>CM017324.1:25670828-25838881 GCA_006937295.1 Carpinus fangiana
TAGTCTTTAACCTTAGTTATTTTTATCCATACATTTACATTTTTTAGAATAAATTTAATTTCTGCACGTTTCATGCTTGACAACATTTCTCACTTCGGGACTAGGTTAAAGTATATTTAATTTAAGAGTCATATTGGTTTTTAATTGCAAAACTCCGTTCTCTGTGGTTCGATCTCGGTACTTGCGCAACGCTATACGACCTAACGGTTCGTTCTATTTCGAGTACCCAAATTTGGTACGACCAAATTTTGGCACTGCGTATTTGGACTACTACTCCATGCCTATATAATACAAGTCTCTACTGCACATTCTGGTAATGCAACTCTTACACTCTTTACGCTCTTGTTGTTCTCTTATTACTCTCTTCAGCAAACACTGACTTAGGCATCGGAGTAGCCCCGCCGGCTCACTCACCCCTAGTCTCTTCGATCCTACTATCTCTCTCATTGTGCAGGCCAATTTACACTTGGAGCAGTCGAACGAAGGATTCAACAAGCGTGTCACGTCACCAATCGGAAACTGTGCATCAACAGAACACAACGACAGAGACGGTGGCATAAGCACAGCTAGAGACAAAGGCCAAACATGTTATAATATAAATTAGGGTTAAATATCTAATTCCCTATAAGAATTGAGTACTTTATTTTTTACCCCTTTTAGAGTTTTATTTGGATTACAGGAACTACATATGGTTTCGATAAAGATAAATATGATACTTCCGTTAAAATTTTGTCCAAAATTAAACAGAACGTCACGTCAGTACTAATCAAATGTCACTATGTATCATTTAATAAATTTTTATTTAAAAAAAAAAATCAAAAAAAAAAAATGGTGGTGGCTGGCCACCCCCTTTGGCCAAGGGGGTGGCCGAAACCACCCTCTAGACTCACTGGCCTATATCTATAATCTCTTTCAAAGGTTTTGCGATAACATACACATCTCCACCTCTCTTTCTCCTCATCCTTCCTCTTCTTCTTCACCTCTATTCTCTTCCATCTTTTTTTCCTTCCGACTTTGAATTCTTGAGCTTCCCATCTCTAATTAGGCCAAAAGTTCCTGTAGCAATGGATAGTAGTACTGTAAAGGGTAAATGCAAGAAGAATCAGATTTTCAAGGCGTGGGAGAGATGCCGATCGCTAGGAGCTAGCTGCAGCAAGAAAATTTTTACGACAGATCTCGACACTGGTACATTGACAAAGAGCAAATTGCGTCACTGGACAAAAACATTGTTCGACCGACAAAAGCAATCCCAAGTAGCTCCGGAAGGTTTTGCAATATCTCTCCCAGTGGGTCTAAGCCACCCCCTTGGCTACATGCGGGGAGCCACATGTAGCCAAGGGGGTGGCCCTCCAATTATTTTTTTTAAGAAAATACTTTTTTAAAAAAATTAATTAAATAACAGGTGGCGACATTTTATTGATAATGACGTGGCGTTCCAGTAAGTTTTAGATATAATTTTAATAGAGGTGTCATTTCCGTTTTTATCAAAATCACAGATACCTCTTGTAATTCAAGTGAAACCTTAGGGGGCAAAAAATAAAGTGCTAAAAATCTAGGGAGGAATTAAGTATTTAACCCTATAAATTAAATGATTAATTTCATCTATTTTTATTGGTTTAAACTTTTAGAATAAGTAGTAATTTAACATAGTATCAAAATAGAACTTCTAAGTTTGAACCTTGTCTCGTCAATTCACCTCATTTTATTTATATATTCTACGTATTAGGTTTTACAACTTAAGTTTTTGAAATAAGTAGTGATTTAATAAGAAGATTGACTGAAAAATGAGTCGACAGTCTTTAAGAGGTAGCTTAATCGACTGAGACCACACCTAATAAAGCGGAAGTCACTAGTTCAAATCATCTCCCCTCTCTTGTGCGGACATAAAAAAAAAAATAAAAAATAAAAACAAAAGCCAACTATGGGCCAAAATCATCTTTAGATTTAGGATGAACCATTGTTATATTTTAATTCAATAATGGATTTGAAAGTCACCTAAAAATGTGTAAAAATGAGTGTAAAAAGGTAAAGTGTGTATAGCATAGATCCAACCTTTTTAATCTACAAAAGTTTTTAAAAGTCTACATATTTTTTTCATACTACCACATAATTGACAATGCTCTTCAAACTTTCAATTGTAATAATATTCTCTTCTAAACTACAAAAAATTGTCAATGTTTTCTCAATAACAAAACTATATACCCTTAGTAAAATAAAAACAAAAAATACTAAAATTTCTAGAAAAAACTTAAAACTAAAATAAATAAATAAAATCCAAAGGGTGTTAAGTTTAGAAGTTTTTTTTAAAAATCCTCAGTATAAGAAAAAAAAAAACCTTAAATTTTTATTTTTTGTCACTGCGACCCAGCCAGTGGGTCTTGGCCGAGACCCACCTGGGTCACTAACAGGTGGTTCTCCGCTGTGACCTAGGCTGGGTCGCCGTGGGTCACCGGCTAAGACTCTGGATTTGCGAATGCAAGAATTGATCTTGTCGACCAGAGTGGTTGGAGCCAAAGGGGATGGTGATGATGAAGGTGATTCTTCATTGTTTGGTGAGGCTGTACAAAATACCAGTGATCGGCGGACTAATCCAAATATGTCTTGCATTTGTGAGCGAGAGAGAGGAATGATGAACGATGGAGTTTCTGGCGATGAAGAAGAAAGGGATGATAGCATGATGGAGTTTCCGGTTATGAAGAAGAAATGCTTGGTTAAAATCTTGAGTTTTCAATCGTATTCTATAGAAAACACCTTTTGTGACAACCATTCAACATCCACCACCTCAGCATGATACACAATACTAAAATAAAACTAAACCACCTGATTATGAGAGTCCTGATTATATGAGGAAATAAGAGAAAAATGAGATAAAGAAGAGAAGGAAGAAACGAAGGAGGAAGGAGAGAGGTGCAGACCGGAAGAAGGAAGAAGAAATGCCATGGGTGGGTGGAACCGGTGGCCGGCCGTGGGTGGAAACGCCGTGAGGGTCCGGCCATGGGTGGAAACGAAGGGGGAAGAAGAGAGGGTCTGGCCGGCCTGGGTTTGGTCGGCCAGGGTCTGGCCGGCCAGATCCAACCCACTGCTCCGGGCATTATTTTTTGATTTTTTCTGATGGATCTTGCTTTTGGATCTGGTTTTTTGGTTTTTTTTTTGGTTTTTCACTGGCTCCGGCGACTTTCCAGCGACTTTTAGGATGATAAAATCTTAAAAAAGGTTAACCTTTCCTTCTATGTTTTAGTTTTGAATCAAAAATTAAGTTTTGAGGCATTAGAAACGAGTTTAGGCATTAGAATCGATTTTTAAGGCTGAGTTTGGTAAAAAACGTCATCGGAGATGGGTTTAGGGGTCGCCGAAAAACTGTCACTTTTTTTTTTACGCAGGAAAAGTCGCCGGATCTCTTACCCACAGTGGCTGTGCGTTTTTTTTTTCCGCCGGAGGTGGCCGGTGACGGTGGACGACGGACGGTGGCGACGACTGGGTGTGGGTGGAATCGGCTGCTGCAGTGGTAGTGGATGGGGAAAATTATTACCATGTTTTGCTTACATAGAAACTTTTTGTAATTTTTTGAAATATATGAGGTGTCAAATGGTGAGTGGGTTGCACAAAAGCTGATTTTTGTGCAACAGCACCACCCAAGATGCTCTCTATTCTATAAGATGATTTTAGCTCGCGTGTCAAAAATGTATTGAGGCTGCAAAATGGGTTTTTTATGCCTAGACGGCTAGACCGCATAGTAGGACCCTAACACCGAATTATAGGTGTTTATTATTATTATTATTAGGGTCTTGCAATCAAAACTACTCAGCTGAAGCTGCTGTCTGCAGGGACTCAAATGGCAAAATTATCAAGGCTATTTCACAAATCAGCCCCCCATGTGACCCCACTTTCAGAGAAGCCTTGGCAGCCCTCCTTGCAGCTTCCCTTGCTGTCTCCTTAAAGCTCAAGAGCTTCACCACAGAAGAAGACTCTTTACTTGTAATCTCAGCTTTAAAACTCCCCTCCATTTCTTTGGATTGGAAAATTGAGAAGGTTATCTCTGATTTTTTTCTTTTAGTTCCAGCTTCTCCCACTTGGGAGGCTAGAAAAGTAAACAGAAGTGCAAACTTCTGCGCCCATCATATGGCTTATTGGGCCGTGGCAAGAGTTTTTTCGGGCTGCATTCCCACTCTTTCCCCCCCCCTCTCTTCCATCCCAATTTGTAGTGGGAAAGACCCACCTCCCTCTCTTTAGCTTTTGTTTGTGTTCCCTGGTTCTTGGTTGAATGCAATGTTTGTTACCAAAAAAAAAAAAAAAGGTTCATCTTTTCCCCATAAATGCTATGATGGCAAGCTCACTTAGAGCACTCACTGCAGGCTCTTCAAACTCATTTTTTTGTTAGTTTGAAAAGCCAATTTAACAAAAATGACTAAAAACACCACTTTTCAGCCTATTTATTTTAACAAAAAAACTAACAATATGAACAGTAATCCTTTAAACTTAAAAATTACTATTCACTCTCTACTCTTTAAACAACTATATTTTCTCTCTCCTTTTTTTTCCTTTTCTTTTTCTCTCTCCTTTTTCGACGATCGCAGCCCTCTGTTTTTTTTTTTTTTTTCCTTCTCAGCTTTCTTTCTTACCGCCAGAAAACGCCAGCTCCTTCACTGCACTTCTTGAGCTCCAGACGACCCAGGCCATGGAGCTCCTCCAGTCGCAGTCTGTCGACGAACCTCAGGCGACGCTTCCGGCGACCCCCTCCACCGAATCGACGACGATCACAAACCCTCCCTCACCTCCGTCAACAGCAATCTCACCTTCCCTTCGAACAAAGCCCTAATCGAACGCGCCGCCAAGTTGTCGGTCTTCGCCGCCGGTAAGCACTCGCCGGAGCGTCTCGTCCATCCATTCTTCCTCGGTGTCGTCAATCCCTTCTCGCGGAAGAACTTCCGGACCGCTGTGCAATCCCTGCAATTAGACTTAGAGAAGAAGCTGATTCAGCCTTTGAGTTCGACGTTGCTCTTGAACTTCACGATCACCTTCATCCCCGAGAGATCGAACTCGGTCATGCCGGCCGATTTCACTGTCGTCTTTTAAGCACCTACGTTGTTGTTCTCCTTTTCTGGAGGAAAGTGAAAAATAATATTTTAATGAAAAATAAAGTAGAGAATGGAAGTGAAAAATAATATTTTAATGAAATAGTGAAAGTGAATTGTTAAAGTAGAGAGATAGAAATTGGTATTCTAAAAAGTGAGTTGTTAAACACAAAAACTTTTTGTTATTTTGAAGAGGAAAATTTGAAGAGTTTACTGTGGATGCTCTTACTAATATTTTATTAATTTTTAAAATAAATTTAAATCAAAATCAAAATAAAGGAAAATGAATAAAAAAGTTGAAAAAAAAAAATAGAAGGGGTAGCTGGCCACCCCCTTTGGGGTGGTCGGCAACCCCACAAGGGTGGCTTTGGCCACCCCTTGGCCCTTGGGGGGTAGATCGGCCACCGCCAAGGGCCAAAAAGAATTTAATTTAATTAATTAATTAATTAATTTTTTTTTTAAAATGGGTTTGGCCCTTGGGGGTAGCTAATCCACCCCGAAGGCCATGGGGGGTGGCAGAAGCCACCCCCGATGGCCGATCTGAGGTGGCAGAAGCCACCCCAATGGCTCTTGGGGGTGGATCGGCCACCCCCAAGAGCCAAACCCTTTTTTTTAAAAAAATAATAATAATAATAAAAAAATTCTTTTTGGCCCTTGGGGTTGGCCGATCCACCCACCAAGGGGCCAAGGGGTGGCATCGGCCACCCCCATATAGCCCCTATGCTCTATTGGGGTGGCTAGCCACCCGTTCTATTTTTTTTTTTTTTTTAACTTTTTTATTCATTTTCCTTTATTTTGATTTTGATTTAAATTTATTTTGAAAACAAATAATAAAATAATGGCAAGTGGGCTTGCCACCTCAGCATTGATGGGGAAAATATGGAGATTTTTTTTTTTTTTTTAAAGGGGGAAAATATGGAGATTTGCTTGCAAAGAAGCATTTCTCTTATTATTATTTTGCTTTTATATTTATTATATTATATATGTTTTTATAAAATATTCTAAAAGCATATCCAGTAATAATAACTATTATAGCTAGTCAAAAAGTACAATTCTTTATTTTAACTACTTATTTTTTAATGTCAACTCTAACAGATTCTCTATTCTATTAACTACTTGCTTTAAAATATTATTTCTCATTCTTTTTATATTATATTATTGTCAATACTTAATTAAAGAGAAAAACAATCACTTATATAGAAATCATTCATAAAAACAAAAATAAACACATATAAGGAACATTCATCTCACACAGGGGCGGAACTACGTGCATTGGTGGGGGGACGAATGTCCCCTCGAAACTTTCAAAAAAATTTGCTACAGTATGATTTTTTATATATATTTCAAAATCTTGAAAAGTTGTCCCCTCAAATCAATGAAAAATGTCCCCCCATTCCCCCAAATTGTTTTTTTATTCTTTTATCTTCAGCCCTCTCTCTTATCAAATATTCTACAGCAAATTGTCCCCACTTTTTTATTTATTCTTTTAATCTTCGATCAGCACTTTCTCTCTCTCTCTCTCCAAAAAAACCTTCACCCACCAAAATATTTTTTATTCCTTTCTCCTTTTGAGTTTTATCTTCCAGGAAGAGGTTCTCGAGGGTCCTGAGTGTATCTCACCAATTTTTCCTTGCATAGCCGTGACTGCCCATTTGATGATTTTGATCAGAAGATTCAGAACTCTTTCAAAATTTCCGCTCCTGAAGAGCGCACCCAACCTCACCCAACAACATTGATCAAGTTCATCTCCCACATCTTTTTTCTTTTTCATTTTTTTTTCGATTAATAGTTAGTCTCCACTAGAACTTGCTATTTTAATTTGTTTTTTACACACATAATAGTTATAAGAAAAATGTTAATTAATGACCGGTTTACAGTGGGCTTTGTTTTTCATTTTTGCAAATTGCAGCTGCTTATCCCATTCCCATACTCTTATGCTCAGCAATTCAGAGCATTTTGTTAGGAGAAACAATTCACCCTTAAAAGTATCATTTTTATTGAACTATATAAATTGTGTTTGGTTTATATTGATAATAATTGATGTTATTGTGTTGTTTTGTAATGCCATAAGATTAAGATTTTGAATAAATATTTACATATTTACTGTATTTTAATGTAAAAAAATTATACAAGTTTTGTTTTTTTAGCTTTCATAGTCGGTTCAGAGGTCAATACACATTTAGATAGACCTTTAGTAACAAATATTGATAAGCATCCTTCTAAATGTCCAATAATCGAACTTGAAAAATTTGTCCCCTCATACTTAAAATCCTGGTTCCGCCCCTGAGAAGTACTAGACCCTAAAATTAATAATAAAAATAAATATATGTAATATAACTAATAATATTATATTATATTAAAATTCAATCTAGTGTGCTACAGTGAATAGCTATTTGTAGCTATTCATTGTAGCAATTAAAGTTATAATAACTAATTCTAAGCTACTATGTTGGAACAAAAAAAAATGGTTAAAATAACTAAATATAATTATTTTTCTTATTTTAATTATACTGCTGAAAATGCTTTGATAAGAAAATAAAAAATAATTTTGATTCTTAAATTTAAGAAAAATGACGAGAAAAATTGGTGAGAACACTATGAGTTTAACCGTATGGATACTGAGCTAGTTGTCGGACAACTAATTTTTTTACAGCCCTAATCTTATTTCTGTAGCACCGCTAAATCACATCCCAAGTTTTCCTTCTCCAATAATGGGGCGGTAAAAACTAAAAAGTAGTTTCCTGCTTTCCGTTTTCTTTGATTACCTCCATTCAATCACGTGGTGTGGAGTCCACCACAATTGGTCACATTCAACGGACCAACGGAATCCAAAGCTCACCCACTAATGACCACACAGACTCTATAGCAGAGACATTCTTCTACGTTTTTTTACACGTTTTGTTCTTCTTTTCCTGAGCAGCCATGTGGGTCCATCACTCCCGTCGACTGTTTCCCCATATATTGTTCGGTGTTAAAAGCAAAACATAATTTCGTTTGCAAACACCTTAATTCATTCATTTCCTTCGATTTGCAAAGAAGAAGACATGGCAAAGATTAAACATCTCTCTCCCTTTCTCCAAGCCTTTTATGCACGAATGGAATCTGGCGAGTTCGTTGACTTCTTTCGAGAACGAAAACTCAACGAGGGACTCTTTGACGAGTTGAAGATAGCATTGGTGTCTGTTGATGAACTACTTGAAGACGCGGAGGAAAAACATCTTACAAACCCTGCTGTGAAAGAGTGGATTCATGAGCTGAAAGATGCTGTCTATGATTTGGAGGATATTTTGGACGAGATTACTACTAATGAAGCCTTGCAAAGCATGTCCGCTGCTGAATTTCAAACCTCTGCAAGTGCAAGTAAGGTATGAAACTCCACCTCCTACTTTAATTAGTATCGGGAATGCCTAAAAAAAAAAGAAGTTAAAATGAGTTTTTTTCTTCATTTTAATAAAAATTTCTCCGAAATTTGCTACCTAAATAATTTGTCACAATTCTATGTAATTTATTGGGGAAACTTGAGATAGTACCCGAACTTCCAACCATTTACACAAAATCCTCTTGAACTTTAATAACTCTTATTTACCCCTTCTGAACTTCCATTTACTCTCACTTAGAATCCTTTAATGCCTAAAACGGCTTAAAACAGTGTCGTTTTAATGCCCAAAACAATGTCATTTTAGGGCTCAAAACGGTGAGTTTTAACGTGAAGAATTCTAAGGGACAAAGCTTTCCTTCAAACTGGGTTAGAAAAATTTTCTTCAACATAGTCTATAAAAATGACATGTGTTCCTTTTTTTTTTTTACTAACATGTGAGATGCACATGAGTTTTTAATAAAATTTATTTCAACTTTATCCTTACTATTAAAAAAACATTTGTATCTTACATGTTCAAAGAACACATGTCACTTCTATAGATTAGGTTGAAGGAAATTCCTTTAACCCAGTTTGAAGGAAAACTTTGTCCGATTCTAAGTGAGAGCAAATGAAAGTTTAGGAGGGTAAGTGAGAGTTTTGAAAGTTCAGGAGATGTTTGTGTNAAAGCATGTCCGCTGCTGAATTTCAAACCTCTGCAAGTGCAAGTAAGGTATGAAATTAAACTCCACCTCCTACTTTAATTAGTATCGGGAATGCCTAAAAAAAAAAAGAAGTTAAAATGAGTTTTTTTCTTCATTTTAATAAAAATTTCTCCAAAATTTGCTACCTAAATAATTTGTCACAATTCTATGTAATTTATTGGGGAAACTTGAAATAGTACCCGAACTTCCAACCATTTACACAAAATCCTCTTGAACTTTAATAACTCTTATTTACCCCCTTCTGAACTTCCATTTACTCTCACTTAGAATCCTTTAATGCCTAAAACGACTTAAAACAGTGTCGTTTTAATGCCCAAAACAATGTCATTTTAGGGCTCAAAACGGTGAGTTTTAACGTGAAGAATTCTAAGGGACAAAGCTTTCCTTTAAACTGGATTAGAAAAATTTTCTTCAACATAGTCTATAAAAATGACATGTGTTTCTTTTTTTTTTTTACTAACATGTGAGATGCACATGAGTTTTTAATAAAATTTATTTCAACTTTATCCTTACTATTAAAAAAACATTTGCATCTTACATGTTCAAAGAACATATGTCACTTTTATAGATTAGGTTGAAGGAAATTCCTCTAACCCAGTTTGAATGAAAACTTTGTCCGATTCTAAGTGAGAGCAAATGAAAGTTTAGGAGGGTAAGTGAGAGTTTTGAAAGTTCATGAGATGTTTGTGTAATTGGCTGGAAGTTTGGGGGCTATTGAAGTTTCCCATAATTTATCATTTTAGAAAATGTCTTTAGAGAATTCCTAGCATCCTCAATAAATTTTCCTCGCCTAATTATTTTGACAACTTACATTTTTAGAGCATCCATAAAAGTTTCACTACTTTAACAATCTATTTTCACTATTTCATTTAAACATTATTTTTCAAAGATATGTTTATTCTTTCTCTAACTTTTATATTTTTGAATGCTTGTATTTTCTTAATGGTTTATTTTAAGAATACTTGTCTTATTTTAATGGTAATATTTTTAAAAATTTGTAATATTTCCTTCATTTTCTTAGTTTTAATTTCTATTGGAAGAAGATAATGTTTTTCATGATTAATTTTGGATTATTTGTCACATCAACTTATTTCCACTCATATCAATTCCGGATTTTTTTTTTTGGTCAAAAAAAGAAGGGATTTTTCGTCTTTACTAGCATCGGTAGTAATAATATTTAATGTAATTATATGGCATAATATATACTTTGATTTCATTGAAGAGGGAGAGAGAAGAAAAGAGGAGGTATAGAAGCTGCTGAGAAAAGGATAAGAAAAAAAAAATGAGAGAGAAATGAAAAGCAAAAAAGGAGAGAGAAATTATATTTATTTACTCAATAAGTGAGTGAATAGTAATTTTTAAAGGGGTTTGCTAGGGGTTCTTCCCGTAGTGTTCTCCTGGTGTTCTTCCAGTCTTACTTAGAATATAATTTAAGAAAAAATAAAATTGTAGTATCGTTTCTTTGCCAACAAATTAATTTTTACGAGTTAATAGTTATATTCTAATGCTTTAAAACTTGTTTTTGGATTTAAAACTAAAACCTAAGCGTGGAAAGTTAACCCTTTAGGGATGGTATCACCCAAAATAGATTTGATCATCCTAAGTTTGGTGCTAATGCCTTAATTTTAGTGCTAATGTTTCAAATTTGGTGCTAATACCTCAAATTTGATGCTAATGCCTAAAAAAAGGTAATAGAGGCCACTACAATTTTATTTTTCCTTAAATCATGTTTTACGTAAGACTGAGAAAACGTCAAGAGAACATTATAGAGAGAACCCCTAACATTTTCTATTTTTAAATTTGGTGAGTATTGTTTACGTCACTACTTTTTTTTTTGTTAACGTAGTGAAATTGAAAAGTGGACATTTAGGCTATTTTGGTTAAATTGTCTCATAAAAATAATCAGAACATGATTTTAGTGAGGCTAGAAGGAGTGCTCTAAAGAAGTAAATTTTGGAAAAAAATTTAGGAAGTGTAGCATTCATCTTATATTTAAATATAAATATTAAAAAAAATATTTTAACATTTTTTTTTTGGCTTTTTAAGATGTAAAAATATTAATTAAATTTTTGTACTCAAAGCTTGTCAATATATTATTCTCATGTGATAATATCAATGATGTGTAATAACAAGTATAAAAATATACAATATAAATCAAGAGGAAAAGGAAATTTTTTTTTAAAAAGGTACGTCCTTTAGTTTGTAATCTTGGTCTTGATTATACTCCTATAGATTAAAAATAAAATGTAAAACTAAAATAAAGAAACTAAATCACCAAAAAAATTAAAAAAAAAAAGAAAAAAAACAAAAAAAAAGAAGAAGAAGAAAAAAGTGGTGGTTCGAAAATCAACCCTTCATGGAGGTTGGATCGGCCAGATTGGACCGTTGTTTTTGAGGAGGGTGGTCAAGCAACACCCAAAAACGCTTGTGGGTAGCATGCCCAAAGTCGTGGTAGGTGGTTTCAACTACCATTTTTTTTACTTATAAAGATTAGTTTTTTTATTAGGGAGATAATGACATTTTGTAGGTAATTTAGGAGAGAGACCAACACAATTGATAGTTTGAATGGACATTTTGACAATGAACTTATAGCTTCAGGATCAAGAGGGAAGTATGTTGTACTTTAGCCTCTTTTTTNTTTTTTGTTTTTGTTTTATGTTTTTTTTCTAAGGCTTTTTTTTTTTTTTTTTTTTTTTTTTTTTTTTTTTTTTTTTCAATTTTTTTTTTTTTTTTTTTTTTTTTTTAACAAACTTAAGATAAAAGGCCTTATTTATTTTTTGGTCTTTATAAAATAGGAGGCCTTAGGTAGAGACCCCGCTGGCTTAGGCGATGCCGAATTTCAAACCACTGCAAGTAAGGTACGTATCAGATCAGATGACGATGTTGAAACTAATCCAATGGTACGAAGCTTTCTTAGTCCTTTTGTTGAGGAGATAGAGCCAAAGATGAAAACGATAATTTACAAACTAGAAGATTTAGTCAGACAGAAGGATGTTCTAGGTCTGAAAGAAGTTGCTGGAGGAGAATCATGGGAAGGATTGCCCACGACTTCTTTGGTCGAAGAATCTAGTATTTTTGGTAGGGATGATGATAAAGAAAAAATAATAAACTTGTTGCTCTCAGATGACGCAACTGGCAATGAAAACCCTTCTGTGATTTTCATGATGGGCGTGGAGGGAATTGGCAAGACCACCCTTGCTCAGCTTGTATATAACGACATGTGGGTGAATGAGCATTTTGACCTTAAGGCATGGGTGTGTGTTAAAGGCCAATTTTACATGTCCCAGATCATATTCGGACAAATTATAGAGGCAGTAACTTCATCAACTTGTGATACTTGGAATCTAAATGAGCTTGAACTTACACTACAGGAGACATTGAAGGGGAAAAAATTTCTACTAGTTCTAGATGATGTTGGTCTTTGGGATAATGATTGGGAGAAGTTAAGCAGTCTAATTAAATCTTGGGCACCTGGAAGTATGGTCATTGTAACTACACCCAATCACCATGTTGCATCAATCATGCACCCTAGTAAAACTCATTACCTAAAGGAGTTACAAGACGAAAATTGCTGGTCATTGTTTGCAAAGTATGCAATCCAGGGTAACTCTGATGCAAACGAAGCGCAAAAAGTAATAGGTAGACAAATTATTAAGAAGTGCAAAGGCAACCCTTTGGCAATAAAGACAATAGGGGCTCTATTGAAGTCTAAAGTAGACGTTGCTGAATGGGAAAAGGTGAACTGTGAATTATCAGATTTTTCCAATGTTGAGGATCTTCCTACTCTAATTTTACGCTACAAAGATCTCCCCCTACATGTGAAGCGCTGCTTTGCTTATTGTTCAATATTCCCAATGAATTATGTTTTTGAAAAACATCAATTAATTTTATTGTGGATGGCAGAAGGTCTCTTATCACACTCCCCATCTGAAACAATGGAAGAAGTTGGTAATGAAAGCTTTTATTATCTTTGGGAAATATCATTATTCCAACCATCAAGTGACGATGAATCACATTTCGTAATGCATCCTTTTGCTAATGAATTGGCAAATTTTGTGTCTTGGCAATTTAATTTCAGGTTGGAGGCCGACAATTGTCATCTAATTTCGAATAAGACTCGCCACTTTTCTTATCTTCCAGCAAGATTTGATAAATTTGAGAAGTTTGAGGCTCTTTACCAAGCTAATCGGTTACGCACGTTCCTGCCGTTAAATATTTTTCCATGGGGCAACTACTTAGCTAAAGAAGTACTTCACCATTTATTGCCAGAGCTAAGACAGTTACGTGTACTTTCTTTATCTCATTATGACAATGTGACTGAGTTGCCTGAATCTATTGGAAAAATTAAATATCTACGCTATTTGAATATTTCTTTCACTGCAATTAAAAGATTGCCTGATTCCATATGTCAGCTGTGGAATTTACAAACATTGAATTTATCAGGTTGCCAATATCTTGCTGTATTGCCCAAAGATATGTGCAAACTTGTTAATTTACGTCATCTTGATATTACTCGAACTGTCATAAAGGAGATGCCGATACGATTGGGCTCACTAAAATATCTCCAGACATTGCCTGCATTTATCATTAGCAAACATAATGGGGCTGGCATTGAAGAGTTGGGGAAACTTGCAAATCTTAGGGAATCGCTTTCCATTTTAGAGCTCCAAAATGTTGAATCTCCTATGGATGCTATGAATATAAACTTGAGCAATAAGAAGTACCTTAAGGAGTTGATATTGGAGTGGAAAGTTGATACTAATGTTTCAAAAAGTCATATGATTGTTCTTGATAGGCTCCGGCCCCATTCAAACTTGACAAGCCTCAGTATCAACGGTTATGGCGGTCAAAGTTTTCCAGACTGGATAGGGTCTCCTTCATTCTCCAATATAGCTCCTTCAGTCTCTAATATAGCTTCTTCAGTCTCTAATATAGCATCCCTTCGCCTACAAAACTGTAAACATTGTCTCAACTTGCCACCACTTGGGCAACTACACTTTTTGCATGACCTCTTTATTGTTGGGTTTGAAGGAGTTGTTAAAGTGGACCGTGAGTTTTATGGCAGCGCTACTAATCCATTTAGTGCCCTAACAGTTCTAAGGTTCAAGCAAATGTTGAAGTGGGAGGAATGGGCTTCTTTTGGTGTTGAAAACGAAGGTAGAGCTTTTTGTCAACTTAAAGAGCTTTATATTGATGACTGCCCTATGTTAATTGGAGGGTTGCCTGTCCATATTCCTTCTTTAGCCAAACTTGAGATCACTGAATGTCCCAAGCTGTTGGCTTCACTGTCAAGTGCTCCAAATGTACGTGAAATGCGGTTAACACATTGCAATGATGCTCTGTTAAACGACTTGCCAACTGGAATTCAGATTTTTGTAGTTGCAGGATTTAATGCAGTAGAGTCTCTTCCAGAGAGAATAATGGACTCCAACAGCCGTCTTCAGGAATTAAGAATATACAGTTGTTCCTCTCTTATGAAGCTCTCCATGGTTGGTCTACCCTCTACATTAAAAATCCTTGAGGTCAAATTCTGTGAGAAGTTGGAGCTCCCAATGTGCATGAACTATCCATCCCTCGAAAGATTGCTCTTGACGTATAGTTGTGTTTCTCTCAGGTCCATTCAATTAGAATTATTTCCAAAGCTTCATGAGATCAAAATTTGTGGGTGTAGGAATCTAGAATCTCTTACAGCTCCAAGACAATATGAGAGTGATTTGGAAACCTTGGAGATCCGTGATTGCCCGTATTTTGTATCTTTTCCAGAAGGAGGATTGCGAGCCCCAAAGCTTACATCGCTTTGCATTATCAATTGTGGGAGTTTGAGGTCACTTCCTGATAAGATGCAAATACTTCTTCCATCGCTTCGGGAATTACATATAGAAGATTGTCCAGAAGTTGAGCTGTTTCTTGAAGGGGGCATGCCTTCCTATTTGAAGTCAATTTCTATCAACAATTGTGACAAACTCAATGCCAGTGGGACAGGGCGGGGTCTGCAAAAACTCCCCTCTCTTAGACATTTGGCATCTAGTGACAAATCAGAAGATGAGAAGTCCTTTCCGAAATTCATGCATGTTTTCCAACGGTCTGGCTCATTGATTCGTCTCTGAATTTCCAAATATAAAATATCAGGATAAGAAGGGGCTTCAACACCTCACCTCTCTTGAATAACTGTGGAGAAGTCGACTGCAAATTGGTCCGTAAAGAATTTATTGAGTGAGCTAAAGTCCAGCAAAAGCCCCTGCAGATGTTTAGGTAATTACTCTTTTCAATCAGCTGATTTATTAATATACAATTTCTGTTTTTGGCTTGCTTAGCAGCCATTTTATTATAAAACAAAATGCTTTGCCCCCTTGTTAGTTCTTCTTTTACTTCACCTTGTGGGTTTTTTCATAGGGTTACATTCCATTGTCATTCTAAAATGCTCTGTGATTCTAAGAACATTTGTTTAGTTCGGTCTAATATGCTCATTTTATTTGAATTTGGAAAACAACTTGACAACTGCATAAGCAAGTCTTGAATTTCATTGGGTAATTGCAACAGAAATTAATATTAGTTGATTATAAAGTTGATGAGTAGCAAGTTTCATATGGGGATGAAAAGAAATAATAGATCCTAAAATGTAATTTAGCAATTGATGCAGGCAATAAGCACTTATACCTTTCCCCACCCTCCCTCGAACCCTTTGTTGTTATTTTCTCTAGCTGATTCTATTGCCTGTGAAAGTCAGCATCCTAGTGACTCTTTCGATAACCATCTCTTTTATGCAGCTCCCGGGAGAGCTTCGAATTGGTATGAACATCCTATTGAACTGTCTTTCGGCTTTGGTGGCAAGCTGCTCTGAGCAGTTGTTCCAGCTGGTGGTCAGAGGTATGTTGACTGGTCAGTGTCTATTCATGCTCTTATGATCGAACTTACCAATATGTGATAAAAAATAAATAAATAAAGACAGTAGTCTAAGCATGTTAACTTCACTGAGGAATGAATTATTTTCGTCATTTTCTTCTTTTGCAACAGAACCAAGTGGATTTGAGCAGAGTCCTACATCATTTGATAATGGTGCCCAATGTGCTTTATTATTGGAGGCTACAAAGGGGGCAGTTGCACAGCACATATCTACGCAAATGAAATGAGTCGGTCACCTTACCCGAAGGTAGTTCAAATATTTATTTTGAAGTGCTTTGTATATTGAATTGATAATTTAAAATGTATTTTGATGGACACTTTCATTACATGGGTCATTTTCACTTTCAGACTGTTTCTGCAATGGTGAACAATGATCTCTTGCACAGGGTATATACCAGGCCCCTGAAATTATGGAAAGAAACACTTGCTCTTCCCTGTTGTTTAAGTTTCAAGGAATTTTTACATGCATTTTACTTGTTCCCGTTTTCTAATTTGTCATGTTGTGTTGGGTGATACCATATATATCCATGCATGACCGACCTTCCCTTGCAGCTGTGCATTTAGTTGCAAAAATGTTGGAAACTTCTTCTTTTTGCAGCATCTTTTGATTAAATTATCCTTGCATTCAGATTTTATACTTACGAGAATCGATAGTCTGTCCTGTAAAACCATGAAAATAATGAGTTTCTGTTTCTGGGTTTATTATGGAGGGAATGAGCTTTAGACCTGATCTTGCCTTCTATTCTATGGCCCAAAAACTGAGACATGCCAAATCAACCCTATTTGTTTCTTTACTGACGATGGCTATTTCTATCCTAGTTATCATAAGAAATTGTTGCATGTGCAAAAGTAATATGTATTGAGCACGAAGTTATTGCTTCTACTACAATCTATTTATGCTTTTTTTTTAATCATCATCGATGAACAGATTGCATAGAGAGAGGAATGGACTATGCTTTGTGACATACTTGGCTCAAATATCAACATTGCCGGCAACACTTTGGCTGCTAGTCCTTGTTATTTATGCGCGCAAAATATTGAAAAACAGCAGAAATTTGCTCGAGTCTTCGGACTGAACACAAAGGGGGAATCCTGCGTCAATCTTCTTCTGTTTAATCTGGTTAATCCATGCCTTGGCAACTGGTAAAAAGCTACTCAGTGCATCCTTGTGTAAGCTCGTTGGGAAATATGATGAAATTTTAGCAATTCCAGGGCTTTTAACAACAGTAATGGAGTATCTTTAAACTTTTGGGCTCTGATGAATTTCTACCTGAAATCTTATGGGTTCATAATTCAAGCTCTGTAGAACCTGGTATATTCTTCTTGTAATGTCTTTGATGTGACGTTAGAACCCTGGTGGTTGCTTGATGAATTTCTTTGCTGTTTCTTTTCTGCTAAATTTTTTGGAGGGTCAGCACCATGAAAGCAAGCCTGATTACTACCATCAACAAGCCCATGTGTAGCATTTGGGTGCCGTGAACGCCATCTGCTTTGCACAAGCATGCTGCCAAGGTGACAGTCCCCCATTTTTCCTTTGTCATACTGCTGTTCACATAAAGTTATATGTACATATCTGGAGTTTTTGATATAATCATAATTCTTTCTAATCTAATTAATAAAACAGATTACCAGCGAGGGTTATTTTTCCAAAAACTTATTATCGATGAAGCCCTTTATAGCTTGAGCTCAGTTGTATCTGGCGAAGGTATTTTTCAATTCTATCTTCTTATATTGATATCTTTGAGTTTGATGTTGTGTTAAAACTTATTATATTGGTGTTTTTTCATGTTTATTTGTTTTAGCCAATTAAGAATTTTGATATCTTTATAAGATTACTTACACATGGGCTTATCCTTTAGCTTAAGATTATATCCTACCTTTTTGTGTATTTGGTACGTTCTTCAATAATTTCTGTGTGTGTGACTCTGTCATTATTTCACAACATTGACAAATTCTGCTCAGCGTAGCTTTTTCTGTTTTATTGAATCACTGCGCAACCTTATTACAAGTGAGGTGTGGAGAGCAACGTCTATGAATTATACCATAAATTTCGGGTGATTTTAGTCCATGCTGATAGAAAATTGTCTGAACTCTTTTGGTGCTTGTATTTTGTATTGCTATCTCCAAACAGCCATATATTACGATACCTGGAAATCAGTAAAATCTCATTGTATCGATAATGACATGAGACCAGCAAATATCATTTAAGAGATCTGATTTGGTTATTGATTATACTTTGAAATCTAGTTTTCTTGATAGGAACAGTTGGTAAAATTCTCTTGATTAACCTATTTTTAGTGGGCCAGCCCTATGAGGATATAATATAGTCTTTTGTTTTTTTTTTTTAATTTTTTTGCCTCAATATTTGGTTTCAGTTGACAAATGTGTTTTTGGTTCATTGCAGAGAGAGAAGACATGGCTATGGCTTTTGTTTGGTAATGTCGGAGCTCGGGGTTTGAGCCGATTCTAGGTTGAACTAATGATCAGTTACGGCTGGTTAGCTGAGTGTTACTACGGTTGTTAACGCATCAACCCAGATATGGAATGTCATCCAGGAATGAACAGGGGACAATGGTGATTTCAGTACTGCCCTTCAAATCCAGGTACAGTTTTTGAAAATTCAAAGCCTTCATTCAGTTTGCAAAAATTCGTGATAGTAGGAGTTGTATGGTTTTTCTCTTTCTGCCTGGTTCAGGTACTACTTACCACTAGTGAATGGGATGAGTGCAACTTCCGGCTAGCTACACTAAAGCGGATGATCAAGACAAGGCAGAATGTGAGATTGAGCTAAAGAAGGTGCTACCTTTTGCATTTGAGTGATGATCTTCTTGGAGCTATGATCCTTTCTTCAATGTACACAAGAATGGCTTCTTTGGGGGTGATATTTTTGGAAGCTGTTAGTGGAGTTAAATCTCAGAATATTGATGGATTGTTGCTATTTTTTTTTTTTTTTCTGATATATATATATAGATGGTTTACCTTTCCTTTTTGACTGTTCAAAGTCTTCTAGTGAGCTGCTTAAAAGTTGTTCTCTGTTGTTGCCTAGGATCATTTTTTTGGCAATTGATCTGTACCACCCTTGCAATTTTATCATTAATATGAATGCAGAAATTTGAATAATATAACAAGATTCGTTGGAATGAGCGGCTTCTGAAAGTCATTGTTATGTTTTGTATTTGTTCTTTCATGGTTACTCTGCCATCTGTTTAGTCTCATAGTTTTTTTTCTGCTCTTTTATGGTATTTTTTCAAAAGGTAGCATTCCCCCTTTTGGGTTGAACCTAAAATCTCTTGATTAAGCTATTTTTGTGGGACCATGGTCTTTTTCCTTTTAGCTTCAGTATTAGGTTTCAGTTGATGAATTTGTTTTATGTTTGTTGCAGAGAAATAAACCAGGGCAATGGCTTTTGAAAACCCTCAAACACAAACTGAAGCAGTATATGCTGGTGGTCAATCCAATTACGGGGTAGTTGATGCCTCTCAACCATATTATCAGGTGTTTTATTTGTGCATCTCTTTTTCTATGTGATATAGTGGTTTCAGCTGCTGTTTAATTGCCAACTTTGTTGCATTACTCTGAGAGTATTCTTATGTGTGCGCTTTTCATATGATATTTGCGGCTTAGGAAACAGCACCATCACCACATATGCAGCCAAGTGTCTAACAGTGCATACGGTGGAAATTATCGGCATTCATCTAGTTCTTATGGAGCAGCATATGGTGCTCCTGTCACCTATCAGGCACCAAATATATTCCTTTCATCCCAAACACCTACCCAGGTACATTGTGTTATAGAGTTCATCTAGTACTATTAATTTTTTTTTGGGGGTGTTTGGTATATATAGACTTTCTTATTAACTCTATTGCCCTGCTAGAATATGTTAATTTTGTACTGTATTTATCTACTGCCCAAGTGTTACATGAATTGATTATTTTCACACCCTTAAAGTTACTTATAAATCTTCTGAATCAAACTTGACTTTTTATTCATCTGTGTATTACTATCTGTAAAGCTTGCTTTTGATTGTCATTTAAGAAAGGCATTTGCCTTGTTAATGTTGGATCATAGAACTCTAAACCATAGTTTGGCATGGATTCTCTATTTGAAGATTTATCTATCACTGACTCTAAATAATCCTGTTATACGATTCTTTTAATTTTTTCATCTCTACCAGACGAATTTTCCTGCACCTCCTGTTACCACTCAACCGATTGTGAGGCCATTTATTCCTGCAACTCCTCCTGCACTGAAAAATGCGGACCAATTTCTGCAGCCAACATTGGGTTCTCAGTTGTATCCTGTATGTAGATTTGCTTTTGATCTCTCTCTCTCTCTCTACACACACACAAACACACGTATGTACAATGTCCTATTTCAGGAAACACGCTCCGTTCTCTCTCCTCGGTGTTTTTTCAAATTTCAAATTTCTTCAAAACTGCTTTGGATCTCACTATCTCCGACGTCAATGTGAGATCGGCTCTTTCCCCTTTGTCCTCCTTCGCACCTTCCTCTTTCTCTCTCCGGCGAGGATATAGCTGCTTTCTCGCTATTCTTGGTTAAAGTTAGGGTTTCTTCATCTAGCGGTGGCGCGTATGGACGCGTCCCGCTAGGAGTTTGGTTTCTGGTTTGTGGGAGGCGCTTGTTAAGTGTTAGATGGAGCATCGGTTTTCTGTGGAAGCAAAATCCTTCTCCTTTTCAATGATTTCGAGCAAATTGGTGCTCCGTTTGGAGGAAAAGAGAAAAGGATTTGGTGGGTTTATTTCGTTGGGGACTAAGGGCTCAGACTGGTTAGTAGACACGGTGGAAGAGGCGCTTGAGTTTCAAAGGAAAGAGGATTTTGCTAGATCTTTCCAGGATAAGGAAAGGGTCTTGAAGGTTTGAATGGGTAGCAATAGGGCTGGCTGTTTCTTAGAGGCAGCGGTCTTTGTCGAAGGCGGTCGGAAAGGGGTAATCAAGCTCCCTCAAGGCCGTGGAGGTTTGGGCTGGCGAAGATTCGTGGATGAGCTCCATCCCCTGATTGCGCAACTCGTTGCAAAGGATCTGCTGAGTCGAGTTCTACAGGGGAGATTTTGTCAGCATGGGTTTTTGAGGGGTAAGGTTGCGACCTGTCATCTCTCTCTAGAGAAGGGTATGCTTCGGCGGGGGTTCTTGCTCTGACGAAGTTTTTGGAAAGTTATGGAGAGACGCCAATTGTGTTTGCCGGAGGAGCGATTGCCTCATTTTGGGTCAGTCAAGGACCCCCTGGATATGGACCTAGATCCGGTAAGTCCCAAGGCTGGTGCTGTTTCTTTGGTGGATTCTGCAGTTGCTTCTGGTTCTATGGTGATGCCGGTTGCTTCTGTTGCATGGGTGAAACACTTTTCTTTCACTCCGGTTTTAAAGGATGCTCCTACGTATTCTGCTCATGCTAAAGTGCCTTCTATTCCCAAGTCTTCTATAGGCTTTCGGAGGGAAGCTATTTAGTTGTATAGGATATCTCGTAGAGAGCAAGAGAAAAAACTTTTGATTAGTTGCTCCGTCTTTTTTGTGGGTAAGGGTGGTGGCTCAAGGATTGAGGTTAGGGATGAGGGGTGATTCATTAGGGATGTTGGGATGATTCTGTGGGGTTTGTTGGGGGTTTTGTGGGTTTGCCTTTGGGTAAGGTGTTGCTTTGTTAGGGTGTTCTTTGTGAGCTTGGTGTTTATTTTATTTTTTATTTTTATTATTATTTTTTTTTGTGTGTGCACTTAAGCGCTCTTAGTTATACTTCTTATATAATTGGGTTGCACTCATTTAAATTTGCGCTTTTTTGATATACATTCTATTGACCTATCAAAAATATATATATATATATATATATATCGCTAGTTTGATTTCAAACCAATATTATGAACAACTTGTGATCTGAAAAATTCCTCGCATGTGTTTCAGGGAACCGCTAACCCTGCGTATCAACCTATTCAACCTGGGACTGGTCCAGCTGTCCCTCTTACATCACAACCGGGCTCCGTTCCTGGCCATAAAATGCCACATGTTGTAGCTCCCACCCCACCCCCCAAGGGATTTATGCCAGTTAATTCAGGGGTTGTTCAAAGACCTGGGGTGGGTCCAATGCAACCACCAAGTCCCCACTACACCTGCAGCTCCACCACCTACAGTACAGACAGTTGATACTTCAAATGTACCAGGTGAATTCTTAGACCCACACACATATCTACATTTATATATTTATTTCTAATAAGGGTTCTCAAGATCTAATGTATCTGGGCTTTCAACGATTCCATTGATTCTTTGAATTTCAAGTAAGGTTTGCTTTTACATAGCTTACTCAAAGTCTTATCTAACGAAAATATAAAAAGAATAGTTGTGGCTGCAATGAAGCCATTATACATTGTATCAAGGAGATTCTGATGACATTAGATGTCAGCTATTCGAAGCCCTTAGGTGATGAATTGTTGGGTAGGGCCGGCGATCTTCTGTTCATCACAAAGTTTAGTTTTGCAAATTTTTCTTGTCCACAATGTTCATTCTGTGTTTAGGAATCCAGATAATGTGGATGGCAATACTTAGGTTTAACTACATTTACTACCACCCCTCTTAACTATCATTATTTTTGCAATGCTCCCCCTAATGTTTCAATTTTTGCAATGTCCTCCCAATCTACAATTGGGTTGCAATGCTCCCCCTAGTACAATTTTTGATTCCACATTCTTTAAGAAGCTGTACATAAGCTCCAAAAATGGATCTTAGATCGTAAATATGCATGAAAAAGAAAATTTTCTTTACATGTCAATTGTTTTGGTCCAATAGTAAAATTGGTATAGGAAAAAAGTTGGGATTGGTTGTGTTGTCCAGAATTTAATCCATTTGGGGGGTCTCTTGTCTGGTAACTTTGGAACTCTGGTTTTAGCCGATTCTGGGCTGAACTAATTATTAAACCAATCTTTGAATTTGGCCATTTTCGTTGACATAATTCCTGGTTACTAGTTTTTGTCATATGTGTGATGTGTCTCATATCAATCCAAAAATAATAATAATAATAATAATAATAATAATAAAAAAGAGTAAACAAATATCTTGCTACTCTTGCTTGGCGTTTTGAAGTCTTTTTATGCCTCCTGACATTTGTTTGATATATCTTTGTTTTCCAGCTTCATTTAACATGCTGGAGTTGGTTTCAGATTGGATTTTTACCCTTCATGCTATTATTATTCACTTTGCGTTTATGCTAATGTAATCATTGTTTTCACTTAATTTCCCCAGTCCACCAAAACCCTGTCATCGCAACATTGACAAGGCTTTTCAATGAGACGTCAGAAGTGCTGGGAGGTTCACGTGCAAATCCAGCTAAGAAGCGTGAAATAGAAGACAATTCTAGGAAATTAGGTGCCTTGTTTGCAAAACTGAACAGTGAGGACATATCAAAGAATGCTGCGGATAAGCTTGTCCAGCTATGCCAGGCTTTGGACAATGGTGATTTCAGTACTGCCCTTCAAATCCAGGTGCAGTTTCTTGAAAATTCAGAGGCTTGATTAAGCTTGCAAAAACTCGTGATAGTAAAAGTTGTATTGTTTTTCTCTTTTCTGCCTGGTTCAGGTACTACTTACCACTAGTGAATGGGATGAGTGCAACTTCTGGCTAGCTACACTAAAGCGGATGATCAAGACAAGCAGAATGTGAGATTGAGCTAAAGAAGGTGCTACTTTTTGCATTTGAGTGATGATCTTCTTGGAGCTATGATCCTTTCTTCAATGTACACAAGAATGGCTTCTTTGGGGGTGATATTTTTGGAAGCTGTTAGTGGAGTTAGTTCTCGGGATATTGACGGATTGTCGCTGATTGTTTTTTTTTTTTAATTTATATACTTGGTAGTATTGAGAAATAGTGAGGTTTTTTTTTTTTTTTTTTTTAAATTATAAATTTTATAGATGGTTTACTTTTCCTTTTCTACTGTTCAAAGTCTTCTAGTGAGCTGCTTAAAAGTTGTTCTCTGTTGTTGCCTAGGGTCATTTTTTTTGGCAATTGATTTGTACCACCCTTGTGATTTTATGAATGCAGAAATTTGAATAATATAACAAGATTCGTTGAGATGAGCGGCTGGCTTCTGAAAGTCATTGTTATGTTTGGTATTTCTTCTTTCATGGTTACTCTGCTATCTATTAAGTCTCATTTTTTTTTTCCTGCTCTTTTATGGTATTTTTTTGAAGGGTAGCATTCCCCCTTTTGGATTGAACCTAAAATCTCTTGTAGATCACTTTAACTACCATCATTTTATTCGAATTAATTTGGAATCAAATTAATTAGTCCAGTTATACTGATTTGCAATGACCTTCCTGTGGTATAAATAAAAAAATAAAAATTGGAACAAGGGGGCGGTTGAGTCACCTCCTTTGATCAAATAGAGTGTGAGTAAACCACCTTCAAATGGCTAGGGGGTGGTTCGTAGATCCTTTTCGAGCATATGCAAAATGGCCCAAAAATGAAAAGGGGTCGTTGATGGTTGTTCTAATAATTTGAAGGGCATTTTGAAAAAAAGAAATAATAATCACACGGTGGCGTGGTTTGGTCACCCCTAAAATAAGAAGGGTCCTACAGATTCATTTGTTTCTTAGAAGTTTATTTTATTTTTTTAAAAAAAAAAANCTTTGATCAAATAGAGTGTGAGTAAACCACCTTCAAATGGCTAGGGGGTGGTTCGTAGATCCTTTTCGAGCATATGCAAAATGGCCCAAAAATGAAAAGGGGTCGTTGATGGTTGTTCTAATAATTTGAAGGGCATTTTGAAAAAAAGAAATAATAATCACACGGTGGCGTGATTTGGTCACCCCTAAAATAAGAAGGGTCCTACAGATTCATTTGTTTCTTAGAAGTTTATTTTATTTTATTTTTAAAAAAACCTTTTGCATTTTGGAAAGAAAATGACCAAATAAGTCAAGTGTGGTTCATGTGACCACTTTTTCATCCATTTTGATATCATTTCACTAATAGAGATTAGAGTGGCCTTTTGTAATGGATTGATAGATTCCACTACTATGTTAGTACGTTTACTTGTTAGTGTTAATTTACCATTGGATGAGTTATTATTATAAAAAATAAAAAATAAAAAAAAATCAAATCAAATGATTGATTGACACTGTCACGTTAGCAAAGTGAGATACTTGTGGGATATTTGAGCATTCACAATGAGCTCTTCAAATTTTTTTTCTAAATTTTTAACTGTACAAATATACTTTAATTGATTTAGCTAGCCACTTCTTAAAGCCACTAAACATCCAACTCTCTAAATATTTATCTCCTTCTAACTAAATATTTAGTTAAAGTATATAGCTTTAACATAACTCCTAACAAGAACACGCAAAGAGTTAATATGGGAACAAGTATATTTCTTTGAAACTCCGATCCTTGGGGTGCTTGGGGATGCAATTTTACAGTCTTCGGGGATTCCTAATTTGTACTCTCTAGAAAGCTGCTTCAATGGAGTTTCTCAAAGAGTATGTACTGATCATTTCTTTCCTTTCTTTTCTCTTTGCTTCCTTGGGTTCAACTACAGGGGGAGGAGTCCAACACAAGAAGAGACTAAACAAAGGCTACAAAGCCAAAAGTTCTAGGAATCATATTATCAATAGGTTCGGAGCTTTATTTGTTTATTTATTTTGATGAATAAGAAATTTATTGACACCAAAACACATAACAGAAACACTTTCAGCAAAGCTGAAACAACAAACAACTCAACACTTTCTAAGCCAAACAAAAAACACCCCAATATAGGAAATGACCACCTACTGCAGAAACTAAGCCATAAAAGACCAAAATCAGCTCAAGATGTCTTCCTTAACACTCCAATTCCAATGAAGAGCAATATTCTAGTACGGACTTCCCAACAACACTAGGTTTGGAGCATTGCATATGACGCCATAACAGTTTTTTTTTTTTGTTTCCATCACTCTCTACTAGGTTGTTTCCTGCAGGATCAATATTAATATAACCCAGTTCTTTGGCATGAAAGCAAAATATAGCTCTTTGCAATCACCATCCTTCTTTTTCCTTTTGATTTATTTAGAACCTGAATCTGAAAGCACGACAAGTCAGGTAAGAAACTCCATATCTGCTTCTCTTTTTGCCAATAAGATAAAACAAAAGACAAAAGATGTACTTGACAGACTAGGCTTTCTTGAACAAAAAAAGAATCTTATGGGACTAAGAGAAGATGTTGGAGAGAGACCATTAGAAAGACTGCCCAGGGCTTCTTTGGTTGAAGAATCTGATATTTTTGGTAGGCATGATGATAAGGAAGCCATAATTAACTTGTTGCTCTTAGATGATGCAAGTGGCAATGAGATAGTTGTGCTTGCCATAGTTGGCACCGGAGGAATTGGCAAGACCACCTTTGCTCAACTTGTATACAATGACAACAGGGTAAAGGAGCCTTTTAACCTTCAAGCATGGGTTTGTGTTTAAGAGGAATTGGATCGTTCAAGGTAACAAAAGCAATTGTTGAGGCAATAACCTCATCAACTTGTGATGCTAAGGATCTAAATCAACTTCAAATTACACTAAAAAGGAAATTGGTGGGTAGGAAATTTCTACTTGTTTTAGATGATGTTTGTAATAAGAGTTATCCTGATTGGGAGGTCTTACGCAATCCCTTTAAAGTTGGGGGACCAGGAAGTAAGATGATTGTAATAACACGAGATGATGATGTTGCATCAGTTATGTGCGCTAGTGCAACTCATTGCCTAGAGAAGTTATCAGTAGAGTATAGATGGCCATTGTTTGAAAACCAAGCATTCTATGGGGGTAACTCTAATGCACATCCACAGCTAGAGGAATTAGGTAGACAAATCGTGGAAAAGTGCGATGGCCATCCTTTTGCAATCAAGTTAATTGGGGCTCTCTTAAGGTCTAGATTGGACATTGATGAGTGGGAGAAAGTATTGAAGAGTGAAATATGGAATTCATCAATTGGAGATACAATGATTCTTCCTGCTCTGAGATTAAGCTACAAATATCTCCCCACACATCTAAATCAATGCTTTGCTTATTGTTCAATTTTTCCAAAATATTACACTTTTGAAAAAGATCAAGTGATCTTATTATGGATGGCAGAAGGTTTCTTGCCACAATCTAGAAGTACAACAATGGAAGAAGTTGATGAGGATTACTTCCTTTATCTTGTATCAAGATCATTATTCCAACAATCAAGTGGTGATGAATCACGTTTTGCAATGCATAATCTTGTCAATGATTTGGCAAAATTTGTATCAGGGTAGTTTAGCTTCAGGCTAGAGGTTGACCATTCTCATGAAAGTGTAAACAAGACTCGTCATTTGTCGTTTTTCAGAACAAAGTTTGAAACCTTAAAAAAGTTTGAGGCTCTTTCTGAGGTTAAGCAGTTGCGTACTTTCCTGCCATTAGAACTGTTATTGGGGCACAATTACTTGACAAAAAAAGTATCACGTGATTTACTCCCAATGTTAAGACGTTTACAGGTGCTCTCTCTGTCATACTATTACAATATGATTGAACTGCTTGAATCAATTGGAAAAATTAAACATCTTCGATATTTGGATGTTTCTTTTACAGCAGTTAAACAGTTGCCTGATTCCATTTGTATGTTATGCAATTTGCAAACACTGAAACTATTAGGTTGTAAAGATCTTGTTGTATTGCCAAAAGATATGACCAAACTCATTAATTTGCGACATCTTGATATTGCTGGAACTGGCATAATGGAGATGCCTTTGGAACTTGGCAGACTAAAATGTCTGCAGACGTTGACTAATTTTTTCATCAGCAAAAAGAGTCTTTGCATTGGAGAATTGGGAAAACTCACAAATCCTCGAGGAAAGCTTTCTATTTTGAAGCTCCAAAATATTGTATCTCCTCTGGATGCTTTTGATGCAAAATTGAAGGAAAAGTACATTGAAGAGTTGGAGTTAGAATGGAATGCTTTAGATGCTAAAATTTCAGAAAATCAAGAAACCATACTTGAGTGTCTTTGGCCCCATACAAACTTGAAAAGTCTCACCATTAACTACTACAATGGTAAAAATTCTCCAGTCTGGGTAGGGCATCCCTCATTCTCTAATATAGCATTTCTTCATCTGAAAAACTGTAGACATTGTTGCAGTATGCCACCTCTTGGGCAACTACCCTCTTTGCAGGATCTCTCTGTTGTTGGGTTTGATGGAGTTGTTACAGTGGGTGCTGAGATTTACGGCAATGGTTCTTCTTCAATTCAACCATTTGAAGCCTTGAAAGTTCTCAGGTTCGACCACATGTTGAACTGGGAGGAATGGGTTTCTTTTGTTTCTGAAAATGAAGGTGGAGCTTGTCCTAATCTTCAAGAGCTTTATATTAAAAACTTCCCCAAGATAACAGGAGGGTTGCCCATCAAGATTCCTTCTTTGGCCAAGCTTGTGATTTGTAGATGTCCTCAGCTGGTGGCTTCACTCCCATGGATTCCTGCCATACGTGAAATGAAGCTAACACATTGTAATGAGGCCCTGTTAAAGTCATTGCCAACTGGAATGCAGAAGCTCAAAGTTGCAGGATTTGATGCACTAAAGTCCCTACCCTCTACATCAAAAAGGCTTGCCATTGAAAACTGTAGGAATTTGGAACTCCCAATGCACCCGGACATTTCATTCCTTGAAATGTTGTGGTTAGAAGATTGTTGTGATTCTCTCAGGTCCTTCCCATTGGACTTATTCCCAAGTCTTTATGAGATCAGAAGAATAATTGGATGTAGCAATCTGAAATTTCTTACAATTTTAGAACAACACAAACATGATTTAGTGGCCTTGAAGACAATTATCCAAAATTGCCCAGAGTTTGTATCTTTTCCAAGAGAAGGACTGCATGCCCCCACCCTTACATCGTTTTCAGTCCTAAACTGTGGGAAACTAGTCTCACTGCCTGACAAAATGCACCTACTTCTTCCGTCTCTTAAGACTTTAAATATAGAAAATTGTCCAGGAGTTGAGTCGTTTCCTGAAGGAGGCTTGCCTTCCAATCTGAATGAAATTTGCATTGAAGGTTGTGACAAACTCGTTGCCAGACGCAAGGAATGGGGTTTGCAAAACCTCCCATTTCTTGATTATTTGTTTATCGGTAGCAAATCTGAAGATGTAAAGTCCTTTCCAGAAGAAGGGTTGCTGCCCTCCAGTTTGACCATCTTTGCATCTGTGATTTTCCAAAGTTGAAATCTTTGGACAAGGGGCTTCAACACCTCACTTCTCTTGAAAAACTGAGTATCTATCGCTGCTTAAAGCTCAAGTACATGCCAGAAGAGGAGCTGCCTGCCTCCCTTTCACTTCTACAGATTGAAAGATGTCCCTTGTTGAAGAAACAATGGCAAAAGAAAAAAGGAAAAGAATGGAGTAAAATTGCCCACGTCCCCAGCAAATGGATTGATGATGAATTTTATTCGAATGAGTAGAAGTCTAGCAAGAGTTCCCACACTCTGTCATTTTACCAGCTTTTACTATCAGGTAGTTGCTCTTTTCAACCAGCTAATTTATCCATATAAATTACCTTCTCTGTTTTAATTTTGCTCGACAGTTGGCTTTGATGAAAAGAATGCTTTGCCACTTGGTAATATCCAGTTTGATTTAATATGCTCATTTTATCTGAATTCTTATAAAATTAACCTAGAATTTAATGCAGCAGAAATTAATCATTATTTCGTTGCAAATTTGATTTGTAAGTTTTCGTATAGCGAGGAAACAAATTATACATCCTAAGAAGTAATCTAGGATTTGACGCATGCAATAAGCACTTGTTATTTTTCTGTAGTTGATTCTATTGCCAGTGAAATTCAATATTCTAGTAACTATTTTTTAACCATCTCTTCTATGCAGCTTCTCTTATTGAGACATCTTTTGGCTTTGGAGGCAAGCTTGTGTAGCTTCACCTTAGTCCTCTGCTGCAGGTGTTCCACAGGACCACAGATACCTTTATTGGTCACTGTCTTCATTTGTGCTCTTATGATCAATTTATTTGTTCATTTTTCCCTCTTTGTCCAGGTTTTTGTGCCAAACTAACTCCCTGAAGACAGTTTGGGCAATCAGTCATCTAAATTTGAAGCTGCAATAAAAAATAGGTAAAGGTGTTCATTGAGGGTGTCATGTGATATAAAATCATGAAGTCTGAGTATGTTACCTTTTTTCTTTTGGCCTCAATATTTGGTTTCCTTTGTTGCAGAGAAAGAAGCAAGGCTATGGCTTTCGAAAAATCTCAAGACACAAAATGGAGCAGCATAAATATGGTGCTGATCAATCCAATTTTGGCATGGTTGATGCCTCTCAATCATATCATCAGAATATCAGGTGCTTTAATTGTGCTTCTCTTTGCTATATAATAAAGTGGTTTCAGCTGCTGTTTAATTGCCAACTTTAATTGGTGTGTCACTCAGATGGATTCCTATGTATGTGTTTTTCCAAATGATGTTTACTGTTTAGAAACATCACATATCCAGCCAAGTATTTGACAAAATATGAAATATGATCTGAATTCCTTGCCCATTGGCCTTGGGTTCTATATAATATATAGACTTTACAATAGTGCTATACATGGAAAGGAAATAAGTTTCCGCATGATTCTAGTCCTATACATGTAAACTATAATCTGTCAAATAATATATGTTAACTGTACATAATAATAAATGGAAAAATAAGGAAACAATTATGGGCTAAAATAAGAGATAAGTTTGGACAAAAAGTTTGTTTGGACAGCAAGTTTGGATAGCTGTGCTGTCCATTGACAGCCCCCCTCAAATTGATGCAGGGTGATCAACAAGCATCAATTTGCTACTTAGGAAGCAATGTCGATGACAAGTGAGAGCCTTGGTGAAGATATCAGCAATTTGTAGGTCAGTAAAAATATGTGGAAGAGTGATAACACGAGCTTCAAAGGCTTCCCGGATAGAATGACAATCCACTTCAATATGCTTGGTGCGCTCATGATAGACAGGATTGGCCGTGATTTGAATAGCACTGGTATTATCTGCATGTAGAGGTGTAGGATCGGTCTCACAAAAATCTAACTCAGCAAGCAAACCGCGAAGCCAAATAATTTCTGAACAAGCAAGAGACATTGCGTGGTACGCAGATTCCGTAGATGACTTAGAGACTCTGTCTTACTTCTTACTTTTCCAGGAGATCAAGGCATCACCTAAGAACACATACCAACCAGTGATGGAGCGACGGGTATCCGCACAACCAGCCCAATCAGCATCACTATAAGCAGCAAGATGAGTAGAATTGCTAGTAGGGAAGAATAAGCCACGGGTGGGAGTGCCGTGAACATAGCGTATGATCCTACGGACAACAATCAAATGAAGGTGACAAGGAGTCTGAAGGAACTGGCTAACTTGCTGGACAGCAAAAGAAATGTCTGATCTAGTAATGGTGAGATAAACAAGGCTACCCACCAACTTCCGGTATAAACTAGGATTAGCAAGTAAGTCACCCTCCTCTTTGCGAAGCTTGATGTGTAATTCCATGGGGGTATCAATAGAAGGAGCCTCTTAAAGGCCAGCTGTAACCACCAAGTCACGAGCATATTTATGTTGATTGAGGGAAATTCCAGAGGGACTATGATACACCTCAAGACCAAGAAAATATGTGAGAGACCCAAGATTTTTCATATGAAATGACTCTGAGAGATGAGTTTTGAGCTGGCCAAGTAAAGCGGAGTCGGAACTAGTGATCACAATATCATCAACATAAACCAAAAGAACAACAATACCCATGTTGGTTTTCCGAAGAAACAAGGAAGTGTCATACTTGCTTTGCTTAAATGAAAATTGTAATAAAGTGGTGCGAAATTTATCAAACCAGGCCCTCGGAGCCTGTTTGAGACCATAAAGAGAGCGACGAAGCTTACACACATGTGAAGTCGGAGAGGAAAACAATCCCGGGGGTGGCTTCATATAAATACACTATTTAAGATTCCCATGAAGAAACACATTTTTGACATCCATCTGATGAAAGGGCCAATCACTGGAAGCAGCAAGGGCATAGTCATTTTAGCCACTGGAGTAAAGGTCTCTTCATAATTGACACCATACTCCTGATTATTCCCAAGAGCAACAAGCCGAGCCTTGTAAAGGTCCAAACTTTCATCCGATCGGACTTTGACTTAGTAAACCCATTTGCAACCCAAAGGCACAATAGTAGGAGGATAGGGCTCAATGTCCTAGGTGTGATTGACCTCTAGAGCGGCAATTTCTTCCTGCATCGCTTGTCACCAACAATCATGCTTGGCAGCATGTGAGTAGTAAGTGGGAATATCAAAATTGGCCAATGTAGCAGTAAGAGCTGAAATAGAATTACCAGAACCAAAAGAAGGAAATCCATACCTATCCGGGGTGACAGACACTCAAGAAGAGCGACGCACAATAGGCGCTGGAGGTGCTGCCACAGGCTGAATCTGGAGCGTGGTAGGATTAGATATCGGGTGAGCCACCGGAAGAGACTGTGGGCGGGAGCGTCTTGTATACATAATACCTAGTTTAAATCGAGAACTGACAGGATGAAGATTTGAGAGCTGCTCCTCAAAAGAGGGAAGAACCACAGTAGAATANTTTGCTTAAATGAAAATTGTAATAAAGTGGTGCGAAATTTATCAAACCAGGCCCTCGGAGCCTGTTTGAGACCATAAAGAGAGCGACGAAGCTTACACACATGTGAAGTCGGAGAGGAAAACAATCCCGGGGGTGGCTTCATATAAATACACTATTTAAGATTCCCATGAAGAAACGCATTTTTGACATCCATTTGATGAAAGGGCCAATCACTGGAAGCAGCAAGGGCATAGTCATTTTAGCCACTGGAGTAAAGGTCTCTTCATAATTGACACCATACTCCTGATTATTCCCAAGAGCAACAAGCCGAGCCTTGTAACGGTCCAAACTTTCATCTGATCGGACTTTGACTTAGTAAACCCATTTGCAACCCAAAGGCACAATAGTAGGAGGATAGGGCTCAATGTCCCAGGTGTGATTGACCTCTAGAGCGGCAATTTCTTCCTGCATCGCTTGTCACCAACAATCATGCTTGGCAGCATGTGAGTAGTAAGTGGGAATATCAAAATTGGCCAATGTAGCAGTAAGAGCTCAAATAGAATTACCAGAACCGAAAGAAGGAAATCCATACCTATCCAGGGTGACAGACACTCAAGAAGAGCGACGCACAATAGGCGCTGGAGGTGCTGCCACAGGCTGAATCTGGAGCGTGGTAGGATTAGATATCGGGTGAGCCACTGGAAGAGACTGTGGGCGGGAGCGTCTTGTATACGTAATACCTAGTTTAAATCGAGAACTGACAGGATGAAGATTTGAGAGCTGCTCCTCAAAAGAGGGAAGAACCACAGTAGAATAGGATGGTATAGAGGACACAAGAAAGAAATGTTGATTTTCAAAGAAAATAACATTCCTAGAAATACGAGTATGATGTAAGGTAGGATCATAACAAACAAATCCCTTTTGACACACATTATATCCCAAGAAAGCACATCGAACAGATTGAGCAGATAATTTATGTCACTCATGATGAGGTAAATGAACAAAACAAACACAACCAAAAGTACGAAGGTTATCATAACTTGGTTGCTTAGCAAATAAGCGGAAATAGGGAGACTCCATATGTAGGACTTGAGAAGGTAAACGATTAATCAAGTGAGTAGCAGTTTTCATAGCCTCTACCCAAAACAAGGATGGAACAGATGATTCTAACAAGAGAGTATATACCACATCTAGTAGATGACGATTTTTGCGTTCGGCTACTCCATTTTGTTGAGGAGTAAAGGGACATGAACGTTGATAAAGAATACCCTTAGAAGCCAAGAAAGCCTGAAACTCAGTAGACAAATATTTACCACCAGAATCGGTGCGTAATGTCTTAATAGAGGCAGAAAATTGATTAGCAACATACGCGAAAAACTCAGTGAAAGTACGAAAGACCTCAGATTTAGAGCGAAGAAAATAGACCCAAGTAAATCTACTATGATCATCAATGAAAGTCACATAGTATTTAAATTTTTCATGTGAACTCACCGGGGAAGGACCCTAAACATCACTATGGATAAGATCAAAACAGTGTGATGCCCGACTAGCATGCAAAGGAAAGGGAAGAATTTTGCTTTTACCAAGTTTGCAAGAAGCACACTCAAGAGATAAAGAATAACGGTCTTTATTACCAAGTAAACCAGAGTTCAATACATGAGATAAGATTTGAGTATTGGGATGGCCCAAACGACGATGCCACACCATACTAAGATCTAAAACATTATTACAAGCAAAAGACATAATAAAAGAAACTGGAGAGAAAGCTAGAACAGGCAAAAATAGTGGAAACAAGCGCCCCACTTTAGGTCCCTTCGCGATTGGCTCCCCCGTTACCTAGCCCTACACAACACAACCATCACCAAAAAATTTAACATCACAATTATTTTCAACTAATTGGCCAACATAAATAAGATTCGTGGAAAGCTGAGGAGCAAGAAACACATCAATGAGCGTAGAATAGGCATCTCCGATAGCAACTATTGGCAAAGAACTGCCATTGGCAGTCTGAATAATAGATTGACCATCATAGGGCCGAACATGACACAAAGCGGTGGGATTAGGAGTCATGTGATTAGAGGCTGCCGAGTCCACGTACCAGAGTTTAGGAGAATGGTTACCTTGGAACCCCATGGCTGATAAGGTTTAAACTAGAATCTGTTGCACCATTGCTAGAGTGCAGTAATCGGGTCCAGGAGAAGCAGAAACAGAGGATGCATTGGAAGGAGAGACAAGTGCGGCAGAAGTCGTGGCCTGAGGAACAAGAACCGAAGTCTGAAATGCTTGGGCTGGACGATTCTGGGGTCGAATACGACATTCTTTGATAATGTGACCCTTCTTCTTGCAATAAGAGCATAATTTTTTTGGACAATTAGTAGCAATATGCCCATATTCCTTGCAACAGAAACACTGCAAGTTTCGAGAATGCATAGGTGGTCCATTTCCTTGGGCAGAAAAAGCCACAGTTGCTGGCCCAGAACTGCTATGAGATTGCTCCAGAATAGCTTGAGTACTAAGACGTTGTTCTTCACGAAGTAACTCACCAAAACAAACATCAAGAGAAGGAATAGGAGATCGATGCAGTAAAGCGGAGCGAACAGATTCATATTCCGGACGGAGTTTCATAAGAAACTGATCACGCTGGGTAATTGCATGAAGAGTCTGAATAGTGGAAAGAGCGGCAACAGGAACATCTACGGTAACCAAGGCAACATATTCATGCCAAAGAGTCAGAAAGGCCGAGTAATAATCCTGGATGGAAAGACTATCATGTTGAAACATGGCAATTGCATGTTCTAACTGAAAGCGACGAGCATCATTATCCTGAAGATAAACCTTCTTCAAGTAAGCCCACATGGATTGAGCAGATCGATGGGGCCGCAAGTTAGTGACAATATGGGACTCCACTGAACCAAAAAGCCAAGACATGATGTGTGCATCAAGCACAACCCATGAAGGAGAAGACCTGTCAGCCTTAGGTTTGTCAGAAGTGGATGATTTTTCAACATTCATGTCATCAATATGACCCCAAAGAGCTTTACTCTTGAGAAACGATTCAAACTCGAATGCCCAGGTAGAATAATTGGTGTCTGTAAACTTAAAACACACAGGTGTAGAATCCATAGAAAATAAATAGAACCTGACTGTGCTGTAACGTAGAGAGGTCGAAAAAAAACAAACCAAAAAAGAAAGGAACAGACTGTATCGATACTCAAAAACTACCGAGAAAACCACCGATACCTCAAACAGAGGCTGCCGAAAACACCAAGACAAGCTGTAAAATGCTGTTCCGAGAGAGCTAGGCCAAGAGGATTGTGCTAAGAAGAACAAACCACTGTTCTGAGAGTACCCAAGCCAGCAAAGCACCAGAACCACCAAAAGAAGGCTGGGTCGACACCACAGAAGCACACAGACTTGATCGAGAGACGCAGAACAGCACCAACGAAGAGAAACAAGGTCGCGGGTACCACAGACTTGACCGAAACACACCAGCAGCACTTCCAAAACTGAGAAGAGAGAAAAAAAAAAAATACGAGGAAAAGAAAGAAAACTAGCTACTGTGCTCTGATACCATGACAAAATATGAAATATGATCTGAATTCCTTGCCCATTGGCCTTGGGTTCTATATAATATATAGACTTTACAAGGGTGCTATACATGGAAAGGAAATAAGTTTCCGCATGATTCTAGTCCTATACATGTAAACTATAATCTGTCAAATAATATATGTTAATTGTACATAATAATAAATGGAAAAATAAGGAAACAATTATGGGCTAAAATAAGAGAGAAGTTTGAACAGCAAGTTTGGATAGCTGTGTTGTCCATTGATGGTATTACTTCAGTCCCAGGCACCTTCCCAGGTATACTTCGTTTTATAGGGTTCATCTAGTACTTCTAATTTGTATTTGGTGTTTGGTATATAAACTTTCCTAGTAACTCTATAGACCTACTAAAATATGTCTTTGTTTTGTACTGTATCTATCTGCTGCCCATGGTGTTACGTGAATTCACACCCTCAAAGCTAGAAGCAGTAATTTCCTTACAAATCTTCTAAATCATACTTGATTTGTCTGTCATCTGTATATTAAATCTGTAAAGATTGTTCTAGCCTATCATTCTCTTTGGTCATCAGAATCTAACCATACGTTTGAATAGATTTTATATCTAAGAGTTCACCTTTCAAGGACCATAAATAATCATGTTACATGTTTTTATGACTTTTTTTTCCTAGCAAAAAATTGATGCACCTCTTGTTACCACTCATGCTTTTGTGAAGCCCATAATTTCTGCCCAACTCCTCCTGCACTTGAATGCTATCATATATTGTTAAATTGACTTCTGCACTAATTGGTTTAATTACCCTAATTGTTATTATTATTCACTTAGCTTTCAAATGTTGTGCTTGTTTGTGCTTTAGTTTGCCCCAGTCCACCGAAAACAGCATTGACAAGATTTTTCTGAGACATCAGAAGCACTGGGAGGTTCACATAAAATTTAGCTAAGAAGCTTGAAATAGAAGACAATTCTTTAGGATTATGTGCCTTGTTTGCAAAACTTAATCTGTGGAAATATCAAAAAATGCTGCTGATAAGCTTGTTCAGCTTTACCAGCTTTGGACAGTGGCAATCTCAGTACTGCTCTTCAAATCCAGGTACAGTTCTTCATAATTCATAAACTTGATTTAGGTTGCAAAACTTAAGATATTAAGTTTTGAGTTGTCTTCTCTTCTTCTTTTCTTAGTTTAGGTGCTACTTATGACAAGCGAGTGGGATAAGTGCAAGTTCTGGCTGGTTACAGTAAAGAAAATGATCAAGACAAGGCAGAATGTGAAATTAAATTAAAGAAGGCAAAGATTCCTTTCAGCATATGAATCCCATATGTGAAACTTTTAGATATGGTGACTCGTATTTTGAATGAGGAAGTGACACTGGTCTCTAGTACAAAGGCCTCATGGCGGATTCTAAGTGAAACAAGTGAAGCGGTTAATTTAAGTTTGTTATGCTGGGGTTGAACAATAGGTTGGGGGAGTGGGGGTGAAGACTTGGAAATTTCAATGTACCGAATGAGGGTTTAAACGGTTGGTAGTGTATATAAACGTAACCTCCTTTTTTTTGACATAGTAAAAAATTAGCCATTCACTCTTGTGGAAGTAGGCACACTGCCGAACAACGTAAATTCTATGTGTATTGTTTTCTCCTCATTTTCTCTTTACTTTTCACTAAATGACATAGTTTTGACAATCTCTAACATGAACTTTATACTTGAGTGGTCTTTCGGGGGCATGATGTTCCCTTCAATGTACACAAGAATGACTCCTCTAAATTGCAGTTGCAAGAGTTTGGTACTGCATATTGAGACAAGAGTTACAATAACTCAAGAAATAAAGAATTCAAGAGCTAAGAGTTACAAAAATTCAAAAGATGGGAGTTACAAATAATAAATTAAATTTATTGTAGTTAATGTAAAAGTAGAAAAGGCTTGTAAGGTTCATACTCTTTATTTATAAACAAAAGTATTGTACACAATCAAAATATCAAGAAAAAATGTGGCAATGAAAAGGCTTTGATGTGTGGACGTAGGTCATAAGCCGAACCACCTTAATTCTCTTGGTCTCTTTTCCTTGTTCTCATTTATCTTCCCTAAATTATAAGTTCTAATACTGTATAATAGCTTAACTTTTGGAAGTTGTTAGAGGGATACTTCTCATGACATTACCGGAATTTGTTGAATTTTTTATTTTTTAATTTTTAATCTCTTGGACGGTTTACCTTTCCTTTCTGGCTCTTGAAAATGTTTGAGTGAGCTACTACAAGCTGTTTTCTGTCATTATGTTTTTATTTTTCTTGGCCCCGAAATTTAACCACCCTTATGACCTTATCATTAGCACGTGCTAGTACAATAAATTTATCATAGGCCCACTCAAACATATCGAAAGTAATCATAGGGCTGGTAGCTTGTCACATGGCAAATATCTAGGGACCATATTCAGGAGCCTCTCTTTAAAAGGGCATGCACCTTCCAAAAAGCCAGATACCATTTTATTTCCTAATTTCTCAATTCCCTTTCTTTTCCAAAAAGATCTTATTGACTTTAGCATCAAAAGCTTCGATGCAGTTTCAGATGAAATTTTCTCTGTTTTACAAGATCCCCGTCGTTGGTCCAATTGTCTAAAAAATTTCTTAACAGTATGAATGCTATAATTTGAATAATATAAAAGTGATTTGTTGAGAGATCGGTGGCATTTGAATGCCATATTCATGTTTCGTATCTGTTCTTCAAGTAGAGGCTCTCTTTTTTTCTTCCCCTTCTATTTTTGCTCTTTTAAGGTAAGGCTTTTGAAAGGCTTATATATACCTAGAGGTTTTCACCCGTCTGTTTTCACAATCCTCTGTTGTTTATTGTTAGTCTATTAATCCCTTCGCTCACCAAAAAAAAAAAAAAAGCAAATAAAAAGACATACTTCATTTGATTTTTGGATTTAGAGGACCTTTCCAAAATGGTTTTAGTTTTACATGATAAGGGTTGTCTATTTTTTTTTTTTTCTTCTATTAAAAGTGGGTAAGGGTTGTCTAATTGATCTCACCTTCTAGGTGAATTTATAGATGGCACTTGATTTTGCTGGAGGGGCCTTAAAAGGAGATCCAATTAACCAAAAAGGGTTGGTGACATTAATAGAACAGGCACTTGGGGGAATGAGTGCCTTTCACATTTTTCACTGCTTGGTAAACCTATTCTTTTCACTCCTACATGGTGATGCCAATTTTCCCCAAAAAAGTGGAATTTCTCACGATTATTTTGACCAAGAAAAGGAAAAAAAATATTTTGAAAAACAGAATAATTGTGATGTGCCCAGGTAAAGTATCAATTTTTTTTTTTTTTTCCCTAAAGAATTCTAAAAATAAAGCTATTAGATCAAGCCATACTGTATCTAAGGCTTGAGGGGATTGTCTAAGGCTTTTTAGAGAATATCAACCACACTTCCTCAAGGTTTAAGAGGGTGGTCGGACTACCCTTAAGACTTTTCGGTAGTAATATGACCATCATATTTGAGTGGTTGTCCTAAGAAACTTTTTTGATTTTTGATAATGTGGCAAAATCTTAACCGTTTATTTTAAATGAACAGTCGCAATTTAATAATCATATGCTCATGCAATTCTTAAGGGAATCCAATCTATAACGGTAACCAATAAAGGTTTATAGACAAATTTCTAAGTAATTGTCATCTCATAAACACAACTGTTAAGACATGAAAAGTTTCAAGAATTTCAAATGGAAAGGCACGAGCAGTTGGAAAATTTGGGAGCTGTAAAGCCTTGACTTGTGTGAACTGTGAAGGGATATTATTGTCTATTCCAANATTTTTGATAATGTGGCAAAATCTTAACCGTTTATTTTAAATGAATAGTCGCGATTTAATAATTATATGCTCACGCAATTCTTAAGGGAATACAGTCTATAACGGTAACCAATAAAGGTTTATAGACAAATTTCTAAGTAATTGTCATCTCATAAACACAACTGTTAAGACATGAAAAGTTTCAAGAATTTCAAATGGAAAGGCACGAGCAGTTGGAAAATTTGGGAGCTGTAAAGCCTTGACTTGTGTGAAGGGATATTCTTGTCTATTCCAATTGTTTGGCGTAAACAAGACTAAAAATCACTTGGATAAATTTTTTTATGATTGTTTGACATTGACTTGTGAGTCTTGACTACATTCTAAAACATGGATTTTGGCCTTCAAAATACTTGGAATATATATATATAAAGAGAATAATTTATGTAATTTTTGTGAAATGGAGATGTCAATAAAATTAGATAAAAATGGAGGTCTTAAGGCTTTGAAAAGTTTTAAGGTTTTATTTGTTAATGCGTTTTCTATGGTGTTTTTATTTGTTCATTTGAAAAAGTCTTCAGATACAACATAAAGATAAACGATGTTTTTGTACTTTGATGAGCGCTTGATGTGTTTTGAAAACCGAGAAGTGTTTTGTGTTTTAAATTAGTTGTTATTTTTATTTATTTATTTTTAGAATAGAAAACAAAAGACAAAACAAGAAGTTTAACAAACTAAGCTAGTCTTCTATATTTCCTTTATTTTAATTAAATGCATACAAACATTATCAAATTTACTTCCATGTATATTTGGGTAGCATCCCTTTGTGCTTTTATAAGGTTGAATTTACTTCTCTTTTTTTTTTTTCAAATTTACTTTGTTTGGTTAAAATGGGACCAATGTGGTGGCAAGGGGCATTCCATAAACAAGGACTACAAATATTTCAAAAAAAAAAAAAAATGAAGAAGAAGAAGAAACCAAGATGAAATCGGTTTGTAGGGGCAACAAGGAATTTGATCGGAATAAGATGATGGTTCTAGAAAGAAATGGTTGAACACCAATATCTTAGTAATGATCTCAATTAGGTGTTCATGTTAAACAAAGATTAATGGAGGTGCCACCTCAACTACTTCATCACCAAAAGCTAATATGACTTCATTTTCATAGATTGCAATACCAGTTTGTACGGTTCTTATAATAAAATTTGCAGTATTCTTAACGGTATTCAAAGTTTTGCTAATTGAAACTGACCCGTTGAAATTTAAATACATCCCTCGTATCTTGTTATGGGACACATCCCAATAATTCTAATTCCATCTAGGATTGGAAGTATTAAAGGGGTGCGCGTAGGCTTGAAAGAGATCTCATAATTCCAATTCCTTATTATCAATAGGTAGAGTTCTAATTGGATAATTGAAAATCAATGATCACATCACAATTTGTGTAATTGCAAATGTTTATAATTAAATCTAGTTTGAGAGTACAATGGCTTTGCCAACAAAGCACATCAATTAGAAAACTCGGAGCTTTAAGCATCCAATGATGATAGTTTAAAATAGGGTGAACTCTTTGGGTCAAACATTGGTTATCAACCTCACTATTGATTTTTCATGATGCCATACGGTAGCATACCAGGGTTTCCCTAGTTGATTTGATCTTCTAGTGGATTTTTCAACTCGGCCATAAAAATGAAAATAATAGTTGTTATTCGTCACTTGTTCCAAAAGATTAACTATGGGAAAGTGTCGATTTAATTATCTAATTAATATTTTAACACTCTCTTTAATAAATTAGACCCAACACAAACAATATTTGATTAAAATTGGAGGTGAATGACAAAGAAAGAGTTCGAACTCAAAACCTTTGCTTTGATACTATGCTAAATCATCACTCATCCCAATGGTTATACATATAGGAAATGGTTAATTTAACCCTAAACCTGTTTTATGACAACAGTTATCACCCAAAACAAGGAAAAAGCATGGAACATGATCAATTTTATAAGCATCTCATTCGATGTTCTTCGGATGCTTCTAACGAGCTAACATATATTTGAGAAACAAAGTCATGTTCTGGTAGGATAGAAGGACAGTGCTGGAGAGAATAAAATGAAAATAACAACTCCAGCACAATGGTTTACTACAGGAGTATGTGTATGGATGGCACGTAGGAAGGAAACTTTCATTTTAGATGAAAATGATATTAGTTCTCAACTTGTTGCTCTAGCACCACTATACCCCATATCTTACAGGAACTTGAAATCTTGTAAGACAATCAAAATTTCACTTTGCTTCAAATTTACATGTTAAACAAACAGAAGCCTACACCTAAGGCATAAATCTTTGGATAGGTTTTCCTAGCAAATAAAGGTCTCCATTTCTGATCAAATCCAAATTGGTGCAATAGGTGAATAAAGTGAATGATTTACAGCTATATCAACAAGAAGCAATGTCTAGACAGACCATATAATGGCACTGATTCTAGATGGTCATTAGAGATCGATTATAGTATGTTGCTCTCAATCTTCTTCTTGTTATCTATTGTATATTTATCATTTGAGCAGATTGGTGAAAATGACCACCAAATTTTTTCTGAAGATCACACCATGGCCAACACAATTTACTTTCAGGCTTGGACTCCATCAACATCATACTCTTTATCTGTTGTTTGCATTAACTGTGTCAAGCCTCAGGACTACATAAGCAATTATGTCTATGCTAGAACCGTGACAAACTATTTGGAAGCATAAGAGTTGCCATTGTTTTCTTTTTTCTTTTTTCAATAATCAATAAGTCTGAAAATTACAGAGAATATCTGCAGGTTCTAGAGTTTGGAACAAAGTCAAAGATTATCCACTCAAATTCAGAAGATCTTTTGACACGCAAAATTGAAACGGAAGGCCAAAATTTTGGCCATCACTCCAAGGATTATTAAAATATGGCAAAAAAAAAAAAATGTCAACAACATTCATTTTATTCAACATTTTTGTTTACATTGAAAGAAGGATATAATGAAACAAAAATGAAAAAAGAATCAGATTACAGCATATTTTCAGCACAAAAATCTGATTACCACCCAAAAGATGGATTTTGACATGTATTCAGCTAAGGGGGACATCAGCAATGTACCCTTTATCCACAAATGTGAAAATGGCAAGACATCAAAATTTGAATGAACATGGAATTTAATTTTACAAAATCCACAAATAATGAACTACCGAAAAATCTACATCAATGAAATTTGCAAACAAGGAGAAGCCTTACAAGACTGAGCTTCGCTCCGCTGCTGAATAACTCCAATTGAATTTTTGGAAATCAATTAAACATATTCTCCGCTGCCTGGGAACTAAAGCTTGAATGAGAAAGCACATCTTCTCTTGAAAATATTTCTGAACTTTGCCCAGCTGATTGATTTCGCCTCCAACGGAAACCATTGTCATCGTTACCACGAGTCTGGGATTGAATTTTCCCTCTGAAATATCTCCCACTGCCAAATTTAGAACTCCGATTTGCTGATTTAGAACCAGGCTCAACCCCATCAACCTCCTCATCATTACCAGCCATAAGCTCCATCAAGTTGCTCCTGAAACCCAAGTCCGAATACACTCTCCGTGAATTCCTCAATGACAACCTACCAATTTTCCCATCCATTGCATCTAAATCCCCTCTTTCCACACCCTCCACTCTTGGATTATTCACATTTCTCAATCCCACTGGACCTCCAACAGTCTCTACCATCATACACGGATTGTTAAAACCATTCCATGAATGAAGTGGAACCAATTTACTCAACCCGCTAAGCCACTCGACAACCTCCTTCATCGCTGGCCTCCTCTCCCTACAAGACCTCACACACTTGGAGGCAATCACTGCCAATTGCTTCCTCACAACCAAATCCTTAGGAGGCACAATCCTTGGATCATAAACAGCAGCAAGCTTCCCTTTCTTTATAAGTGGAATCGCCCAATCCACTATTGAAGGCGGCGAATGCCCGACATCAATAGCCTTCCTTCCACTAATAATCTCCAACAACAAAATCCCAAAACTAAACACATCAGTCTTTGTGCTCAAGTTATCTGGGGTCACATAGCAAGGGTCTAAATACCCCATAGTCCCAGCAGGAGGTGTTGACCTTAGCCTATAATCATCAACATGGCACCTAAGTGCTAACCCAAAATCACCCAACCGGGCACTATAATTTCTATCTATTAGAACATTTGCAGACTTTATATCCCTATGAATTACGGGTGGGTTTGATGAATGCAAAGTGTCGATGGCTTTTGCAGTCTGCAAAGCCAATCGAATTCTTCGACCCCAATTGGGTGGTCGAGTAGTGGAGTGAAGAATGTCATACAAAGTACCATTGCTCATGAACTCAACCACTAAAAGCCTATTATCAGAATCATTAGTAAAACCCACTAAATTTACCAGTCTTGGGCTCTGAATATTGGACAGGATTTCGATCTCGTTATCGACCTCGCTGGTTAAGACATCGGCTTTGACCGAGGGAGCTCGAGACGGCTTCTTGACGGCAACGTGGCGCCCATGGAGTATTGCCTTGTAGACGTAGCCATGGCTGCCTTTGCCCAAGAGCTTTTGGTCTGAGAAGTTGTTGGTGGCAGCCTCAAGGTCACTGTAGTGAAAATGTTGGATCTTGATGGGTTTTTTGTGTTGTGGGTTGTGAGTGGATTTCGGATTGGATGATGGGGTATGCGAGTTGGAGATGGAAATGGCCGATTCAGCTTTGCAAGAGAGGTATCCCATCAAAAAAAATTTCCTTTTTTTTCTTTCTTTTGCTCTTTTGGTTTATCTGGGATTTGGAGATGATGATGATGATATATATATATATGTGAATTAACCAAAAGCTTTGCTTTTTTTTCCTTCTTCAATAGCTCTTTTGGAGGGTGTGGTGGAGGAACGGAGGTGATGATGTTGAAAAGTCTCTAATATAAAAATACGTGAATTGATGAAAGGTTTTTTGCTTTTTTTTGGTCAACACAGTATGAGGAAAAGGGGAGAAGGAAGAGGTTTTTGGGCTCTGCAGATCATGTTGATGGGATTTGGAAAATGGACAACTGTTGTGTGTTTTTCTCTGGATTCGAGTGCGAGAGACAGAGAGATGAGTGGCGGATTGTAAGGGAGGTGGCTTGGGAGCCCACAGACAGGAATCCCAATGGTGAAGCAATCAATCTCTCTGATAGTCTAACTCTACATAGAATATGAATTTATGATTCATCCAAATAAAAGAACATGAATTTATGGGATGTTAATATGGATATGTGAGAGGAGAATATACTGACATACTCTACCTCAAGTCAACTTTTTACTGCCATATTATTTTATTAATAATATTATGTGTGCTGCATACATTTGAATTCCCGTCAATACAGTTCGATTATAATATTTTACACGGTTTATAAATTTAATATAAAATTAACGAATATTATTAATTTAATTTTTTTTATTTTTTACGTGGACATAAAAAAAAAATACAAAATTAACGAATTAGAGTTTAAGAATTTAATATGTTTCATTAAAGTTAGTTTATATAATCTTATATAAACTTTAGAAAATTTTTTTATCCTTTTTGTTCTTTTTTTGTTTTTGGAAAGAGAGGGATATTAAGTTATAATTTATTTTTTTTTTTTCGTGGTAATTGAAAAACTAGGAATAGATTTTTTTAAGATATTTCTTAATAGATTTGGATTAAGATAAGAGTCATAAAAGCTTAATTATTATTTTAATTAAAGTAATTTAAATTTTACCCCACCTCAATAATAACTCAATGAGGTACGATAAATTAAGATAAAATTAAATATTTTTAAAAGTGTAATATATTTAATTATACTGTATTTTAAAACAGCTAATCTAAAGGTCTACTTATTCAATTTAAATATGACGAGGACTTACAACTTGAAAACTATAATATATCTTAATTCTCTCCTTAAAATTCTTCATTTAATTCTCAGATAATTGATATAAAAACTGTATCTTTTATTGAAAGTAGGTGATATAAATGGTAGATAATAGTCCTTACCATTAATAAAGTGGTGGTTGGTTTCTTATATATATTTATATTAGACATAATTTTAAAAATATATATATATTTACATATATATATTTTAAAAAAATACTATATTAATTTTATTAAAAGTGAATATAAAAATTACGCATATTAATTTAATAGACGAAATTAAAAAATAAAAATAAAGTCACTTGTAAGTCGTAAGGCATGCATGCATACGAAGGCTTATATGATTAATTATATTTTCCGCAACGCCAGCTGCTGGTCTTAGTGAAGAAGAAAGTCAATCTTTTGGAGGTATATATAAATGTTATTTTATTAGTTGGCAAATCATTTTCTTTTCTTCAACTTTTTTCTTTTAATTATAAAATTATAAGTTGAACGACAATTATGAAGCTGGCATGGACCAAATTAGGCTAAGTTTCTATGGTTTTTGAAAAAACTATTGTATCAACAATTATCAATGTTGACGTTTTCTATTTGTCTCATTTTAACAAATCAAATGAACAGAAAATCGATTAGAAATAATGATTTAAGAATTAAAATTTTAATCAAAATTTTCAAATTTGAAAATCAGTCGATTGGATACCGTACTCCAGGCCAACGAAACTTGCAATGAAAAGAAAAACAAGGACATGTGACCTTATCGGATGTGTCGGCGAGAAACGCTTCGATGTTCAAGTCAATATTTATTTAATAAAGAGAATAAGAAAACTCAAAGTGGTTGGGAGAGAATGATGCTTACACCGCAAATGAACCCCGTCTCCCTTCCTTCTATGGAGTGTTTTAGGGTAATGGTGTTTCAGAGTAGGAGGTCTAGAAATAACGGATTTGTTACTTTGGATTATACCTTGTTAGATGATTGCTCTCTCATGCCTCAAGAATATCGAGGCGTTACAATACATATGGCTTAGTTATTATCGTATGCAAACATTGGTTACACTTTGGGATGGAGGCAAAGTTTGGTATGGGTAGGGGCCAAGAGTAAAAAATTTTAGTGGGTATGGGCCAATAGGGATTATTATTATTTTTTTTTTTTCCTTTGTGTTGGGGGCAATGGCCTACACTGAACACTCATTGACCACACTCGTTGTTTAAGGCCTAATTGAGCCTGATTTGCTTGTAAGATAAACCTTATTAGGTCTACCTCTAACCACGGGTCCATTAACCGTCATTGAACACACTTGTTGTTTAAGGCCTAATTGAGCCTGATTTGCTTGTAAGATAAACCCTATTAGGTCTACCTCTAACCACGGGTCCATTACACCTAATAAATTATTCTTGAACACGCCATAATACATTATGCAAATGGCAGTTTGGATTAAAATTTGAAAGTCGGTGAAATGTGTTGATTCTCTTGTACACCCCAATATATTTGATAAAACCTATAAAGTCTTTATCTTTTATCCTACTCCTCATTTCTAGGGTTTTTCTCTCTCTCTCTCTCTCTCTCTCTCTAGAATGTAGAGTACATAAATGAGAATCCTGAAAACATTTTTTTTTTAAAAAAAAAAAATCCAAAATAATAGTTTCTTTTTTTCTAGGAAAAGGAGAAATTTGTATTAAATTAGAATTGAGTGAATCAATGTGAAGAAGACTTTCAACTTTTGATATCTTTTACAAAAGCCAAAAGGAAAAGCTCAAATCTTACACAACCCAAGACAATAGATGGTTTTGTTACTTTAAAATTCCAATAACTAAACACTCTCTTCTTCTTCTTTTTTTCTTAAGATAAAATTTTATTAATACAAAAAAATTAATTTCAAAGAGAAGGGGGTAGGACCCCAACATCAATTGCCCCAAAATAGTTAATACACTGCCAGAAAATTTATAAAATAAACTAAAAATGTGTCAAAAAATTGGTCCTGGTCTGTTAACTTTTTTTTTTTTTACCTAATCGCCAAAAAATGACCACTACGATTTTTGAAGTAGTTTATAAGTGAGCCTTTTTGGGTATGGGCCACAACAGTTGATGATTAATGAGTACTCTCTACTTGCCTATATCTTTGGCAACAACATGGTCACCATCATTAATTACCATACATCTACCAATTGGCCACACACCAACCAAATTGGGCTAAATGTGCCTTTCTACTGGGCACCACGTACACCATATCTGAAACATTCATCTTAACTTCCACACTCATCTAGCTATAAGACATAGTCAATGAAGGAATATATCATACAATCAATTTTGTACTTTTACCTCCCGCATTAGTGACATATTTGGTGGGAATTAGCCAGAGAAACCGATATAAGAGGAAGCGTCTGCAGTTTTTATTGTATAAGTCTTTTATGTTATTGGTTCTCAGCTGGTAGGTGTTTTATAGGCACTTTTTGGTAAATTAGCCAATATGGTTGTCTCCTCTTGCCTTTTTTCTTAATTAGAGAAAAAAAAAAAAAACCCTACATAAGATAGATTGAGATGAACCATATTTTATTTTCTTTGCCTTGTAAAGTTGGAGTAGAGATTTTCAGCTGCCAAATTTTGGTAGCCCAGCGTCTGCCATTTTTTTTTTTTTTAATTGAAGAGGAAAGATGTTACAAGGAGGGAAGCGCTTGCCAAATTTAAAATTGAGAATCACTTATCAGAAATTGATCAAATTATATATCAAATTCATTGGCTTTATGAATTACTGATCATAAATTTGAATCAACAAAAGTATATAAAATCGAGATAGCGTTTTGAGGCATTAGCACCAAATTTAGGATGACCGAATCCTTTTAGGGTGATACAATCCCTAAAGGGTTAACCTTTCACCCATAAGTTTTAGTTTTGAATCTAAAAATGAGTTTTGAGACATTAAAACCCAAATATTGGCTAATGAAAATTGAGCTAATATCACTAAAATATCTCAAAATACATCTCAAAAAACTTGCTCTTTCTCATAAAAATTTCATCAAACATATAGAATGCAAAAACATAAACATAAACACCAATGACGAAAATAAATAAATAAAATTCTGTGTTTTTTTTTTATTATTTTTTTTTAAAAAAAGGGCGATGTTTTGGCGGCCGGATAGCAGGACTCATAAAGTTGTTTTTGGGTATATCACTGTGTGTCTCAAAGAAATTCAGACATCAAATATGACTTATTTTCCCGAGTAAGAAGGTAAATAATAAATTGTTAGAAATTAGAATCCGTCTCATAGAGGCATGTGTATGTTTCTTGGTACGTGATGTTTGACAGGTGGACTTCTGGTCCAATATCTTCCCCCTATATATTGTTTGATTACTCACCAAGAAAAGGCATCTTCCTTTTGCTCCACATATTTTCGTTGCGTATGGTTGTCTGCATGTTACCTTATACTTTCTTTTGTCATTTTCTCTCCAAATCTGATCAATTTCAGATTCTTGGGTTTTTTGAAGAAAATTTGATTTGTGTTTCACTCTTGTTTTTCTTTTTCCTTCTCATTTACTAAACAAAAAAATTGGTATTCTTTTTCTTTCTTTAATGGTAAATCAAATCTATATAAATATCATGGAGGTTTGAAAGTAGACTGACTTACCTTTTTTTTTTTTTTGTTTTTTTTTTTCCTTCCCTTTTTCTTGGTTCTTTTATCTTTTATTGTTATTTAAAAAAAAAAAAAAAAAACTTTTGAGGAGGGGGTGGGCTTCTCATGCCTTCATCTTGCTTATGGGCCAATGTGACAAAGCAAGATATATTAACCACACTGAATCTTCTCGAGGCTATCAAAACACCCAATAGCTGATGGGCCTGAAGGACTACTTAGTTACCCAGTTTTTACAAAATCAATTTTCAGCCACACTTTCTTCTAATTCCACCACCATTATCTTCGAGAAAGTGTCGGTTTGGTTTAGCGATTTCACAATATACCCCTCAGAGAAAATAGCGGTCTCTTAAAAAGCATAAATGAAAACACGATTCTTAAATACATAGCTAAGCGTTTGATAAAATTATAATTTGATATTTAAAATTGTGATTTAACCTTTAAAATTGTGTGTTTTTTAGCACGCACCAACTTGCACACCATTTGAAAAGCACGAACACGCTCCCAAACAGAACACATCCTATGATTCTATTTAAAAATATGCTTTTGGCGTGCAAAATTGCAAGGCCCTAACAGGTTGCTTGCTCACAATACTTGTTTTGTACATGTGAAAGAGTCAAACTTTCTATGAAGAATCTTCCTTGGCATATTTTTCCACGATTACCCTTGCTTTCAGGAACTGCATGTGATGAAGTTGTATATTTAAAATGCACAAATTTCATGTGTTCATCACGTTAAGCGCGTTGATATATATATAATTGTTTTTCAGGTGTATAAAATATAAATAATTCAACCCAACACTAATCATGTTGATATTTTATGTCATATATATTTTGAAAATTCCCTCATCTCCCCCACAATATATATTTTAGTATTCAGAATGCTTTGCACATTTTTGTTTTAAAGTTGCACCTTCGTTCCCACTTGAACCAAAAAAAAATGGCTTGCCAACCAAACAACGCGTTTTGCAAAGTCAAGGCCAATCTTTCTTGGAAAAAATGTAAAATTAGTTATAAATTTTCTAAATTTTTTAAAAGTGACCTAAAACTTTATGCAGTTAGCATAAATGACAAATAACTTTCTATTTTCGTTTAAAATTTTGATGAAAATCATCGTTGATTAACCATTCTCAAGGCTTTTGGGGTGTTTCAGCTATCACTTTTGGCCAATTTTGAAACAGTCAGACCATTCTCTAGATTTTTTTTTTTTTAATATTTATATTTATCATAAGGGACACACGCATATCGTATTATTGGTAGTGTTGATGTGATAATATTATGACAGTTTTCTATCAAAATTTTAAAAGAAAGTTCGGACTAAGGAGTTATTTGTCATATATATGCTTATAACATAAGGTTTTGAGTCAATTTTTAAACCCTAAATTTTTTATTGCAAATTAGTGCATCCACGTGACTGATTTTGTAAGGTCAAAGGTCAATCTTTCTTTTCATCTTCTTAATTTCTGTACATCAATCAAAGTTTTCTTGTGAAAATCTTGAACTTGGATCTCACATTCAGATCTTGCTCTCCCACGTTGCAAAGATATCAAGAACAAGCAAAAATGGAGGGGGAGATAGTGAGCTTAATAAAGGTATGGATTGGGGTCTTCGCATGTCTTTCTTATTGCTATGCAATTAATAAGATAGTCTCCAGAGGCCCTGCAAGACTCCTTTGTGTACTCCCAGTCGTCTTCATCTTCCTCTTCCTTCCTCTCAATCTAAATTCTGTTCATCTTCGAGGCACCACTGCATTTTTCATTGCTTGGCTTGGCAATTTCAAGCTCTTGCTCTTTGCTTTCGGTAAAGGCCCTTTGTGTAATTCCGACTCATCAATCTCTCTCGGACGATTTGTAGCCGTTGCTTGCACTCCCATCAAGATCCACCAAAAAAAGCACCCATCTCCACCAATATCACATCTAAATGGCAAAAACAAAGAAAACCCAAAGGAAAGCCAAATATTTTTCCCTCTGAGGCATGTAGTAATTGGTGTCCTTTTGGCCATTTTGATACGTGTCTATGATTATAGTGAGGATATCCACCCAAAGGTTATATTGTTTCTATATTGCTTTCATATCCTAGAAATCATTCTAGCCATGGTGGCAGCCCTGGCTCGAGCCCTGCTAGGAGTGGAGCTTGAGCCTCAGTTCAACGAGCCATACCTCACCACCTCACTCCAAGACTTCTGGGGCAGGAGGTGGAACCTCATGGTCACCAGCATCCTGCGTCCCACCGTATATGATCCCACCCGCCATGCCACAACACGCATCGTCGGCCGCAACTGGGCGTCAATCGCTGCCATCCTCACCACCTTTGTGGTGTCGGGGCTCATGCATGAGCTCATGTTCTACTACTTGGGGTGCGTGAATTCTACTTGGGAGGTCACATGTTTCTTCCTCCTCCAAGGTTTGTGTTTGGCAGTCGAGGTTGTGTTGAAGAAGGTGGCGGCCGGCAGGGGGCAGTTGCCGCGGCTCGTCTCGGGGCCCTTGACCCTTGGGTTCGTGATGGTGACTTGCTTTTGGCTGTTCTTTCCCCAGTTCCTCCGGTGTAAGGTTGATGAGAGAGCGTTGAAAGAGTATGCCACACTAGGCAAGTTTGTAAAAAATGTGACTCGTACGTTAACATATCAGTTCCCTACATTTTTTGGGATTACCCTAAGATTATGATGACAATGTTAAGGCAATATCATGTTTAATCTTACATTTGATGGTAGGAAAATGTTTGTGCCACACAATAAAATTGTATTCACATAATTACATTCTTCTAGTCGTTTTATGACTACATCTATGACTACATCCAACGGAAAATGGGAAGAATTCTAGTTATTAATCTTAAAATCTGCATTAATTAATTCTAATATAATGAGTATTCATCCGATCGGCACCAGTTGAGAATGCGCAAAAAGATAACAACTCCGCCACTTCATCTCAATTGTCTCATTATGCCCAACAAAAAATTAGTTAACATCCCTAATTTGATTAAGCAAGTAACACTCTCTACACCATGTTAGACAATGATCGCATGATCTACTACGATGGCAAAGAGTTTGACATCATTAAGAGCAAGTAACGCCATAGGCCTCAAACGAGTATCATTACGTCATAATTATCTTACCATCATTTATTTTTTTGGATAGAAAGACAACGAAATGATGGATTTAAAATATATGAATTATAGAATAAATTAGTTACTAAAATTAGAAAGAAAGACATTAAATTCAAATGGTACGAAAACAGAGAAATTAATCCCACCCCACCCACCAATATAGCCCTTTTTTTTTTCGAATTGAAAGCTTTTGTCCATTTCTACGTTCTGATAAAACGTATTGTCAGAAACTCACTGTGTTTTTTGAAATTTGTAGTCTGATTGCGAGTAAATTTTGGTACGGTTCTCCTGCAAGCAGTAATTTCTAATTTGGAAAAACTATATTTAACTTCCCTTCAAATATTTTAAATGTTTACAGTATCTCTCCAATTTACTATAGGAATTACAAAAAGTTTGCTGCGACTCAAAATGATTAAAAAAAAATCTCATACATAAGACAAGCAAAAATTTCGACAAAAAAAAGACAGAGAAAGAAGCTAAAAATGGTATTTTTATCATTTTTTTTATAACAAAATTGGGGCATTACAACCTCGATAGAAAATTGTACACTAAAATATTTGAGGAAACAATAGATTAATTAGTTGGAGGGAGATAAATTTTTGGATTTGGCTTAGGTTGTAATAACCTAGAGAAAGCGTTAGCCACATTTGTGTTAATACTCTAAAAAGATTAATCAGTTTAAAATTTCTCTAGAATTCCTTATAAAGTCCTAATTTCACTTAAGATGTAAAAAAATGTAAGACTTAGTATTTATAAGTGTCACTTCATGTGAGTTACTTGTCTTCCCAATATGAGACTCGGGTATTACATAAAACAAAAATAGAGCAAATCTCCTATAGTTTTTTCAACTGTACAAATTTAATTTCACTTTTTTCATTAAATAAAAAATTAAAGGATTAAATACCTAAAAACTCCATATGGTTTGGACACTTTATATTTTCTCCTAGGCTTAATTTATATCACAGGAGGTACCTGTTGTTTTCATAAAGATAGAAATAGTATCTCTATTAAAATTTCGTATAAAACTTAACGGAACGCCACATTAGCACCAATCACATTGTGCCACATGTCCTATAATTAATTTTTTAAAAAAAGAATTAAAAGAATTAAAAAATTTATTTTTTTCAAAACAAAAAAGAATAAAAAATTAAAAAATTTTGGGCTTGATCATTTGGGCCACCCCCTTCGGCCATGGCCACCTGCGCTTGTGTCGTTGTTCCAAGCTACCATTCTCTGGTAATTGGCATTGAATCCGACTGAAGCAGAGCCTGCAAAAAGGTTCTGGTCGTTTGGAGCTGAATGGTCATGGAAAGAGTGGAGAGATAGGCCAAGATCTTGGGTGTGGTTGGAGGTTCTTGAAATTATGTCAGGTGGGTAGCTCTGAAATTGAGAGAGGAGGTTGCAAAGGTTGTGGGGAATAAACATTTCATGGTATCTGTGATGACTTCAGAATATAAAGCCGGTGAAATGAAGTTTCAATTCTCATCTGGGTTCACAGGTGAGGAGATTAAGGTTGAGGGAGTGGGTGAAGAGGGAGCAAGACCAGGTGAGGGAGAAGAGGCCGAGGTGAGTGGGGGTGGCAAACCGGCCAGGCCACCCCCAAAAATTTTTAATTTTTTTTTTCTCTAAAAAATAATTTTTTAATATTTGTAATTTAAAAAAAAAATAAAAAAATTAATTATAAGACACGTGATGCAATGTAATTGATGCTGACGTAATGTTCTATTTAGTTTTGAACAAAATTTGAACTGAGGTACTAGTTTCGTTTTTATGAAAACCACAGATACCTCCTGTGATACAAATCAAATCCTAGGAGGAAAAATATAAAATATCCAAACCCTAGGAAGTTTTTAGGTATTTAAAACCCAAAATCAAATTAAATCCAAACCATTAAAAGAACTACAAAAATAAATAAAAAAATCTCCCTACTCTTTTTTTAACCCTAAATTGTTACCGTTGCTTCCTCTTCAAAAGGTCTGTTTTCACTTTTTCTCTTGCATTTGTGGTAGCATTTAACTCGCCCAACCAAATTCCACCAACACACACTAATTAAGCCCAACTACCAAACAAGCTCCTTCATGAAATGAAACACAATCTTTCGACTTGCACCACCATCTCCATTATATAAACAGCACAGCCTCTTTCGCTCAACCAGCGACCGAAACCTTAAAACTAGCAATCAATTTTGTTCTTGTCTTCATGGCTGGCTCTGTTGTCTTGAAGCTGACTTGCTTGGTGCTTGCGTGCATGGTGGCCAGCGCACCAATGGCCGCCGATGCAGACATAGCATGCAACCAGGTGGTGAGTTACCTGACCCCATGTGTTTCTTATGTAGCCAGTGGTGGGTCTGTGCCGGCTGCCTGCTGCAGCGGGATCAAGTCCCTCTACAATCTGGCTAAGACCACGGCGGACCGCCAGAGCGTTTGCACGTGTCTGAAGCAAGCTGTTAACGGGATTCCGTACACTGGTTACAACGTTGGTCTAGCGGCTGGACTTCCTAACAAGTGCGGGGTTAACCTCCCTTACAATATCAACCCTTCTACAAACTGCAACGAGTATGACCGCTAGCTCTTTTACATATGTCTGCATGCAAAAATATATTTTCTTATGCATGAAGATTATTATAAGTCCACGATAGCAAATATATATGTGTTTTACGCACAACAAGCTGATGTGGTACAGCCATGTTAGCTCAAAGACATTGGCCACCTTCTTTCATGGGCGTCCAATCGCTTCTTTAAGGGTGGTAAGCCACCTTAACTGAACCTTTGATGGTGGTTGTAAGTCGTAACCACTCCCAATGTCCTATTTAGTAGTTACGGCCACTGGATCTCTTCGATCTGGTGGTATTGTAACCATCAGATTCGATAGTCCTGGGAGGTGGTGCCACCCAAGACGGCGTGTGGGGTGGTAGGCCACCCCAACTAAACCTATGAGAGTTGTTGCCAACACTAACCATAAGATTTGGTTGTCCTTGGAGGTGGTGCCACTAAAAAGGGTGTGTCGGGGTGGTAGGCCACCTCAACAAATGATGGCTGTCGCAACCACTCCCGATGTCAAGTTTTGTGATCACGGCCACCAGATCTGGCAGTCCCAATGCATCCGGTGTGGTGATTGGGGATGGAGCCACCCGGGAGGGTGCAAAAAAAATTTTATGCTAGTAGCCGTGCTTAAAAACGGAAATATGGTTAGCATTACTCTTTATGAAATGTGTTTGTAACTCTTTTCTGTTTTTCTCATGCTTGTACCCTGTTTCAGCATAAAGTGAGGTTGATGGACCAGTGGTTTTCATCTACAAGAAGATGTAGTAGCTTGAGAATAAATGGCTGCTTTTATATATGTATCTGACTGCAGCTCCTGTTATAGCTTCGTCTTTGTAGTCTTGTAGTTGTAAATCATCCACTTGATGGGTTGATCTAGCTTTAAGTTCTATGTACTTTGCCTTCGAAGAAGATCAAATCTGTGGATGTATATCTTAGTCATCACTGAAGACTCATGTTTGATACTTTATCCTTGCTAATTGCATTTGACTTTTACTTACGCAGCTAGGTATGTAATATTATTTGGATGTGTGATTTGTGCTAATGACCAAAGGGGTGCTTCAACCTACCGATTGACTATATACACCAGAAAAATAGGTTTGTTTCTCTAACCAAATCGGGTGATTCATGAAGTATCGTTTAGAGTAAGAAAGACAACTCGAATGTCGAATTTGGGTCATCTCATGACATAGATATAAGACTAAAGAATGAAAATCAATATTTTAATGGAGTAGAGAAAAAATAAAGAATGAGAAGCAAGGTTGGATCCATTCAGCCAACAAGATCTTTTGATATGTATTGGGGAAAACACACGAAGGTATACAGAAAGATATGAGGAGAAAACAATAGGATGAGCAACTGGAATTTTGTTGAACGTTGGACCACAAATTAAATGATTAATGGCTTAATATCTTATCTAGGCCTAATGCGGTTGGTCACTAAGTAAGTGTGGCTTAAATGACCACATTTCCCACTATGATCCCAGATTGCTTTAGCTTGTAAAATGTCCACTACGTTAATCCTAGTAATTTAACAGTAATCTGATAATCTATAGAGAGAGAGAGAGAGAGAGAGAGAGAGATCCGCAAGAAACAGTCAAAACATTAATCTTAATCATTAATGGCTTAATATCTTATCTAGGCCTAATGTGGTTGGTCACTAAATAAGTGTGGCTTAAATGACCACATTTCCCACTATGATCCCAGATTGCTTTAGCTTGTAAAATGTCCACTACGTTAATCCTAGTAATTTAACAGTAATCTGATAATCTATAGAGAGAGAGAGAGATCTACAAGAAACAGCCAAAACATTAATCTTAATCATCTCAACTTAATAAAGGTTTTAAATCAGCTAATTGCAGTTGAATCCACTTATTACCATTTCCTAATTAGTTGTAGTGCCCATTTTTTTTCTTGGTGAGGGGTGGGGGCGGAGAGCACATTTCAACTGGCCCTTTGTCATTGGAAGTTGATCTCACAACATCTCTTAGTGACAATGTTAAGTCATGCTTGCAGCTTAAACCCTGCGTTTAATGTTCGACTAAAGTGGAACAAATAAGATATAGTCAGTATGGCATAGCCATTAAAACATGTAATGTCAAGAGATAACTCAATCGGTTAAGAATCATATCTAATAAAGCGGAGATCATTAATTCAAATCTCTCATTTCCCCTCTTTGGGCACAAAACTTGATTATATATATATGTCAAACAGAAATCTGGAGTGCACAGAAGTTCATAAAATTATTCAGGTTGCACATACTAGTTTAAAGTTAATGTGAGGTATACATGACAAATAACCATTAAACATTGTGTTTGTTTCTGCATACAAAAGTTAATTTTTCTTTCATTCTCTCATTATTGAGTATAAAGGAATTGGTACATTTCAATGGTCATGGCCATTTCTCTGTTTTGATGCCAATGACATCAAATAAATATACAACAATTTTGGGCTACTGACTATCAATCATATGTCCAAGTATGACATTTCCAATGTATACAACATATTTGATTTGCTCAATTTATCTAAGTTACAAGTTATTAAGAATGGCATTTACTAATCAGTAAGGGTTCAATGGCCAGTCAATTTCTAGGTGGCAGCAATCAAACAAACCCTTAACTCTCTTTAGAGCTGCTTGCCTATGTTGCAATAACAGATGTGAGGTCTCATCTAAATGCTTTGGCACGTCTTCATTTTCCTTTTTTCGGGGCAATTTTCTTGAAAAACTTTTCCATTTTGATTCAAACTTACAAGCTATAAATACAATTAAAAAGAAAATAAATAAATCAGTCTCAACAACCTCCAACCAATATGTATTATAGATCAAACATTTAACAAAATCTCAAGTAGAAACATGATAAGATAGCAAAAATACAAAAGTTTATTAGCAAGATCTTATATAAAATATAATACTTCCAATCGTTTACCAGGAGGAGAGTATATATGTTTACATACAATGGTGACACACAAAGAGTATCTCATCATCTCCAATTGATGTAGAAGTGAGACCATCCAAGTTTGGCCTCCAACTTAATTGTTCTAAATAAAGCTTATCAAAAAAATTGGACAATATGCTCCCTTCTTTTTTTAGAGTTTTAAGGACAACAATTCATTAACAACTAAAGAATCCACGGTATTGTTTCTTCTATTGGAATTTGCCACCATATGGAAAATTTTAGTGTTCTTATCTCCCTCTCTCAACCATAGAGCCCTTAACTTCCGACACCAGCACATTTCTTTGAGCAGAATAAACCTCTAAATCCCTGAATTTTTTTTTTTCTCAACCTTTTAGCATCAAATAAGGGTCTTCCCTCTGCAATAATATTAAGGTCACAAATTCCAACCAAAAGATCCTTTTTCTGCTTTCCAACATTACCAAAAACCATTTCGTTCCATTTTTCCAGATCCATTTTCAAGGCTCTCAACTTGAGAGCCAGAATAAAACTAGGGGAACCTTGAAAACTATACAAACATTCACCACTTTTTCACATGTTCCACGAATATCTCTGACTTCAACCAAATGTTCTCAAACTTAAAATATCATCTGCTCCTAACTGCAACGCCACAATCAAGCACCACAAGGAAGTGGTCCAAAAAGATTCTAGGAGTCTCCTCAGAGAAACATTAGGAGACTGAGCTTCCCAATTAGGCAATAGGAGAAACCTATCAATTATGGTCTAAGATGGCAAATCTCCATGTGAAATTCCCACCAACAAGAGGGATATCTGTTACACCATGATAAAAAAGAAATTCAAAAAAAATCCAGCATAGATAGGGACTATCAGTTGTCACCTGATCTCTCAAGCATTAAAATCACCACCAATACACGATGACATCTCCCACCAACTAATTAGTTCAACTAATTCATCCCATAGCCATTTCCTATCATTATCTTCATTTGGACCATAAACACCTACAAAAGCCCACTTAAAATTATCATTGACACATTTATAAAAACACGCAACTGTATTAGTCCCCACAAACTCCTCCATCTTTCCACCAACCACCTGTCCTACATTAACAAAATCCCTTTGAAAGCCCCTATTGATCCCAAATAACACCAATCCACATGATGATATCCTCATAAACTAGCACCAGTCCTAGAAATAATCGTTATCTTAGTTTCTTGTAAACAAACCATGTCCACCTTTCTGTCCCTAAAGAGACCTTTAATCCTCGACCTTTTATCCCTATCCCTATCATCCTTTTCACAATACAGGAAAGAATCTTAGGCTTCATGAATAACAAATATGGGAAACCAGTAAATTCTTCAAAGACCATAATTCAAATATTTCACTTGAATCAACTGAAGAGATATTCAAGTTGTCATCTCGTTCTTGATTACTGGGATTTCCATATAATGCATGTTGCTCCTTCCTTCCATATCCGTCCTCCTTCAATGTTTGCTCCTCCATATTACCCAACTCTACCCCTACATGAATACTCAAATTCCTAAAGCTGCCCTTTTATACCAAAGATTCAACATACAACCTTCTTCCATGTTCCACCAAGAGGTCCTTATTCGCTGGCAGCGACATCGTACCATTCAACTCATTCGACTTTGGACCATCATACACCTTTGCGGAAACCATACCCCTACTCCCACAAAAATGGCTACCACCTTTCTTAACTCGGCAACAAAATTGCTCTACCCTCTACCATCTCACCCCTCAAGAACAACAATGAAGCCACGCCACCCTCCTACTCCATATTCCGCCAGCACCATGTATCGCCCATGACTATTTGTGCACCTCTGCGCAATATATTCCCTGCTATCAACCCTTAAAGTCCTATAAAACTCCCAAATTATCCCCCTTTAACACCACCTCCACGGTAGCCAACAACCATGCCACGCTCGACTTGCCTAGAACCACCGCTTGTGAAACCCCTCTGCTCCTCTCGATAATAAGTAAACCCAAATACTCTGCTTCTATCTATAGCTCAAAAGTGTTTGTTTCAGCAAAGAAATAACTACATAACCCATTGCACTCGAACAAAACTAAAACTGAGAAAATGTAGATAACAGTCCTCTACATAGACGCTGGGACGCTCCTCCACACACCGACATGAGAATAGGTGAGAGAGAGAACTAACATATCGTCCCCCAAAAACATTGAATGTTTTACAACATTCTTGTCAAATTCTATAAATATGAGAGCATACATAAGCTCACAGGATGTTAGCTACTTGGTGTCTGCAAAGTAAGAAAAGAAAAGTATATAGTCTTTAAATCCAACAGATTAGAAAAATACCTTCACTTTGGTCCTTAAAACCTCGGATAATACATGCACATACCCATGGCCTTCCTGCATGAGAGGCTTTTGCACCACCTTTAAGTTCACCGTTATGTTGTCTCAGACTACACATAAAGTTCCACTTTGTTAAAGTGAATATTAATGGGACTTGTCCAATTATGAAGAATACCAGTTCTTTCTACTCTGGGAACGAAAAGCAGAGTCCAACAGGGAAAAAGTAGTAAATTTAACAGGGAAGAATAAAACAGTAAGATAAGCCTTAGATACTTGATACTTTTGGGTAGAACATCCCAAACAATATAACACTTTCAAAGAAGAAATAAGAAATAAAAGAAAAATATATATAGACAAAATTCCAGCTTAGGAACCAGCATTTTTTTTTTAATCCAAACTCATACTAGACTATTTCTTAGGCCTAATCAACATGCCATCACAAAATATAAATTACCTCAGGTTTTTGAACTATTAAGGATCAATTACAGATAGCATTAATTAGATGGCATATGTATGCACCGTGTCTAATGAGAATAATGAGATTACAATCGAATAACACATGGAAAATTTAAAGAATCATTCTTTAATTCAATTTAACACATACAAACAAGCCCTCATCAGTGAAGTAAATATTAGCTTAGACATAGGATCTTAATCAAATAACAAAACTTAAAAAAAAAAAAAAAAAAAAATGCAAACTCTTCGTACCAATCATAATGTGATATCACATACAAAAAAATGATATAAAAAAAATATCAACCCATTTCAACCAAATTAAGATTGACCCAGATGACAATTTTCAACAAATTGATCAAACCATCCCTTGACAAAGAACAAATCGTGCCAAAAACATATAAAACGTACCGACGAGGGAAATCGGTGGTGACCCCAACGTAGGTTTTGATGGGGACATTGGTGGAGAGAATGAGGTAGACGCACCATGATCTGGAGCTCAATTTAGGTAGTGAAATGATTGGTTTTGACGGTGATGATGATGACGACGACTTTAATAGGTTAGGGTTAGGGTTTGGACTTTTAAGAGATCGGAATGTCCTGGACAGCAGCCTCTCCATCATGGGTACTCTCTTTTATTTTTGTAAGCTCGTAGATCATACCAAAGAGAAGGAGAGGAGAGAAGGGCATTCCCAAATCCCACCAGTAGTTTGAGTTAGGATTTTATTTTTCAATTTCAAGTTATTCTAGTTTCTAGTAGGCTATAAAAAACTTTCGTAGATTAAAAAGGTCGGATCTATGCTGATTGCTGCACACACTTCACTTTTTTACGCTCATTTCTAAACATTTTTAGGCGGCTTTCAAAATCATTATTAAATGAAAATATAATAAATTCATCTCAAACCTCAAGATGGTTTAGGCTCATTGCCGGCTCATTTTTAGGTCAATATTCTTGATAAATTATTATTATTTCAAAAGCATAAGTTATAAGACCCAAAAACATAAAATATTTAAATAAAATAAAGTGAATTGATAAAACAAAGTTCGAATTTAGAAGTTTAATTTTAATACTATGTTAAACTAATAAAAATAATTATTTAATTTATATTCTAACATTTTCGGCCTTTGTCTCTAACTGTTGTTATGCCACCACCTCCGTCAGCCGTGTACAAAGACAGTTTTTGGAGTTCACACCCACCTTTAGATGTGCATTGCACATGATTGGTGTCATTGTCGAGCCCACATTCATTCTTTTGCTGGTGAAGCACATGGTTATAATGTCCTTAACCAATGAATCAATATTTCATCGATGGATTTGAAAAGCCAAATTCACGTTCAGAATTTGGTCATTATCGCACCATATCCATTTCAGCAAAAACAACAACAAAAATGTCATTTTTTTTTTCCAACTTCAAGCTTTCACCTTGACGATTCACTTCTTGGGGTTACCGGCATCATAGTTGTTTGTCAAAATGCCCAAGTGGCCAAGCAGAGTGAAGGCCTCCACCCAATAAGTTTTTCATTAATAATTGGGATGTTGTTGATCATTATAGATTTGGTGAATCATTGGGATTTGGGGTCTCCACAAAAAAGTAAATTTTGATTCTTGGTGATGTTGGCGTCCATAATGTCACCATAGCCATGCTATTATGGACGGTTATAATGGATGAATTGTAGATAAAATTGGATGCAAGAATCGTTTGAGATTGAAACATTAAAACATCCCCATATATGTTGATATCAAATAAAGTGAGAAATTGGAAAATCAAAGGGCCTGGAAGTTAGAATATTAGTGGAGTGTTTGATAAATGGCAAGATCAATTCATTATTAGGATTATTGAAGAACAAGCCAGGCAACATCAATTAATAAGTGTCAAAAAATAAATTCCAAGGTCAGTATAATGGGTTTGCTATTCATGTTGGGTTTGCATAATATCAACTCATAAGTTACCAAGCATAATGACACTTTTGCGAATAATACTAATTGGTGTACCATGTTTTAGATCTAGTTTGCTTGAAGCAGATCTGTTCTTTATCTGTAATTGTATATGTGCTTGCGAAAGCTTAAACTCATAAATATGCACTTAATTATAAGATTTTTATGATTATATCTATAACTATGTAATTTCATCGCATTTTATTATGATTTTTCAGAACTTTATATTCTGTGTTATAAGAGTTATATGCCCTGTGTTGTAAGAGCTTTATGCTCTTGATATTTCATCAATGAAATTTACAAATTTAACCATACGGCAAAACTCATTGCTCTTTTTCTTGTGCATCCCAATAGCCTTAAAAAGTAGTGGAGAGAGGTATTGATGAGACAGAGAAAGTGGTGGTGATAGACTTTATTTGATTGTGGAAATCTTTTCTTCCTTTGTTGCTTTGTCTTTCTTCTTTTTTCCTGGTAAAGAGACAGAGAGCTTTGGGATTCCGTTGGTTGGCCAACTATGGTAGACTCCCACTCTAGGAAATGTGATTTAGTGAGGAAACAAAGAAAAAGGCTCAAAAAGCAAAAGAGAAGCTCGCACTTTATTTCATTGTGGACGACTCCACTCCATGATTTAGTAATTAAAAAGAAATGAATTCAGAAAAAGCAAAATATAAAGCTGACACCACTTTGCATTATTTGACAAGGAGAGACGACTTGTAAACGAGTCTTTGTATCACCACCAATTCTGGGTTTTGAAGGTGATGATGATGACTTTAATGGGTTAGGGTTAGGGTTAGTGTTTGGACTTTTAAGAGATCGGAATGTCCTGGACAGCAGTCTCACCATCTTGGGTACTCTGTTTTATTTTTGTAAAGTTCGTACGTTTAATCTTCCTTTATTATTATTATTATTATTATTATTATTATTATTATTATTTTAATTTTATTTGAAACCAAAGAGAAGGAGAGGGAAGTAGGGAATTCTCGCCAGTAGTTTAAGTTAGGATTTGAAAGCAGAATTCACATTAAGAACTTGGTCATTATCGCACCATACGAGCAAAATATTGACATTAATTATTTATTTTTTTAATTTTAAATTGTTCTAGTTTTTAGTAGAGTATGCTTACACACGCTTCTACTTTTTTACACTCATTTCTACATACATTTAGGTGGCTTTCAAAAGGAAAATGCTAAGGGTTCTCCTCGTAGGTTCTCCTGGCGTTCTCCCAGTCTTACATAAAACATGATTTAAGAAAAAATAAAATTGTAGTGGCCTCCACACCCGTTTTTTTAGGCATTAGCATCAAATTTGACGCATTAGCACCAAATTTGTGAGGCATTAACACCAAAATTGAGGCATTAACACCAAATTTAGGATGATCAAATCCATTTTGAGTGATATCATCCCTAAAGGGTTAACCTTCCACCCTTAGATTTTAGTTTTGAATCCAAAAACAAGTTTTAAAGCATTAGAACCTAACTATTAACTCATAAAAATTAATCGGTTGGCAAAAAAAACAGTACTACAATTTTATTTTTTCTTAAATCATGTTCTATGTAAGACTGGGAGAACGTCAGGAGAACACTATGCGGAGAACCCCTAGCAAACCCCCTTTCAAAACCATTAGTGAATTAAAATCTACTAAAGATGCACTCAAATCCAATGGTAGTTTTAGCCCATTATCGACTCATTTTTCGGCCCATCTTTCCGTTAAATCACTACTTATTTCAAAAGGTTAAGCTATGAAGCTCAACATATAGAATAGATAATTAAAGTGGGGTGAATTGACTAGACAATGTGAGCTTATAAGTTTTGATTTGATACTATATTAAATCATAATTTCCCTCAAAAGTTTAAACCAATAAAAAAGAATGAACTTAATATTTTAATTTATATTCTAACATGTCTGGCCACCATCTCCGGCTGTCGTTATGGCACCACCTCCAGCACCCATCGGCACCATCTTTGGCAACAATCTACCACCATGTACAAAGAGGACAGTTGTTTCCTGTTGGCTTTACATATCGAATTCAAAAAAGTAAATTTTGATTCTTGGTGATGTTGGCATCCATAATGTCACCATAGCCATGTTATTATGGACGGTTATAATGGATGAGCTGTAGATAAAATTGGATCTAGTAACCGTTTGAGATTGAAACATAAAAACATCCTTATATATGTTGATATCAAATAAAGTGAGAAATTGGAAAATCAAAGGACATGGAAGTTAGAATATTAGTGGAGTGTTTAATAAACGGTAAGATCAATTCATTATTAGGATTATTGAAGAACAAGCCGGGCAACATCAATTGGCTTGTTCCAAGAGATTGAGCATAATGACACTCTTGAGAATAATACTAATTGGTGTACCATATAATAAACTCTCTTGGGAGTAGGCCCTCCCTAATTATTAAACCGGCCAACTTTTGATATGACCTTACGCTATACCTGTTGGCAATGATGCCTACAAGTCGGCCGGATCTCACCTATGTTAGGCCGGTTTAGCTTAAACTAATCTAGGCCGGCCAAACTTAACTCGATTTGGTCGGCCAGACCAAATTTATCATGGATGAGTAGGTGTAGGAAGGGGGATATAAAGAGAACCTGCACCATAGTATTCTATTTGGTGCTAGAATGAAAAAAAAATTTCTTGCTATTTACTCTAGTATAATGTTTAAATAAAAAATTATTTCTCACCATTCTTCTCTCTTTCGAATGAAAATCTGGGAAATAGAATATAATTAAAAATAGTATTTAAAAACAAATAAAAGAATAAAATAGATAATATGTTAAAGTGTGATAAAAATAAACAGTAAATAAAAAATAGAAAAAGAGTTGCACAAAATATTGTATTTAATTTAACCATACGAAAAACTCATTGCTCTTTTTCTTATGCATATCCAATAGCCTTCAAAAGTAGTGGAGAGGCATTGATGAGAGACTGAGAGTGACATGAGACAGAAAACAGCCCTGCAAAGTGATTGTGGAAATCTTATCTTTCCTTTGTTTCTTTGCCTTTCTTATTAATTTTTTTCCTGGTAAAGAGAGAGAGCTTTGGATTCCGTTGGTTACTTGAATGTGGCCAAGAATGGTGGACTCCACTCATTGATTTATTATGAAAGGAATCAAAGATAAAAGCAAAAGAGAAAGCTAACACTTTATTTGATTGTCGACGACTCCTTCACTCAATCTCAATGATTTAGTAAGAAATGAATCAAGAAAAAGCAAAATAGAAAACTCACAGTACTTTGCATTATTTGACAAGAGAGACGACTTGTAAAACAAGTCTTTGTATCGCCACCAAGCAAAATAGAAAGCTCAATTTAGGTAGCGAAATTCTAGGTTTTGATGGTGATGATGATTACTTTAATGGGTTAGTGTCACAGTTATGGTTTGGACTTTTAAGAGATCAGAATGTCCTGGATAGCAAACTTGCCATCTTCCCGCTAAATCACTATTTATTTCAAAAGTTTAAATTGTGAAAGGCCCAACATGTAGAAAATGTAATTGAAATTATTGAGTGAATTGACTAGACAATGTTCGAACTTATAAGTTTTGATTTGATACTTCTCCCAAAAGTTTAAACCGATAAAAATATATGAACTTAATAATTTAATTTATATTCTAACATGCCCTGCCACCATTTCCGATTGCTGTTATGCCACCGCCTCCGTCACCCTTTGGCACTGTCGTTGACAACAATCCGCCGTCGTGTACAAAGACGACCGTTGTCTCCTGTAGGCTTTACCATATTGAGTTTACACCCACCTTTAGATGTGCAAGAACCGTTTAAAACATAAAAACATTCCCTACGTTGATATCAAATAAAGTGAGAAATTAATGGAAAATTAAAGGGCCCGGAAGTTAGGAAATATTAGTGGAGTGTTTGATAAATGGCAAGATCAATTCAATATTAGGATTCTGAAGAACAAGGCAGGCAAGATCAATTGGCTAAATAAGTGTCAACAAATAAATTCAAAGATCAATTGGTAAAATGGACAGAACAGGCTCCTATCGTTAAACCTTTTATTTTATTTTTTTCTAAGAGTTGTGATTGTTACATGTAAATTTTTAATTTTACATGAATTTTTAATATAATATGTGATTTACTAGTCTGTGTAATCTTAGAGTGGCATGTTCAAATATGTTAAGTTACATATATGTTCTAGCATTTCCAGCCGATTAGGTAAAATGTCAATATTAGTTAATATTAATGCTATCTTTTTTCACGTCCAGTAGATTAGCTAGTTGTGAGATAAAATACAAGAGGAGACACAGAAAGTGGTGGTGATAGGTTTTATTGGATTGTGGAAATCTTTTTCTTTCCTTAATTTGTCTTTCTTCTGTTTTTCCTGGTAAAGAGACAGAGAGCTCTGGATTCCGTTGGTTTACTTGAATGTGGCCAACTATATGGTGGACTCCCACTGTCCCACTCCAGGAAATGTGAGAAAGCTCACACTTTATTCCATTGTGGACGACCCCACTCCATGATTTACCACCGTTGTACCTCTCCAACAGCTGTATCTCTGCACCAAAAATGACATAATTTTCATGTAATTTTAAGATATATGTGATATGCCACGTAGCAATATGAACTTTTGATACTCCTTCAAGCCTTCAACCCTTCACTTCACAGAAGATACCAATTACTTGTGCTTCGATAATTCTGAGTTTCCTCATCATACCTTTCTAGAAAGAAAACCATGGCAGAGCTTTTCCTCGCTCCGTTAATCCAACTGCTGTTTGAACAATTGTCTGGCGAGTTGCTCGACTTTGCACGCCGATATGTGGGACTCGAAGAAAACCTGAACAAGTGGAAGCATACGTTAGAAGGAATCCGGGCAGTCCTTGATGATGCGGATGGAAAGCAGCATGATGAGAAGACAGTGAAACTGTGGGTGGATGATCTTAGAGACTTGGCCTACGATGTGGAGGACATACTTGATGAGTTCGCCACGGAAGCTTTGCAACACAAATTGAAGGGGGGAGATGATCAGGCCAGACCAAGTAAGGTACGGAAACTCATCCCTGCCTGGTTTACTGGTTTTACTCCAAGTGCTCTTAAGCTCAATGTTAGGTTGGGTTCAAAGATAGACGATATCACTGCTCGATTCAATAACATCGTGACACGAAAAGATCAGCTGAACTTGAAAGGCACTACTGATCATGGGAGGTCAAACAGAAGAAGAGGGACACTGCCCTCAACTTCTCTAGTGACCGAGATTCATGTTTATGGCAGGGAAAAAGATAAAGAAGCTATACTACAAATGTTGCTGGGTGAAAAACCTAGTGATGCTGGAGACGAAGTTTCTGTGATTCCCATTCTTGGTATGGGGGGCATAGGAAAGACAACTCTTGCCAAACTTTTATTCCATGATGAAAAAGTGCAAAGCTTTTTTGATTTAAAAGCCTGGGCTTGTGTTTCTGAAGATTTCAATGTTGTTAGAGTCACAAAAGCAGTTTTGAAAATGGTCACATCTGAAAGTTGCGACAACGACGATCTAAATTTGTTGCAAGTCAAACTAGAGAAGAAACTGAAAGGAAAAAAGTTTCTAGTCGTTTTGGATGATCTTTGGAATGAGAACTACGATGACTGGACTATCCTACGTGCTCCATTCCTAGTAGGGGCTCCCGGAAGTACAATTGTCATCACGACTCGTAATGAGAGAGTTTCATCGATAACACGCTCCCTTCCACAGCACCGTTTGGAAGTGTTGTCAAAAGATGCATGTTTGTCTGTATTTACTCAACATGCACTAGGGGCAAGCAACTTCAATGCACATTTGGACCTTAAAGAGATTGGTGAAAAAATCGTTGAAAGATGTAAAGGCTTGCCTTTAGCTGCAAAGACCCTCGGAGGCCTTTTGCGCACTAAAAAGGACCGTAATGATTGGGTAGATGTACTTAAGAGCAGGATATGGGATATACCACAGGAGAGAAGTAGAATTGTTCCAGCCCTTATGTTGAGCTACCACCATCTCCCTTCACATTTAAAAAGGTGCTTTATGTATTGTTCAATACTCCCAGAGGACTATGAATTTGAAGAGCAGCAGTTAATTCTATTGTGGATGGCAGAAGGTCTAATTCAACCACCGGATGGGGATAAGCAAATGGAAGATTTGGGTAGCGAGTATTTTCTTGATTTATTGTCAAGGTCCTTTTTCCAACAATCAAGCACGAAGAAGTTTGTGATGCATGACCTCATCAAAGATTTGGCCCAAAGGGTTGCAGGAGATATATGCTTCAGGATGGAGGATGAAATTTGGGGTGGTAACAGAAGGAGACTTCCTAAAAAGGTTCGACACTCTTCTTACTTGGGTGGCAAATATGATATTGCTAAAAAGTTTGAGCCTTTTTTTGAACTCAAATGTCTACGTACCTTCCTCCCTCTTCCACCTCTTTCGGATTGTTATTTGACTCATAGTGTTCCTCTTCAATTGTTACTGAAATTAAAAAGCTTAAGAGCCCTCTCTGTGAGAGGGTACTGCATAGTTGAGTTACCAGATTCGATTGGTGATTTGAAGCATCTACGATACCTTGACCTTTCTTACACTAAGATTAGAGGTTTGCCTGAATCAACAACCACTCTATGCAACTTACAGACAATGATTCTGGAGGGATGTTCTTGTCTAAAGAAATTGCCTTCAAATTTAGGCAACCTGGTCAACTTGCGTCACCTCAACATTCTCAAGACATATAAGCTGGAAGGAATGCCTCCTCAAATAGATAAGTTAACTCATCTCCAAATATTGTCTAATCTAATTGTTGGAAAAGGCAATTGCTTCGCATTAAAAGAACTAGGTTCTCTGTTGCATCTCCGAGGGACGCTCATCATCTCACGATTGGAGAATGCCATTGAACCCATAGATGCAAGGGAGGCTAAGTTAATTGAAAAGCCTAATCTTATTGCGTTGTGCTTGGAATGGAGTAACGAATTGGATGAGTCACTCGACAGATCAAGTGAGTTTGAGGTACTTAACATGCTACAACCTCACAAGACTTTGAAAGAGCTCATTATTAAGTGTTATGGTGGTACAAAATTTCCAACTTGGTTAACAGGTCATTCATTTTCTCATATGGTGCTTTTAAAGATTGAAAATTGTAAAAAGTGCACGTCATTGCCACCAGTGGGCCAACTACAATCCCTCAAACACCTTTTCATTGAAGGCATGGCGAGTGTGAAGAATGTCGGTCGTGAGTTTTACGGGTTTAGTTGCTCACAACCTTTTGAATCCTTGGAAACTTTGAATTTCACGAATATGGAAGAATGGGAGAATTGGAGCTCTAATCGAGAGTTCAAAAACCTGCGTGAGCTTTCCATTACAAACTGTCCCAAGTTGTTGGGGAAGTTACCTAACCATTTTCCTTTACTAGAAAAAGTTTTGGTTCGAGACTGTCCGAGATTGGTGGTTTCAATTTCAAGCTTTCCTGAGCTTTGTAGACTGAAAATTGGAGAATCCGAAGGGGTGATGCATGAAAACAAGGTTGTGTTCAACTCACTAAATCCCAAGTGTTTTTCAACAATTTCAGAATTCAAATATCCAATAGAAGCATTTATTCTTGAAGGACTAACAGAAGTAAAAAATCTAAATATTGATATTTGTGAGGAGCTGACACCTTTGTGGTCAAAGGATGCGGGATTATTACGATCCCTCCCATGTCTTCATGTTTTGACGATTCACAATTATCAAGAACAAGTTTGTTTGGCAGAAGAAGTAAAAGAGCAACCAAAAGAGGGTATGTCATCCACCAACCATGGCATGGGATCTTTAGCCAAGGAAATCATGTATAACAACACGTGTCTTGAGGAAATTGAGATTGATGGATGTGATTCGTTGACGCACATTGCAAGAGGCCAACTACCTCCAACACTTAAGCGGCTAAAGATAGAGAATTGCAAGAATATGCGAATTTTGCTTGATGAGGATGATGCCAACCGTTGCAGTAGTAGCACATCTCTCGTAGAATTACCGGCAACACTTCAACAACTCCGTATTTCAAATTGTGGACAGCTGGTGTCAATAGCGAAAAGTGAAGAATTACCTGCATCACTTCAACAGCTTTATATTTCAAATTGTGGACAGCTGGAGTCAATAGCGAAAAGTGAAGAATTACCTGTATCACTTCAAATGCTTTGTATACAACAATGTGGACAGCTGGAGTCAATAGCAAAGAGTTTCCATCACAACTCGTCTCTTAAATACATTACCATTTTGCATTGTGAAAACCTTAAATCCTTACCCACGGGCATACACACCCTTAGCCATCTAGACGAGATTTCTATTCACGATTGTCCAACTCTTGCTTCCTTCCCAGACGGAGGGTTGCTCCCTACCAACCTTAGAAAGTTGACAATTGGTAATAATATGGACCTACCTAACTGCATTCACAACCTCACCTCACTTCAAAATTTGGAGATTTGGAGGAGGAAGAGTCCAAACGTGGTAAGCGTGGTATCATCCTTTTCGGAAGAGGGTTTTCCCGCCAACCTAACATCACTTACAATCGGGAATTGCAACTTCACTGAGGCCTTGCTTGAATGGGGGCTGCACAGGCTTCCCTCTCTTCGACATCTTCAAATTTGGGGTGGATGTCCGAATGTGGAGTCCTTTCCAGAGAAGATGCTGCCTGCGTCTCTTACTACCCTCCAGATCGAACGCTTCCACAATCTGAAATACATGTCTTCCCTTCAAAGCCTCACCTCTCTTACTGCCCTGGGTATCTTTGGTTGTAAAAATCTCACATCCTTTCCAGAGGATGGCTTACCTCCCTCACTCCTAATACTTCGTATCTTCTACTGTCCTTTGCTGAAAGAACACTGCAAGAAATATCAAGGACGAGAGTGGTCCAAGATAGCCGACATCCCTTGCGTTGAGATTGACTCTAGGTTCATCTACGCCCCAGAAGACGAGAATCAGTGAAAGGCTCCCCTTCTCCCATTTGATCCAACTTTTATTTAGATGCGACAGAAGTTTCAAGAGATATATCCAAAGGTCAAATTATTGCCCCGTCAGTTCTTTTGCTTCTGCCTCTTCTTCAATTTCCATCATGGGAGACTCGGGGCTTCCTCCTGGAAATGTCGAAACTGCTTCCCAAGGAGTGGCTCCTCTCTCAAGCAAGTAATTAGAGGTTCTGATGTTATTTTATTTTTTTCACATTTTCTGAAATCCTAGTAAACTGATATGCGTATTTGATACTCTCAAGAAATTAGCTGAACAAATTTCAATCATATTTTTCAGGAGGCCTCTGAACTATCAGCAGTAGCAGCAAGAGAACATGCTTGGTTAGTAATCCATCATCCTACATAAATTTGCTTTTAATCTCTAGAAGTTAAATGAATGATTAAAAATAGTTTATGTTTACATAAGAAACCATTCAGGTTTGCATCCATTATATTGTCAATTCTCACGTTTGGGAATTTTATACTTGTCATCAATGCTGCGTAGATATGAGAGGCTTTTTTGGTTGTCATCTGAATGTTAGCATTGAAGAGATCCTGTTGCTCCTATTTCTTGCTGCCATTCTTGTTGGTTTGCTGTCGGGGTTTGCTAGTCTTGTTCGGCTCTCATAATGGCATCATGAGTGTTTGTACTAATGCCCCAGTCACCAAAGAGGGAGAGAAGGCCTGTGGACATTTGAGTTTATCGTTACCAATTAGCCTGTTGCTAGCCATTACCAATTCTTCAAATCATTGGTACCCCCTAAAAGAGGTATGTAACTGAATTTTGATCCTCTGATAGTGTTGGCATCTGCATAGTGATCTTAGTCATATTTTGGACATTTTATAATGGCCATCATATTCAATAAATGGAACAAGTTTAATTTTGCAGTATCTTATTATTAAATTTTTATTTTGGCAGTTTACAATGGTAATCCTCAAACAATTTTGCAGTATCTAATTGCGAAGACAATGCCTTTGGGGGCTTCACAAAGAAGGAAGAAGAAGAAACTTGAAACCTCCAAGTTCAACATTTCTGGCCTAAGCACTAAACCATATACATTTTTTTCCAATGATTTGTCATCACACCCTTGTAGGTGGAAGCCAAAGTTTTCAATGATGTTTCTCATTTACAATCTAACATCACTTACAATCTGGAATTGCAACTTCATTGAGGCCTTGCTTGAATGGGGGTTGTACAGGCTTACCTCTCTTAAATGTCTTGATATTACAGGTGGATGTCCGAATGTGGAGTCCTTTCCAGAAAATATGCTGCCTGCGTCTCTTACTACCCTCACCATCTCACGCTTCCACAATCTGAAATACATGTCTTCCCTTCAAAGCCTCACCTCTCTTACTACCCTGGTTATCAACGAGTGTGAAAATCTCACATCCTTTCCAGAGGATGGCTTACCTCCCTCACTCCTAATACTTCGTATCTTCAAGTGTCCACTGCTGAAAGAACACTGCAAGAAAGATCCAGGATGAGAGTGGCCCAAGATAGCCCACATTCCTTGCGTTGAGATTGACTAGAGGTTCGTGTTTGACTCAGAATAGGAGGAATCCATGCCTGACTCAGAAGAGGAGGATTAGGGAGGTCTATCATCAATTGACCCGCAGATTTTGCTTAATGTAAGACAACTGTTGAGAAATAAATCCAAAGGTGAGTTTATTTGCACATTACGTCTTCTACTTCCATTGGGGAACGCTCACTGCTTCCTCCTGGAAGTAATTTGGTTTTTCTTATCTTCTTTCACATTCTTCATCTTCTTTGGAAGATTTTGAAATAATTTGCATTTATTCTTATTTCTCTCATTTCTTTTGGGGTTAAACAGAGCCGTTGGCAGGTCCACTATGCAAGTCATCGCCATGAGCCACACATCACGCTGTTCAAGAGGCCTCTAAACTGTTAGTAGCAGGAGGAGAACATGCATCATCCCCCACAAATATACTTGTAATCTCTCCAACTAGAGTTCATATTTTCCTAAGAAACAATTTGGGTGTTTTGGAACTTAGGTTTATATATTTGTTAATTTTCCTGTTTGGAAATTTTATGCATATCATTGGCATTGGCATTGCATTGATATAAAAGGCTCTTTTGTTCTTGTCTGAATGTTTGCGTTGGAGAGATCTTGTTGCTCCCATTTCTTAATGTGCTTGTTGGGTTCACATAAATGCATAACAGGTGTTTGTTGAATTGCCTCACCAACCAAGCAAAGAGTGAAAGCCTCCGAACATTGAATTTTTTTCATTACTATGAGTGCCTTTGTTGGCTTGACAAAAGAGAAGATACCTGTAAGTTCAACACTCCCAGCCAAAACACCAAACCTGGAGAGCATATATTGCATTTTCTCCAATGATTTGGCATCACAACTTTGTAGTTGGAACCCGAAGTGTTCAATGAAGAAAATGTTGGTCCTGAACAGGATATTAAAGGTAACATTTTGCTACTTTGTTTTTTATGGTTTATCCATTGATTAAAAAAAAGGGGGAATTAACTTTATTGCATTGAAGGAACCATGCTGATATAGTTACATTTCTCTCAGCGTCTTTCAAGCAAAATAGGTATGGAGAAGAGGAGAACAAACTGATCCAGATTATGAATATAAAGAGGTACGTTTTACTGCTCCTACAATTTTATAATTTATTGGGATGTTGTGTATCCAAATAGACAAATTCCTTTTTGTGATTATTGTTAAAGATAACATTCCAACCAAACATGCTAACCAACTAATTCACTTTCACGGCACTTCTTCCACACACCGCAGGCCACACAAGGCCAACCTCTCAACTCTCAATGCAAGCTGATTGCTGCTTCCCAAGACAAGATGAAGGGCGCCATTTGTCCAAGATTCCTGCATGTCAGATGTCCATGTTTTCTGCTGGCTTTCATCTCAGCTCAGCACACAATCGTCCAGCTTCCATGCTCCTTGTTTCCCTCTTAGTTTGCTGTTTATGTAATTTAATATGTTCATTGTTTTCTGTTATGTATTTCAGTCATCTCTTCTCTTTGGCTATATATATACATAGTATTGCACTGTTATTGGTTATGTAACCAGAATAGTTTTCCTCCGGTCTTTCAATTATATGTTTATTCTCATTTGTTAAGAAAATGCTATGATAATGAAATGGACATTCTATTTTCCAGTATTTAGAGCTGTGCAACCCTGCTTTGCAGTTTCGGTTGCTTTTTGGTTTTTCTTTGCTCCTTTTTGGTTCTTTTGATTCTTTAAATTTTTCCTTGCAGCCAATGGATGCACTTATGAACACAAAAATACTTTACATTTCCCTGGTGAATTATTTTTTGTTGGTGGGTTTGCAACGTTTCTCAGCTTAAGTATACCATATAGTATATAATTGGATAAGCCATGGGCTTATGGGAAGAATTTTCCACTCCAATAAACACCCTGCCTGCTCAATTCATAGAACAGATTAGAATGGATCAACCCTAATTGTCTAACATGAATGTTACTCAATTTACATTGTTAAATTTATTTGCAACTATTCTTAAATCTTCGGCAATTATCCATTATTGAAATTGCCATTCAATAAGTAATTCAAGGAAATTCTTGGCGCTTATAACATTCACTATAATAATTTTCAACACAATTTTCTCACCGAATTTACAACTTCAAAGAAATGCCCATTGGCTTCCCTCCCAAAAAAGCTCCCTTCTTTTTCATTGTTGCCTACTAATGCCAATAGATAGGTTACCCTTGTCTACAAGGAAACTGAATTTCAATTGGTTCTCTTTTTTTTTTTCGCCTTCTAAATTTCTTGGGGTTGGACCATGACAACACGTATTGAGGCCCTTTGCAAACCAAACTTTATAGTTGTACTGATCAGAGACAAAATTGGAGAGAGAGATAGACTTCAATCGGATACAAGCTGGCACCTGCAGATATATGTTGTCAACTGCTGCAAAAAGATTTCTCTTTGGCTGCATTGTATTTGGTTACAAAAATAACTATCTCCAGGCTTTGAGGAAGGAAGTTTTGGACAGAAAGTAAGTATTGGATTCAAATAATATGAATGATAAACTGATTGATTCCTTTAATACAACAATATATGAAAAATATTGTACATTTTTCAGAATTACTATGCTTTGGACAAAGACAACATTGATGTACCCGTATCAAGATTTGAAATATTAATTACCAAAGTGAGACTTGATTAAAGATCTTATCATGTTCCAAAGTGAGAAGCTGGATCCAAAGAAACGCACCCTCACCCTCACTGATTTGCTTGATCCATCTCTCAAAAATTCCAAGTCCTTGGCAATACTGTACTTGATACTTTCTTCATCATCAAGCAGAGGTAATGCAACCGACCCATGCGTCTCTAGGTTTTCAATCCACCCGCGTAATAAATAATTCACAACTTGTATGACAAGCACAATTACTAATCTAAACAGCCAATAAAAAAGATTATGGCATTCGCAAGAAATTAAACCCAATTGAAACCTTCTCAACACAAGTTGATTGTTAATTTAATCAACCTTTATCGTGTAAGATCCTTCTTTCTATTTGAAGTGCAAAATTCAGACTCTTGCTTTTACTCACACAAAGAGACGTCGGTCATGTTGAAAGTATTTTCCTTTTTATGGTAGAAAAAGTCATGCAAACAAGTTGAAAATGTCCTACTCCCTTATCGGCTAAAAGGAAAGACACTCCTTAATTAATCAGTAACAAGCTACATACCTCAGGAACTTCATCATGAGGGCAATGACCAGCCGGGCTGATCTCATAATATGGAGCTTCTGGTACCTGGCGTTTCACCTGAACGCCCCCAAACGGGTTTCACCCAGGGGTCTTCTTTTCCATACATGAGGCAAATTGGTACACTGTTCATTTGACATCTACAAATAAAAATGAGCTGCAAATCCATAATTTGGACCCAAAAAGGAAATAAGGCACAATAAATATTTGTAGCAGTTAGGACTTCTGCACTATCCACCTAGATAAAGCATCCCTAAAAGATAATTGTCCCTGAGGAGCAAACATAATCGAGGCAAATGATGCAGCGGCAGCTGGATGCTGTGTTGTCTCAAGTATACGAGAAAACACTTTGTCAACATTTGTTGAATGATCTGCGTAAACTTGCTTCAATACCTCTGCGATACTTGTAGGATCACTTATTTTCTGCCAACTGAAATCACATGATAAAATTTGAAGTTACATTTGGTCAATAGACATTGGATATGTAGAAGAGTATTTGAAGCACTTTTTCTTCTCAGAATTGAAGGACCTAAACAATGTCTAGAATGTCCTAACAGTTCAATCTCGAAATGATTTAAACATATAAATTCTAAATTTCCAAGTTCCAAGCCTTAAATTTCAACTTTTATGAAGATTGTATATAATAGGATCCATTCACTTGAATGAATGTTTACATGACCTTAAATGTGATGCCATAGTAGTTTGCACCCTGACTAGGCAACGGAGAAACATATAAACAAAAATGGACACCAACTGATCTATATGACCACTTAAACTTACATGAATTCTGTAAGCTTTCTCACACTGGAAGGCAGAGGAAATGTTCCAGCCCATGGAAATACTTTTGCTAGTCTAGGAGATCTTATGGGGTTAGGTAGAAATCCCCAGAAAGGGGTTGCATTAAGCAATGTAACACCTTTCACCAAATGAGGGTTGCGTGCTGCAAAATATAGAGCCACGAATCCCCCTAGTGAGTTCCCAACAAGATACACTGGTTCGCCAATGACCTGAAACAAAAATGAGTGATTTAATCTCTTTGTTTATAAACTAACTTATGCTATCATTAATCTGAAACTAAACTAACTTATGCTATCATTAATCTGAAACTAAACTAACTCATGCTTCAATATTTTTTGCAAAAATATCAGTACACAATGAGGAAGAGTTTTAATCCATGCTCTGATTGTGCCCAAGAGGGATATCAATGTGTGAGATGAATAATTTTAAATGCAATGCAAACTTCCTTGATTAAAGTGGAAAAGCTAAATATAGCTAGACCAATGTGCAAAATAAGGAATTGGCACCTCAGCAACTTGAAATAAGAAGTTGAGATCCACAAATTTAAAATGCAGACCAAACTAACCACATCTATAAGATGGATTTACAGCCACTCCCAAGTTTGAAATCACACATTATATACCTCACAATATACAATGGTATGAACCATGATGAACTAAACCAACAAAATTTAGAATTATATAAAGTCTATCATGAATTGAAGGTGTTATTTAGGCCTCTTACATTGGAAACATACATCAAAGTCAAACCAACTTAATTGCATCCCCAAATAAACTTTGTTTAGTGCTTACTGAAGCAAAGTGACAGAAAGGAAACATGGAGCAAGGAAACACATAAGGATGAATCCGTTCAAGAGCTCGCACCACATAATACATGCCAACTTAATTGCATAAGCAGTCACAATAGGTATAAGTATTTAATTAAAAGGAGTATGTCAAAAATAATTGATCTGCATTACCACTGCAGAATAGAAATACAGGAATATTGCAGCACTAGTGGGTACCTGCTCTATGAAATATTGAACTTGATCTCGCCATAAATCAATAGAGTAAACAAGATCAGTTGCCCATGGTTCAGTTTCATCTCCAAAGCCCCAGGCATAATCCTTCCTCACTGATGTATCTCCTTCACTCGAACGGGGTGTAGGATCTTCTAATGGCAATGACATGCCTTGCCCAAGAAAATCAATTGCCCAAACTCTAAAATCACGTCCTAAATCCTTCAGTTGTTTCTCATAATGAAAAGAACCAACACCAAATCCAGGAAGAAAGAGCACCAGCGCAGAATTCACATTCTCACACCCTGCTTTCTCATAATGTACATTGAATTTGGGCTTCCATTCCCAAAAACAGCTACTAACTGGGGCACCAACTTCACCATTCAATTCATCTGGCAGTTCAGGAATTACAACCTTAGTTGCTGACTCCCCCCTTTCTGCTATATCACTTGCATCCCCTTCCCCACCAATCACATAACCATTATAGCCTCCACTCAAGACCTTTGAATCAACATTTTTGAAGCCTTCAAGGATATTTAATGATCTAAACCCGCCCTGATGGCTGGGTTTCTTTACGATAACTGATCTAAATTGTGAAATCTCAAAGTCCCATCTCTGGAGTCAATTTTAGTGCACCAAAATTTATGTTTTCTAAAGGTGAGCCTTGATTGATGCAAATTAGAGCTTTTCAGAACCAATTCCAATCTTAATTTTACAACATAAGAGCAGGGTGCACAATTGTATGACAGAATTTCCATAGCCAGAAACTGTGCCTGTAATGGCCAGCCAAAGCAAATGATTTAGCAACAATCTAACTTTACCTTATGTTTGGCAGCAGAAAAAAGATTGAAGAAATCAAATGTGTAATTTCTCGAACTCAGGCCTCAAGCCCATCAAAAACTTAGAGAGCCCCTTTCCCTATGGTCAAGCAGTTTCACTCCTTTTGTATCAATGAATGAAAAGATATGGAAAGATGACAACTTCCTCGGGGGGCAAGCCAAAACCAGCTGAAGGAAGGGCTTCATAGCCTTACTTTATTATTAGAGAAAGGGGAGCCCTGGCGCCTACTAAAATTAAAATAAGGGGGACACAGGAGGAAAAGCAAATCTAGCTAGAGGATGGAATTCTTAAGTTGGTGAAATCCAACTTGTACAACGCCAAAAAAAATATATTATATGGCATGTCCAAAGTAATGAACAATATTATGCTGAACTTTATATATCCTTTATAATCAACTTTTTTTTTTTGGCTAAAAAACCAAACAAAGCATAAAGCTTTGAGAGAAGCTGGTATAAACATATATCATGGAGAACTATTCTGTGTAGTTCTGAGATTAAATCAAGCCAAACTACAGCTTATAAGGAAATGGTTCAGCAAGAAGCATCTCAAGAAAAGCTTTGTTTAAGCTGTTTACTGTCTTTCCTAACCGAAGCTTTGTTTCAGCAAATGGTTCAGCAAGAAGCATCCCAAGAAAAGCAAATTAAATCAAATATGAATCCAATCTTGCAAATGTTTTATTAGTTTTTCAAAATCTTAAGAGATCAACCAAATAGAGTTGCTACCCCAGTCGAGTACATAATCTTACTTCAAAGACCCATAATAATGAAACCTATTAAAGATTTGAACTTCCTCCTCTTTTCCAACCAACCTCAACTTATATTACCCATGAAGAGCTTATTGTATACATTAACTCCAACTTTGCATTAGAGTTATAATTACCAACTCATATCAACGAATCAAACAGACCCAGATGAGCTTGAGCATATATTAAAATCAACTTTGCATTAAAATTACAATTACTAGCTCCTAATATCAAATCAAAGAGACCCATCATCAAGAAAAGAAGAGCATGTTCTACTATAAAAAATTCTACTATTTCTTACCTTAATTTGCAGGGACAAGTGGCATCAGAGTCTCATACTCTGGAATTTTAAGAGCTTTCCAAGTATTTAGGAGATTCTGACAAGATCTAGAGTGAGGGAAAGATATTCGGTTGCTTGAAAGCTTCTACTTCCTTTTAAAGCCATGAAAAATAGATCGGAAATATTTTAAAATGAATCCGAAATTCTTTCATTAAAAAAGGTCAATTATCAAAAAGACAAGACTTGCAGTAAAAAGTGCTTGTACCTTGTGTTTTACTGCTTGTACTTTGCATTATTAATATTAGTTTGTCTTTATAGGTATTCAACATTTTTTTTTTTTTTTATTCCTCTACATTTTATTTGAATTGAATAATATTTAGTTAGTTATAATTAAAAAGTATTTTTGTCTACTCAAAAAGTGAAAAGATAAAAATACTCATAAACTATAATTAACTAGATATTATCAAATTCATTTGAATAGCAAATAATCCTATTCCTAAGAATGTCTCAATTTCAAATCAAAATGATTATTTTTTAAAGTTTGTTGATTTGATAGTCTAATTTTTTATTTTTTTTTTAAATGTCAATATTGATTTCATATAATAACTTTATATCATGACCATGAAATGAAGATTTTCTTTGCTACTTGTTTGTTTTTCTCTTCACTTTAGAAAGTTTTTTTTTTTTTTTTTATATTGAATTTGAGAAAAATCTTCCAACCTTATAACGCTTCAACCCATTAGGGATAAGATAAGGCGTTATAAATGATATTAACACTATATATGTGACATTGAGGCACTTCAGGCCTGTCTGGGAATGGCCATTAGCTTTTAAGTGGCTTAAAACTGTAGCAAAAATTAATTGATATAATAAAAGTAAGAATATTGGGAATTGAAAAAAAAAGAAAAAAAAAAAAAGAGAAATAGCATCAAGCCACTTTAGGGCTATTGCCAACCAGCCATTTCATGGCATAGACCTAACAAGGACATTATAAATTTGAGTGAGAAATTGTAACACTCTATAAAGTTTGCGCTACATTAGAAATACAGATTGCCCAAATTGAATAGATAGATTATAAAAAAACTCGTTCTCTCTCTAGAAAGAACTCCCTCTAAGAAGCTACTCTCTGAATAGTTTTCTTCCTTCTGCATCTGCTCAACTCTCAGCTACTGATTTTCTACTGATCTCTCCCCATATCTTTTTTTTCTCCTCTCATCCCTACCTTACATTCACATCGTCCACTCCATCTTTTTCCTTTTACTTGCTACTGTCTGATCATGGATGCAACAACTTTAGAGCTGGATTTTCTTATTGCTCAAATTGCTGCCATCTCATGGGATGATCCATCTTCACATCTTGAAACCATACCACTTGAAGAGGTAAATTCAGAACTAATACCTCTGGTTGGTCACATTATCTCTCAAAGAACTCAAAACAACCAAGCTGTAAATGTTGCGTTGATCAAAGCTTGGTTCTTTGCAACTCCCTTTTCTTTTGCTGTCCTTGGTCCAAACTTGTTTCTGTTTAAATTCTCTAATAAGGAGCATATTTCCAAAATCTTGGGCCAAGTTTGGAATGTCAATGGCTATTTACTAGCTTTACAACCATGGTCTCCAAATGCCACCTTAGGTGATTTAACTCTCAAACCAGTTCCCTTCTGGATCCAAGTTCATGGTCTTCCATTGAACAGCATGTCTCTTAAAAACACCATAGCCATAGGGAAAGGGCTGGGAAATATTCTCAAGATTGATCATGCCAATGGTGTTGACTCCACGTTCATAAGTTTTATGAGGCTACAGGTTGAAGTTGATGTCAGTAAACCTCTCAATCCTGGTTTTCTCTTCACCAAGATGGACAAATCCACCTGTTGGATCAACTTAAAATATGAAAGATTGGAAATTTATTGTTCAGAGTATGGCATGGTAGGCCATAAGGAAAGCTCGTGTATTGCTCCTCAAGCCAGCAGATTCCCATCTAGGTACAAAATTTCTCTTCTTGTCAATGTTTTCTCAAATTTACCTCCAAACAAACCACAAAATTCAGAAAACTGTTTCAATCCTTCTTCCACACCCAGAATCACCCCCACACAGCCATGCATGTCAAGCACTCCTTCCTATGCAAACCTGCAAAATCTGCACTGTAGCTCACAACCACCCCTGACAACTCCTAACCCTGCAATCTTGGCCTATACCTCTACTTCTGCAGTTCCTTTATCTCAAGCAACCCCTCCTCAAATTAACTTCCACCAAACCTCTGCAGAAAAGGACATCCCGCTAGAGCATACCCTAAATGCCTTATCCCTATTTCAGAAACCAGTCAAACTTTTCCCTGAAAAGAAACTACCCTCAACCAGCAAGTCAACTTCTAGCTCCCTCTCAGAGACAATCCATGAGGACACCCACCTTGGGCCCAACTATCCCACATACACTGAAAAAACCCATATCACCCAACAATTAGTCCAAACCTGCAGCTCTCCCACCTCAACGGCTAGTCCCCCTGGTTCAAAAACCAACTCTCTCCCGCTATAATTTCTACCCCTCCAAACAAGCAAAAGTTCTACACAAAAACCAAAAGGCAGTCTCCTTACAACATCAGACCCCCCAAAAAACCCTCCATACCCCCAGCAGAATTACCTATAGCCCCAGCATCCAACTCTCTTTGCCCTCAAGATACTCCCCCCGACCTGCAGTCTTCAAGGAAAAGATCAAACACTTCTATCTTAGCCTCTCCTTCCAAAAAAATAGCATGAGCCATTCTAGAGAATAATGAAACTACCAATCCCACTCTTTCCATTCTCCCTGGCTTCACCCCTGGTACCTCTGAAAAAGCACCTGCTAGATCTTTATTCAAAAGCTACCAGAAAAGGCAAAAACAAAGTTTCTCAAGCTGTGGAGGAGCCTAATTTGTCATCTGTGAAAAAGGAAGGCTTGTTAAAGCCTTCCAAAATCCAATGAAGAACTTGTCTTGGAACTGCAGAGGGCTTTCCAGGCCAGCTGCAGTTCAAACCTTGAGGAGATTGATCTGTGATCAATCCCCTGACATCATTTTCCTCACTGAAACCAAATCCTCTCCCCCCAAGTCTCTACTACTCTGAACAGGCTTGGCTTCTTTCTTATGTCTCAAGTTTCTCCCATTGGCTCTAGTGGTGGTCTAGTTCTCTCTTAGCGCCTTGGAATTGACCTAGAATGTTTTGTCACCAAAAAGAACAACATTTCTGCATGGTGTTTCTCAGACCCTCCCCATTCTCCCTGGATTCTGTCCTGCATCTATGGCCCTCCTGACAGAGGAGACAGAATGGCTTTTTGGGACTCTTTTGAAAGTTTTGGCTATCTTCTTGTAGCTCCTTGGTTGTGTATAGGTGATTTCAACTCTGTGTTGGATCAGTCTGATAAGCTAGGAGGAAAACCTGTCTCTAGCTCCTCTTATTGTCCCTTCAGAAATTTCATCAACCTTTTTGGCATGGCCGACTTAGGATTTGCTGGAAATCCTTATACTTGGAGCAACAACAGACAAGGCCTGCAGTTGATAAAGGAAAGATTGGATAAAAGTCTTGCTTCCCCAAATTGGATTCACTTACACCCTGAGTATTCTCTGCTCCATCTCCCTGCTTTAGCCTCTGATCACAATCCCATTTCCCTCACCACAAACAACTCCTCTTGCTTCCTACCTAGACCCTTCAGATTTGAGGAATTCTGGTCCAAAGATTCCTCCTGTGCTTCCATCATTGAAGTAGCCTAGCAAAAAACCGTGTGCACCCCTCCTGCAAGAAGGCTCCCCAAAAAACTAAAAAATACCAAGATAGCTCTCCTTGAATGGAATTCCAATCACTTTGGAAATATTCAAAAACAAATTAAGACCATTCTTCTCAACCTTGATCTGGTTCAGCAGGCTTCTCCATCATCAATGACTTATGAAACAGAAATTTCTCTAAAGCTGGAATTGAGAATTCTCCTTAGCAAAGAAGAGATTCTCTGGAGATCAAAATCCAGAGAAATGTGGTTAACTTGCAAGGACCTCAATACAAAATACTTCCACGCCTCCACTTTGATCAGAAGAAGAGCAAATGCTATAAACTTTCTCAGGTTGGATTCTCGTATTTGGGTGTCTTCTAGAGCTGATATAGGTGGCTCTTTCACCTCTCACTTCACCAACTTGTTTACCTCTTCAAACACTCCTATTGATGTTGAAATGCTTGATCTTTTTGATCCCATCATTTCTAAGGAGGATAACACCTTTCTGCGCTCTATGCCTTCGGAGGAGGAAATAGTGGAAGCTCTAAGCAGTCTTGGTTCAACAAAAGCTCCTAGCCCGGATGGCTTTACAGCCTTATTCTATAAAAAGTATTGGAGTATTATCAAATCTGATGTGATGCTGAGCATAAGGAATTTTTTCACTGGGAATTCCCTTCCTAGAGACCAGAATCATACCTTCATAGCCTTAATTCCTAAGCTTAGTGGCTCTCAATCCACACACTAGTACAGACCAATAAGTTTATGCAACATCTTTTACAAAATCATTTCCAAAATCCTTGCTACTAGACTGAAATTTTACCTCCCAAAAATCATTTCCCCCATGCAGTCTGCCTTTGTTCCAAATAGAAATATTCAAGACAACACTATCCTAGCTCATGAGCTCCTTCACTCCTTCAAGTCCAGAAGAGGTAATGGAGGCTTCATGTTCCTTAAAACAGATATGGAAAAAGCTTTTGATAGGATGGAATAGCCTTTCCTCCTCTCTATCATGGAGAAGCTCGGTTTTAACTCCACCTAGACTTCTTGGATCAGACTTTGCATTTCCACCTCCTCTTTCTCAATCCTCTTGAATGGCAGTTCTTTTGGGAATTTCTCCCCTAAGAGAGGGTTGAGACAAGAAGACCCTCTTTCTCCATTTCTGTTCATTTTGGGGGTTGAAGTCTTTTCTAGATTTATGTTTAAAGAAGAAAGAAATGGCTTCATCAAAGGTCTTCGGATTGCAAGGAATGTTGCTCCTATCCACCACCTCATTTTTGCTGATGACCTTCTTATCTTTGGAAAGGCTTCTGTTGCTGAAGCCACTAGTATCAAGATTTGTTTGGATAAATACTGCAAGTGGTCAGGTTAACAAGTTGGCGCTTATCACAAGTCCTCTATTCACTTTACCAAAAACACCAAACCATTCATTTTTGCAACCATTACTAGAATCATTCCATACTCCACCTCTTTTTCAAGTAACCTGTACCTTGGCCTGCCAATTCTGATGGGAAACTCAAAAAGACAGGCCTTTCAAAGTATTGTGGACAAAGTCTTAAGGAGAGTAGATGGTTGGAAAGCAAAGACACTATCTCAAGCACGCAGATTGACCCTTATTAAATCAGTTGCAGTAGCCCTTCCCTCCTATGCTATGAGCACCTTCTTGCTTCCCAATAGCATCTGCACTGCTCTTGATAGGATTTTCAAGAATTTCTGGTGGGGTTTCCATCCAAAAAAAGTCAAAAATCTCTCCTTGAAGGCTTGGGACTCTTTATGTCTTCCAAAATTAGTAGGAGGCTTAGGTCTCAGGAGGATGAAAGATGTTAATCTGGCATTGATCTCAAAACTTGGCTGGAAACTTCACTCAAAGGCTTCTTCTCTCTGGTCTGCTCAGCTGCAAGGTAAGTATCTCAAAACTAGTGCCTTTCTCTCCTCCTCTTCCTTTTCCTCATCTTCTTCATGGTTATGGAAAGGTATCCTAAAATCAAAAAATATTATCTCCAAAGGTGCCTGCATCAGAATCCATAGCCTTTCTTCTCTCCCAATCTGGAGCTCCCCTTGGATTCCAACCTTGCCTAATTTCATTCCTCATCCTTTAGCCCTGTTGAGAATGCCTCTTCCAAATCTTCTTGTTTCGGATCTTTTCTGTTATGATCCTTTGTCCTCCTCTTTTTCTTGGAATCAACCTTTACTAAATTATCTGTTTTCCTCTACTAGTGTAAGGGAAATTCTAAAAACCAGCTTCTCCTCTCTCTCTCAAGAGAAGCACATATGGATCCCCTCCTCTAATGGTTCCTTTTCCACAAAATTTGCTCACAAGCTCATCTGCAGCCAAAGAGTTTCCACTGCTTCTTCTCCTCTTTCTCCCTCTCAATGGAAGCTTCTTTGGAAATTAAACTTAAATGACAAATTGAAACTCTTTTTATGAAAAATAGCTTGGGATATAGTCCCTTCTGAAATCAGGCTCAATCAAATTTTTCCTATTAATCCAGCCTCTCTTGTTTGCCCTCTCTGCAAGGTAGCTGAAGACTCCCTCCATCATCTCTTCTTCAGCTGTTTTTTGGCTAGGATCTCTTGGAGATCCTCTCCATGGCCTCTTGACTCTCTGAAATGGTCTACTCTTAGTCTCTCGGATTGGATAAAAGGCATTCTAACCCCTCATAGTTTGTTTGGTATTCCTCTAGCAGATTCCCACCATTTCCAAATTTATGCTACTATTTTTTGTGATTTGATGTGGTTTTACAGAAACCAAGCTGTCCATAATGGTATTTTGCCTGAAGTCTCAAAGCTGCCAGCTCATATCAACCGTGTCTCTTTGGAGCACTTGGCAGTTTGGACCTCCAAGCTCTCTCCTCTAAGGGAACTTTGGTCACCCCCTCCTCCTGATGTTTTCAAGATCAATTTTGACACAGCTATTAGGGATGATTTCTCCTCTCAAGCAGCTGTTTGTAGAAACTCAAATGGGAAAATCATCAAGATTCTGGTCCAGACCAAACCAACATGCAATCCGGCTTATGGTGAAGCTCTAGCAGCCCTTTTGGCCTCCTACTTAGCAGTTTCTTTGAATTTATCAAATTTTGTTTTAGAAGGTGATTCAACTACTGTAATTCAAGCTCTACAAGATCCTTCTATTAACTTAGATTGGCAACTTGATCACATTATTTGTAATATTTTTTCTCTCTGTAAGTTGTATACAATATAGTCAACATCTATATCTGAATGAGGATAGAAGTTGCTAGAACTAGAAGATTGAATTTGGGAAAGTGAAATGGCAATGAAAGCCTTGAGAAGCTCATATTTCCATGACCACGTGTCAAGTGAGGGCAATTCATCCAAACAAGCTAATGGGAAAATAGCTAGCAACCACTAAAGGGAGACCATGTGTTTTATAGGCTTTGCATTCAAAGTTGTGTGTTTTTAGTTGAAAAATTGGTAGTTTTTTTAAATGGGTTGAATTGTAAAAGGGCTTTTAAGCAAAAATAAAAATAAAAATAAAAATTGTCACCATCTATTTTTAGGCTTTGCACGACTTTAATCATTTTTTTTTCTTTCTTTTTTTTACTAGTACCTATGTGTTATCTTACACACAGTGTAATAAAACATTTCATTTATATTTTAAATTGTTTTTACTTTTTACCACATATAATATATAAAGAAAAAAACAAGATAGTGGCACCTCCAAAGATCAACTCCTAGCTCTGCCACTAATCATTACTAACCTAGTTTATTAAACCAACATGTATCCTTAAAGCAATTGTGATTATCAATTGAATTTTTATTGTTTGGTTTTATTCTTCTTTGACCAAAAATAACGAATAAAAAATCTAGCGTCACGTAAATCTCATTGGCTCCTCTAGATTCCCTCCACGCAATGGCCGTGCAGGATTCTCTGCCACGAGAATAACCTATGTTTGCTGCAATCGGTGACATCTCAATCTCATACAATAATCCAACGACCATATTTTCTTTGTTTCTTCAAACAAGTTCTATAGGAAGATACCATCACATTGACGTGGCCTGCTGTAGTGTTAACACCTGGCGAATTGTAGTGGAAGCCAAAGTTTTCGGTTGCAGGGAAAGTGTACGCAAACGCAGCCATCAAGCTTGTGATTGTTAACACGTAACTGCTAATTGCCCTTTCAATCTATGGACGTGGGTCCCTGACCTAATTGATGGCGGTGCGTGTGAAATGGTCTTGCTTCTGTGTTTTCATTTGTATTTTATTTATTTAAAGAGCGGGATATCTTGCAATTGTCTACTTAAATAAAAGTTAATTTAGATAAATAATTGTGAGAGGGGTTTGATGTGGCTCGTACGTTCGAGCATCTTTTAGATTTCTCATGCAGGGTTCAATAGCTTGCAATTCCGACAATGAATCGTAAACAATTCTGATTTATCTTATGCGTAGGTTTAATGTTAATTTTAAATAATTAAAAAAAAAATAGAACTTACTTTTTGGGGGTGGCTCCATTTTTTTTTTTTTTTCAAATTAGATACATTAATAAATTGATAGTTGTTGAATTTTAAGAGGATAATTGCAAGAACAATGAAAATTAAAAGAGATTAAGTGAAGTTTCTCATAATTTTTTTTCTTCGTTTTTTTCGTGGAACATAAGTAAAATTACACATGAATTCTATTGAAAAAGATTATAGAATTTGGATAATGATCGAATTTTTACCTAGATAAAATTTATGTAAAAAAAAAAATGATTTGAAATAAAGTGAAAAGTTATAACTTGATATTTTTCTTTAAAATAATAATAAATCATAGTAATCATGTAATCCACATAAATTTGCTTCATCACTTTTGCAATTATCTTCCGGAAGTCTAAAAACTTTCAATTCAGTGTATCAAATTTCTCATTTTTTTCAATGTCAATTGTCACCAATTCATTAGGTTATTATGTTAAATCCTGTCAAAATTCTCAAAATACCTCTAATTTTGTTATTATTATTATTATTATATTTTTTGCAAAGATTCAAGCATGAGTATTTTTTTCAAATTCTATTAAATCCTGACTAACGCCTGAATCTTTACAATTTTTTTCTTTCAAAAAAAGATTTTTTGGTAATTTTGACACCCCATCAGTTAGGATTTAATGGAAAAACCTAATTGATGGATGTCATTACAAAAAATTGAAAGTTCAATATGCTAAATTTTAGGAATTTTTAAACTGAAATATGAAAGTTCAAATAATTAAATGAAGTTTCTTCCCCCTCCCCCCCCTTTTTTTAAAAAAATAACCTTTGGAAATAGAGTTCACCCCCAAGCAAACAACACTCACAAGAGCCATTTGGTATGTTTGAGTCTTTGACAAACCAGTAACCACTCTCTTTTTTTTTTTCCTCCTCAAAATTATTATAAAACTACATTTTACTTTTCTCTATCGCAAACAAATCAAAATTCATTTTTTAGTTTATATCACATCAATCACTTCTTATTACTATCAATTTTTTTTAAAAAAAAAATCTATAGCAAAATACTTTATTGATGCGACTAGACAATGTGAACAACATCTTGAATCAACAATCAAAGATGATGACCCTTTCCCTGCCCCCACAAACACTTCAAACTGTTCGAGCACACAAGATATTATTTTGACTGTTAAATATATTGTTGAATATATTGTAGAGAGCGGAAGAAGGAGAGAAAGAAGAGAGAAAGCGGAAACATATAATAGACTACATTGTATTGAGTAGCATATTTGGAATAGATACAAGAGCCTCCTTATATAGGAGGAAGAGAGGAGCCTTAGCTTCCAATCTTACCAATGTGGGACAAGCCCTACATATACACTAACATCCCCCTCAAACTCAATGTGTCTAAACATTGAGGTTGGAAAACAAAAGCATGAATAATAAAAAAAAAAAAAAAAAACATAAACGAAAGGGAAAGAAAAATGAAAAGTAACCTAACATAAAATAATATTCTTAACATCCCCCTCAAACTCAATGTGTAAACTTGAGTTTGGATAAAAGAAAAGGGAAAGAAAAATGAATTCGTCGAAAAAGCTGCTTGTGCCAAAAGAGTTGCCGAAGTAACGCCATAAAAGAAGAGCTTGGTTCACTTGGTTGTAATTTGACTTTGAAAACCATATACTAGTAATGAAGAAACTTGCATGCCTGAAACCCATGGACCGTCTCGCCTGGTGGACTGAGCTAAAGTCTGACCCAAAAATTCTAACTAGTAGATTGACTCGGCCGGTTGAAGAGGCTAATCATGCCTGAAACCCATGAACCGTCTCGCCTGGTGGGCTGAGTTAAAGTCTGACCTAAAAATTCTAACTAGTAGATTGACTCGGTCGGTTGAAGAGGCTAATCAGTAAGGAGAAAAAGGGTCGGCTAAAAGAGGCTAAACACGCCTGAAACCCATGGACCGTCTCGCCTGGTGGGCTGAGTTAAAGTCTGACAAAAAAAAAAATTCTCACTAGTAATGGATCACTGGCCTAAGAGAGGCTACAGTGTCCGGTGATGGCGGCATTTGACAAGGCATAAGTGGGCCAATTGAAAGGGGCTTCTTTGGCCCAAAAAAAATCATCTGATCCGAGAGTGCCTACTGCAAGAAGAATGAACTGGAATGAACTGCGCCAAAGAAAAAGGCCGTGGAACCGAAATGACAAATGCATGAATTGACGTGAACCGCAAAAAAAAGCCTAAATTTGGAGAAAAATCTTGTTTTCTGCCACATAGAGATGCCAAAAGCAGGAATAGACCATAAATTTGAAATCAGGATGAAAAATTAAGTCATAAACACCTGGTCAACTTTTTGAGTCACGGTCAACTCTAGAAAGTCAACAGTCAACGGTGTTGACGTGGTAGTCTGGAGCGCTTGGCATAGGGCTGACGTGGTAGCAGAAGACCCAGACGCGTGTGTTGCACGTGCAAAAGAGCTAGCGGCACTAGAGGCGCGTGGATCCCACGCGCAGAATCTTCCACCGGCATGTGCAGTGTCGGATGGGGGCGTTCTTGGCGGGGATCTGACCGTCGTCACTGGATCTATAAGGTGGACCAGCAACCTTCCTGTTCGGGCCGATATGGTGGCACGTGGGCAAACGGCAACAACTTCTAGGGGCACGTGAAAACTCAGAATTGGCTGAGACTGCATAGATACACCTATCCGGGGTTGAGACACCACTTTTGGTGGTTATTTTTGCCGAAAGGGGTCACGGTGGTGGCGCAATTGGCTTGGGCAGCAACTACCGGAGGAGCTCGGAGGGCCAATGATGGCGGATCTTTCATTGTTCCGCAATTGTTCAAGCCAACACGTGCAACAAAGGGAGATGATGGGCCAAACCAATTGAGATGATGGGCCAAACCTGGCTCTAATACCATATCAAGAAAAGGGTCTTTGGGCCTAACTCAACCCAAAAGCTAGCTCTTGGGTTGAGTTAGGCCCAAAGACCCTTTTCTTGATATGGTATCAGAGCCAGGTTTGGCCCATCATCTCAATTGGTTTGGCCCATCATCTCCCTTTGCTACACGTCTTAAGTCTGTCAAAAACACGTGTTTAGCTTCACTCAATTCGCTGTGGCCTACCGTCTCCCATCATGTTCACGTGTTGGCTTGGATGTTCCCGCCACACGTGAGGGGGCGTGTTGAGAAAGCCCCACATATACACTAACATTGACAAATGACAAGAATGGCAAGCTGAGTCAATGAAATTTCTTTCATCTTTGTTGCAGTCAAATGGGGGATCCATTCAGCCCCCACAAGTCCCTAACGTATCAACCACTACTACCACTACTACAGTCTACATACATATTCAATCTTCAACTAGCCACGAATTAGATTCCATAGAAAATAACTCCATTCTGTTTCTGACAAGTGATTTCCTGCCATCATTGGTGGAGGGAAATATTTTTTGCCATGCTGAAACCTTAAACACATTTAAACGTGTTGGAAAAGTATGGAACTCTCATACATACATCACCGTCATTTAAACAGCCAAAATGACAGCCTTTGTCACTTCATTAGTGTGAAGAAATTCGTGAGCCTAACTAATCTCATAAAACCGGTTTAATAAGAGAAAGTTTTTCACTTTTTATAAACATGCCCAAGATCTTGTCCGTAAGTAATATGAGATTATTACTCAACATAGTGATTCTAAGGGCGTTTTTGACATACCCTTTTGCCCTTTGTTAATGCAGCACATGGATTGATGTAAAAAAAAATATAAGAACGTTTGGAGTATGGACCCTAAATATGTCTATGCATTTTCTATATTTTTTTTTTCTGTATTTTGTGGGGTTTTAATCTCGTGTTGTTTGTGGTTCGATTTTGTTGTAGAGACTTTTGTTATTGAAGTTTGTTCTTCCTCTACGATAGATGAAGAACTTTCTTTCGGTGAATGTTGCGACTTCTTTGCACGGGTTTAAGAAGCATTGAGGGACCTTTTGAGGTTCATACCCATTTTGATTAACTTTTTTGCTTTCTTGGCTTTCGCCCGAGGTACAAAGGAACATGACATATTTTACCCATTTTTATTATTTTGTAGTTTTTTTTTTTTACCATATTTTCATTTTGGATTTATTGTTGGGAGTTGGCTTTTGATTGCCTGTAACCAACGGTGTTATGACTCAATTATCATGATCACATTTGAGTCAAATTTATCATGGAGGTCTCCTAGAATTGGGTCCACCATTGCAGTAGCTTCTCCTGCCCCCAAGCTCAAGTCATGTGCTCTGTTCTGGTCAGCACGCCTTTAAATCTTGCAAGAACAAAGCACAAACAGTTTTCTCTCTACTTCTGCTGATAGTTGTCTCTTCCACCAGTCTTCCCTTCTTCACGACTCCTTCATTTTCTTAGCTTTCCAAAACAGAGAACATGGCTGCAGAGATGGAGGGTGGAGCTATTCTCTCTGCATTCCTCCAGGTGTTGTTCGACAGGATGGCTTCAAGTGAGGTTGTGGACTACATGCGAGGAAACAAACTCAACGACAGGCTGCTGAAGAAGCTGAAGATCACGCTGTTGTCTGTCAACGCTGTGATCAACGACGCAGAGGAGAAACAATTCAGGAGCCCTTTGGTGAAAGAGTGGCTCCACGAGCTCAAGGATGCTGTGTATGATGCAGAGGATCTGTGGGATGAGATCGCCACTCAAGCTTTGCAATGCAGGCTGGAAGCCAAATCTGGAAGCACAATAAGCCAGGTACGTCGCTTGGATTATTCATTGCTTTCTATTCCATCAAACTAAACTTTTGAGATTGGTTATCATCTTTCATGTTATTATGTGGTCAAAAGTTTTGTATATGGATTCTGCCTCTTCAAATTACATTTTTAAGACGGATTAATGGGAAACGGATTAATGGGAAAATTCACATTAAGCTTAATTGAAACTTAAGCTTATTATACTACCATCTAAATCTAATTTGTTATGTATTTTAGTACTTTAAAAAGTTTCAATTAAGCCGCAAACTACTTAGCCCTTTCACTTAGCCTATTATGTTTGAATTTTTTTTGTTAAATTATACGGAAAATGGGTCACGTGGGATATAAGTGGCTTAAAATAACAATAAAACCCTCTTTAAAAAAAAATAATAATAAAAAATATAAAAAAATATAAAATATAAAAAAAAAAAACCATAGTAGGAAGGGTCCCACAACTAGGTCTCCATGGCTAGACGGCTATAGACAGATGGTTTGGTCATGGGTTTCCCGGACTAGGACTAGAGACCCATGGCCAGGTTGAGGGTCTCGACACCCACGGGGTTTGGTTGAGACTTGTGAGTCTCCAAGGCTAAGGAAGTTAATTTTTTTTTTTAAAAAAATAATAATAATTTAAGGTCATAATTGTTTTTTTTACTTAAATGGTAGCTGCATTATTGTCATTTTATGTCATGTGTAATGTCCGTGATATGTTTTTCCTAAGATTTAATAGAAAATCCTAATAATGTGGACTAAGTGAAAGCACCGAAAGGGCCAAGTATTTTAAGGGGTTGATTACAACTTTTTAAAGTTTGAAAAATACTACAAATTGGATGGTTATTTAAAACAAAAGCAAAAAATACAAAATCAATCCCTATAGTTTACCTAATTTGCAATTAACTCTATGTTGTATCAAAACACACTCAAAGGTCCTTGAGGTATGCCAAAAAAATAATTTAGCTAGTCAATCTCTGTTCACTGATTTAACAAATTCTAATAGCGTAAAACGTTAAAGCCAATAAAATTGTAATATTGGTCTTATTTAAGTTAGTGTCACACTAATGGAATCTATTAAATTAGTGGATGACATTTGACCGTAGGGATTAAATTATTCTTTTGGCATACCTCAAGGATCGTTGAGTTTATTTTGATACCACATAAAACTAATTGTAAATCAGCTAAACCACAACGACAAACTTTGCACTTTTTCCAAATCAGAAAGCAGTAGTTTTTCCAAGGGTATTATTATTATATCAGCTAGATTATATGGTAAATTTTTTAATAATAAAGAGTGGAAAAATTAACCACTCGTATGATCGTATCTATATGTGATCTTGACTTAAATGCCTCCCAAACATTTTCTCCACCTGCTCTTGACAGTCAAAGAACTTAATTCTCATATGCTTGAATTAGTTCAACACTGTATACCATATAGTGGGTAACACTATATATACCAATAAAGTAAGGCAACGACCATTTCTCTACACCTTAAAGGTCATGAGATTCATCTTCAAAGCCTTCAAAACAAACTGTAGACACTATACTTTACTACGTAATTGAAACAATCAAAGTCAAATCTTCAACTTTCATCCTTCCTTTTTTTCCAAAGCCACCAACTAAATTTCTCAACCTTAAATTTCACCGTTGTTTATAATTAGATCCATGGTAAAGTTTGGCAAGGGATGCTTTCAGTCTCATCTTGAACAGTCTCAAAATTTTCTTTAGAAATAAAATATTGAAAAAACTTCACTTACCTCCCAAACTGCCACAACTTTCTCAATGTTGCCCCTGTTGTAATCGTTCACTTAAATGATGAATAATATAAAATCAAATAAAGAGATTAAGAGAGAGTCGAGATATAGATTTAACGTGGTTCGGCAATGTGTTTACGTCCATAAAGAGTGCGGCTATATTTTGGTATTAATGATTTAATGTTACATCATAACATATATATAGGAAAACCCTAAATCTTAATTGTACAAACATATTTTGAAAATCCCCATAATACCCCATACTGTGAACATCGTTTTGCTCCGTTCACTTCACTCCATCTACTTGGCCAATCACTGGTGTTTTAACATGAGCCACTAGTTTCAACACCCCCAAACTTTAAAAATTTGCAATGCGGGTGTATTGGGTGAGACTCAAGCAAACTCTCAAGTTTTCATTCAATCTCACAAATTCCATGAACTTTTTGGAGTCAAGACTGCACAGATACATACTCATACACAATATATGTAATATAGCATATTTACAACCTAAGCTTAATTTTCAAAATCACATGGACTCATGACTCAAAACCAACTAATTAAAATAGAATTTTAAAATATGGGGAATACTAATTTTGCTTAGTTTATACTTGTAACAGATAGAACCCAAGATAGAAGAGATCCTTGACAGATTAGAATTTATTGCAAAACAAAAAAATGTCCTTGGCCTGAAAAACAGTGCTGGAGAGAAACAGTCATGGAAAATACCAACAACTTCTCTGGTAGAAGAATCTGAAGTGTATGGTAGGGATGATGATAGAGAGGCCGTAATCAACTTGTTGCTCTCAGATGATTCCAATGGCAATAATATATGTGTGGTTCCAATAGTGGGCATATATGGCTGGGATTGGCAAGACCACCCTTACTCAAGTGGTATACAACGATGATACAGTGAAGGAGCATTTTGAGTTTGCAGCATGGATATGTGTTTCTGAAGAATTTGATGTTTGTAGGCTAACAAGAACAGTCCTTGAGGCAGTGACTTCAATTTCTTGTGATAGCAAGGATCTAAATTTGCTTCCAACTTAAACTAAAAGAGAACTTGACTGGGAAGAAATTTCTGCTTGTTCTAGATGATGTTTGGAAAGAGAGTTATACTATGTGGGAGGCCTTGAGGAGACCTTTTAACTTAGGGGGACATCGAAGTAAGATCATTGTGACAACACGCAATGAAAATGTTGCGTCTGTCATGCGCACCGTTCCAATTCATTACCTAAAGCAGTTGACAAATGAAGATTGCTGGCTATTATTTGCAAAACATGCATTTGAGAATGGAAGCTTTGATGCAAATGCAATCCTAGAAGGAATTGATAGAGATATAGTGCAGAAATGTAAAGGCTTGCCGTTAGCTACAAAGACACTTGGGTGTCTCTTGCGCTTTAAACAAGATGCAGAGGAATGGGATAAGATACTTAGAAGTGACATATGGGAGTTCTCGGATGATGAGAACAACATTCTTCCAGCCTTGAGAATTAGCTACCATTACCTCCCCTCACATTTGAAGCGATACTTTGCCTATTGTTCAATATTTCCTAAAGATTATGAATTCAAAAAGGAGCAGTTAATCCAACTATGGATGGCAGAAGATCTTTTGTGGCACCCCAAAAAAAATAAGAGAATGGAGGAAGTAGGAGATGAGTACTTTCATGAGTTACTGTCAAGGTCATTTTTTCGAAGATCAGGTGGTGAAAAGTTGTGCTTTGTTATGCATGACCTTATAAATGATTTGGCTAAATTTGTATCTGGGGAGCTTTGTTTTAGGTTGGAGGATGCCAACTCACAAGAAATTTCAGAAAAGACTCATCATTTGTCATATCTTATGGCATTAGAAGATCTATTTAAGAGATTTGAGATTTTCTATAAAGTGAAATGTCTACGCAACTTTCTGCCACTATATTTGCCAGATGAATTTTATTGCTTATCTAATAAGGTACAACATGATTTGTTGATTAAGCTAAAGTGCATGAGGGTGTTATCTTTGTCCAACTCTCATAGCATTAGCGAGTTGCCTAATTCAATTGGCGAACTAATACATCTACGATATTTGGACCTCTCTAGAACTTTGATCAAAAGGTTGTTTGAATCTGTGAGTACTTTGTATAATTTACAAACACTGAAGTTGGCATATTGTTATCGTCATTAACTTGCGCCATCTAGATATAAATGGAACTTGTGTAGAAGAGATGCCAACACAAATGAGTAAACTAGAAAGCCTCCAAACGTTGAGTACTTTTATTGTGGGAAAAGAGAAGGGGATAAAGATTGGAGAGCTGGGGAAACTTTCAAATCTTCGAGGGACACTATGCATTAAGAAGTTGAAGAATGTTGTGAGAGCTAATGATGCCTGTGAGGCCAAGTTGAAGGACAAGAAGTACCTTGAGGGGCTAGACTTGGAATGGGGTTTTGGAAACACTGATCTTCGGGTTGTGGGGTGTGAGAATTTAACATCACTGCCTGAACAAATGCATGCCCTCCTCCCATCCGGCCTTGGCGAGAATTAAGAGTTTCTGGTTGTCCAAAACTAGAGTTGTTTCCTGAAGGGGGTTTGCCCTCTAGCTTGTCTTCATTTTACATTGGAGATTGCAGCAAACTCATTGCCAAATACTCAACAGAAGAGGAGCTGTTGCTGTAAGACACCAAATACTCAACAGAATTCAAATAGAAAACTAATGAATTTGGAATGAACTTCAAAGGCTTTTATTCAGACTCAAAGTAGCTATAGAAATCTCCCTGCTACAGAAATCTACTAACTATGAGAGACTACTTCTACTAATCAAGCTAATACTAAACAAAGCTACTAAAATGAGCTCACCCGTAGCTAATCCTTTCTGGACAGTTACAACAAGCTTAACTGAAAAACCCATGTGCGTTTACCCAATAACTGCAACTGCACCAGCCCAATTGATTCCAGCTATCAAGCCCAACTGATTAGCAAATGTCCAGCCCAACTTATAAATCCATCTCATCACAACTGTTACAGCTGCCCTCTACTCTTACATATCTGTCCATCTTTGGATTTTCAAATCTCTGTGAAAACGTGAATGATTTTGTCTTAAATGAGTTAAATTTGATTGATGAAATTTAATTAAGAGCTTTCCTGACAAAAATATAATTTCAAAATTTACAAGTACAGATCGACTTTAGTAACTGTGGGCGGCTATAATTTATTTGAACTCGGGTTTTTATTCAATGAAAATATCATCCTAATTAGGAAAATATGTAATATTTGTGCAAAATAAAAATTTTGCTTTAATGGAGGAGATACGATCTTATGCCCTATTAATAATTGATTTGCTAATTAACCATTAAAATTTGGGTAGCATCTTTTATACTTGGCAAATAATTAGTTAGACTTTTTTTTTTTTTTTTGACATGTTCGCACAAGAGGGGGGGGAGAGGAGATTCGAACTAATGACCTCTACTTCATGAGGCATAGTACCTAGCCGATTGAGCTATCCCTTGGAGACCCTTAATTATATAGCTAATATAAGAAGTCATATGAAATCACTGCCCTTGATATATTTCACCAATTCTTTTATCATATGAATGAAATGGATGAATTAGGTTTTCTTCTTAGTAAATGATGAATTAATTAGGTTGCATAAAAGAAAGAAGGAAGGCGACAATCCTACTACCAGAATTGGAAAGGTTTCGACCGCCTCATCCTCAAAGTAGTGCAAAAGCCTATAAAAGCCATATCGGCAGTACCAATAAATGATGTGTAAAAATTATAAAAAATAGTTATAAATTATATATGTTTTTAGGATCTTTATTCTAATATCAACTTAAACTTGTAGATTAGTCTACGAGTTTAACTTGATAGAGAAACATATATTCAATTATTTAGTTAGAACATTAACATGATCAGAGTGAAAAACATTTTCCATAATCCGTCCAAACCCGACTCCTAATTCGAGATACTTATAGATCGAGCCAATCAGTGTAAAATGTTTCATGTAGACCATATGTTTAAAACTATTTTATCTAAAATAAAGCATGTTAAAACGGATTGAAATCCTTTACAATTAGAGATTCCTAAAAAGATTGTGTACAAAAGTAAGATTGACTTCAGCTCACTAAACATGATCAGTTCTCTTTCAACAATTTCAGAATTCACTTCTCCAATAGAAGAGCTTCTTCTTGAAGGACTAACTCACATAAATGATCTTGCTATTGAAAATTGTGATTAGTCGATGCCTTTGTGGTCAAATGATGTGGGATTACTACAACACCTCCCCTATCTTCGTGTTCTAATTAACTTTTGTTGATATTTCTGGAGGAGGATGATACCAGCAGTACTTGCAATAGCAGCTCATCTCTTCTTGTGTACTTGAAAATTTCTCAATGTCCATCCCTCAAATCCGTAATCCCGAGGGAAGAATTACCTGCAACTCTCAAACTCCTCGAGATTAACTTTTGTTCAAAGCTGGAGTCAATAGCAATGAGATTCCCTCACAACTCATCTCTTGAAAAATTTGTTATTGAGCATTGTACGTGGAAACCTTAAATCCTTACCCATGGGCATACACACCCTCAACCATCTAGACACGAATTCGATTGAAATTCGTTGGTGTCCAGCTCTTGTTTCCTTCCCAGACGGAGGAATATTGCTCCCTGGCAACCTTAGAGAGTTAACGATTAATGATATGACCCTACCCAACTGACTCAGAAAAGGAGGAATCCATCTATGACTCAGAAGAGGAGGAATCAGAGTGAAGGCATTTGATCTGTTTTATTTAGATGCTAGAGAAGTGCCAAGGAATAAATCCAAGGTCAGTTTATTCGCACATTAATTAGTTCTTTTGCTTTTGGCTTTTCTTCAACTTCCATCGGGGAAGGCTCAGTGCTTCCTCCTCAAAGTAATTAGGGCTTTTGATATTCTTTCCTGTTTTTCATCTTCTTTTGAAGATTTTTAAATAATTTGCATTTATTCTTATTTCTCTCATTTCTTTTGTACAGCATGAACGACCTATATGATCTATGATTGGGGTTCAAAAGATGCGTGGGCGGGTCTACTATGCAAGTCATCCCTACAAGCCACAGATGACACTGTTCAAGGGCCTCTAAACTAGCAGCAGAAGGATAACATGTATCATCCCAAAGAAATATACTTGTAATCTCTCCAAGTGCAACCGATGATCAAGTAGAATTTATAGTTGCCTAAGATACAATCTGGATGGTTTGTATATTATGAATATAGAGAGGTATAATTCACTGCACATGCAATTTTATTTTTTGTAGGGATGTTGTATACTTATTATTATATGTTTATTCTCATATAACAACAGAGTAGTTCGAGTAAGAAGTATTGTCCTAATGAATCTTTCTTCCATCTTCCTTGCTTGCAGATATATTATTCAAAAGGCTGATACAAGTTGGTCCAACATTCTAAGTGCTCATCGGAAAAATTCGTGTGGAAGACTTGACTGTTTTCTTTGTGTTGATATGTTATTTACTATATATGTTTCCTAAAGTGGTCATGAAGTTTTCTTAAATTTGCTGGTTGTTGCTATGATTGCTAGCATTAAGGAAATAAATACTTATGCATGTATAAAGGATTATCAAGATTTCTTTTCTCCTTATTAGAGGGTTTCTTTTGTATATTTTTCCTATACCATGGTTGCGCCCCTTTGCGCTTTTAATGAGATTGCATTACTTTAAATTTTTCCTTGCAACCAAAGGATGCACTTATGAACACAATAATGCTTTACATTTTCCTGGTGAATTATTTTTTGCTAGTGGGTTCGCAATGTTTCTCTGCATATGTATACCATATAGTATATAATCAGATAAACAATGGGCTGACTGTAGGTAGAATTCCCCACTCCAATCACCTGAAATCTAACATATAAACTTTATTTTTAAGGCACCCTGCATGTTGAGTGCATGTTGATTAAAGATGTTATCATCTTCCAAAGTGCGAAGCTGGATCCAAAAAAGCGCACCCTCACTGATTTTCTTGATTCATCTCTCACAAATTCCAAGTCCCTGCCAATTCTGTGCTGGATGAAGACTTAAATTTACATAAATTCCGTGAGCTTTCTCATACAGGAAGGCAGAGGAAATGTTGCAGCCCATGGAAATACTTTTGCTAGTGTAGGTGATCTTATGGGGTTAGGTAGAAATCTCCAGAAAGTGTTGTGTGTAGATTAATAGAGCACTTCCATGGGAGAAACACTTGGCCAATTGGCTTAGATGTAAGATTTTAAAAAGTTTTAGCAAGTAGTTAAGAAAAGAATAAAAAAAAAAAATCCATTCACCTAATTATTTTAACAAGTATTGTGTGCTGCAAGATTGTCTACTACGTTGATTGCTTTTTGCATAAATATGAGTACACAATGAGAAAGAAAATATAACATTGTTTTAATCCAAGCTCTGATAGTGCCCAAGCGGGATATTTTAAAATGTAATTCCAACTTGCTTGATTAAAGTTTGAAATCGCACATTATATATTCCTGACATATACAATGGGATGAAGTTAATCCGATGAACCATGATGAACTACACCAACAAAATTTAGTATTATATAAAGTCTATCTTGAATTGCAGGTGTTATTTTAGGCCACATACATTGGAAACATGCATCAAAGTCAAAGTCATTGGAGGTGTGCAACTCTGTTTTGCAATATCGGTTCCTTCTTTTCTTTTCTTTTTTTTTCTTTTTTCTTTTAAACTTTAAATTGTTTCCTCTGCAACCAAAGGATGCACTTACGGACCCAAGAATACTTTTTGTTCGTGGGTTATGCAATAACTTTTTTTCTGGTGAATTATTTTTTGTTAGTGGGTTTGCAATTTGTCTCTGCATAAATATACACTTTGTTAACCAGAAATCTAAACAGATAAAACTTTATTTAAGGCCCCTTCCTGTAGAGTTCATTGAACAGATTAGAATGAGGAAAGAAGTTTTGGAAAGAAAGTATTGGATTCCAAATAATATGAATGATAAATTGATTGATCCCTTTAATACAACAATACAAGAAAAATATGGTACATTTTTCAGAATTACTATGCTTTGGACAAAGGCAACATTCGTGCATTCGTATCAAGATTTGAAATATGAATTACCAAAGTGAGAAGTTGGATCCAAAGAAACGCTCCCTCTCTAATTTGCTTGATCTATCGCTTACAAATTCCTTGTTCTTGGCAATATTGTACTGGATACTTTCTTCACCATCAAGCATAAGTAATTCAACCGACCCCTATCTCCTAGGCTTTTGATCCACCCGCGTAATAAATAATTCACAACCTGTATATGACAAGTACAGTTACTAGTCTAAACACCCATTATTTTCTGCCAACTGAATTCATATGATAAAATTTGAAGTTACTTTTAGTCGGGGCGTGTTTGAGATTGTGATTTTATAAGAATAATCTGTGTTTTTAAAAGATATGGCAAAAGGTAAGACGTTTGACATTGCGATTTAAAAAGTACTTAATATAAAATATGAAGAGAAAAAAGTCTGCGATTTCTATAAGTAGGTTTTACAAGAATAATCTGCGCTTTTAAAAAATATGGCAAAAGGTAAGACGTTTGGCATCACGATTTAAAAAGCACTTAATATAAAATATGAAGAAAAAAATGCGATTTCTATCAGAAGGTTAGGGGATGCTTATTTAAAAAAGCACGAATTTAAACCAAAATCACAATTTTGAATAACAAATATTTGATAAAAAAAAAAAAAACTTTTTAACACGTTTTACCAAACGCCTTTGTAATTTTAAAAAGTAGCAATTTCAAAAACACAATTTTTAAAATCGCATTTTCTGAAACTTCAATCTTAAACGGACCCTCAATAGACATTGAATAAATAGAAAAGTATTTGAAGTAGCTTTTATTATCAGAACTTAAGGACCTAGACATGTATAGAATGTCTTGACAGTTCAATCTCAAAATGATTTGAACATATAAATTCTAAACTTTCCAAGCCTTAATTTCAACTTTCATGAGGATTGAAGATAACAAGATCCACATTCTGTGAGCTTTCTCACTCTAGAAGGCAGAGGAAATGTTCCGGCCTATGAAAATACTTTCGCTATTCTAGGAGATCTTTTATGGGGTTAGGTAGAAATCCCCATAAAGGTTAAAAAATCCATTCTCCAAATGAGCATCAGATAGAATAAAAAATTGCTAAAGTGAATAATACCGTTGCCCTTGCAGCTATCACCTATGAAGCATATTCATCAAAAATTTTGAGGACTTTCAAGAGTTACTTCTCAGCCATGAAATAACACCGTTGCCCTTGTACTTCCTTAGATGTCACTATGCAGGGTTTAAATGCCTTGAACAAGTGTCCAACAAAGTTTACCTCTCTCAGCATGTTGTGAGGCCTAGAGAGGTAAACTTTGTTTTTCAAAAATGACAAAAATATTCTTATAATTTCTTTTAACAAAAAAATACAAAATAATATATTGTAATTTTCTAGTAATTATGAGAGATCTTAATTCACTTGAATGTATGAGAAAACATTACAAATTATTTGATATTTCCGTGAAATTTTAGTTCTGTTCTGACAAAGTATTGTGTTGAAATTCTTGGTGTAAAAGCAAAAGAAAGCCCGCAGTATGATGTTTTGTCCACCTGTTTGTATTTACCATCCATATTCCTTCAATCAATTCTGAGGGACACCCCCTTGCTCCTCCTTCTTATTCTTCTTCTTCCTCCTCGCAATTATTCATGATTCTTCTCTGTTTTTTTCCCATGTAATGTCTGAAATTACTTGTTTGATTGACTGTTTGTATGGTGGCTTTTTCTTCATTTTCATCTTAAACACTTCAAAATATTAAAGAATGATTTGGCTTAAATGCTTTAAAAAAATTAATTACAACAAAATAGTTTATTATATGTTTATTCTCATATTACAACAGAGTAGTTTGAGTATGAGCTCTGCAATATAACTGATCAAAAGTATAATCTAATGAATCTTTCTCCCATCTTTCCTGAAGTGGTCTTGACGTTTTCTTGAGTTCGCTGGTTGTTGTTAAGACTGATACCAAAGGAATTAAATATTTATGCATGTTTATAGACTATAGTATTATCGAGATTTCTTTTATTCAAATTAGGGAGTTTTTCTTGTCTACTTTTTATGTATCAGTGTTGTGTTTATGCTTTTAGTGAGATTGCATTACTTATGTGAAAAAAAAAAAATAGTATTATCAAGATTTGTTTTAAGATAATTGATGTCATTTGTAAAGAAAGGGACAATCTATTTTCTAATATTTAGAGGTGTGCAAGTGCAACAACTCTGTTTTGCAGTATGGGTTACTTCATTTTTTTTTTTTTCATTTCTCATTTTCTTGTTCTTTCTCTCTTTAAATTGTTTCCTCTACAACCAACTCTATAAAGTATTATCGAGATTTCTTTTATTCAAATTAGGGAGTTTTTCTTGTCTACTTTTTATGTATCAGGTTGTATTTATGCTTTTAGTGAGATTGCATTACTTATGTGGAAAAAAAAAATAGTATTATCAAGATTTGTTTTAAGATAATTGATGTCATTTGTAAAGAAAGGGACAATCTATTTTCTAATATTTAGAGGTGTGCAAGTGCAACAACTCTGTTTTGCAATATGGGTTACTTTTTTTTTTTTTTTTCTCCATTTCTCATTTTCTTGTTCTTTTTCTCTTTAAATTGTTTCCTCTACAACCAAAGGATGCACCAATGGACACAAGAATACCTAACATTTTTCTCTTGAATTGAGATTGGTGAGTTATTTTTTGTCAGTAGTATTGCAATGTTATTCACTCTTCCTCCCAAGAAAACCATGCTAAAGAAAACTATGCTAGAGTGGGAGAACTTTTCATCGCTGCCTTCTTAAACACCTTCTTTTTTAAAAAAAAAAAAAAAAAAAAATTAATTAAAAGGGTAAAAGAGTGTGACCATGGTTAGCACCTACTCGTTACAAAATGCTCATAAGAGGCCTAGAAGCCCTAGACGATGAAGAATTGCATGCGCTCCTTTAAGACCAATTGAACAACAACATGACCTAAGCCCACCATAGTATTAGTAGGACCTAACTTCATGGTAATTCATTTAAGATTAATGAACTGCCGCCACTGCCACTAGTAGTGCGACTTAACCCCAAAGCATATATCTTTTTATGCAGGTAGAGACATATTTCTTGACTCTTGGAACCAATTTAGAATTGCATTAAAGAGCTTAAAAAATAATTTTAGTACATAAAAAGTTGCGCAAAACAAAAATGGGTATGTTTGGTAAAAATTAAAAAATTCTTTAACTTTTTTTCTCCAAAAAAGAAAAAAGGCAAAGACACCTTGGGAGAAAACTTGAAAATATATATATACTCTCTAAAGCTCAAAATATAAAAAGCTTTATTTCTCTATACAATCTCACAAGCTTTTAAAAGCCACTTTCACAATTTTGCTCTTATCAAGATCCCCAGCAATATCTTAAAAATTGTCAGTTAATGTTTTTACAAATTTCAGCCATTTAATATATTTAAGTGCTTAGAATAAAGGATTACAAATCTACATATGTAGTCTTGAGTAGGAGGGTGAGTACCTTAACTTACATGCTTTTATGCATCTATCAACCTTAATCACATAAAACCAACCACCTAAAACTAAACAAGGATTTAAGGTTGTGTTTCCATGAAAGCAAAAACAAAAGCAATATGCTTTATTGATTGCACTAGACCTTTTGTAAATGAGATGAACAGTTTTTTTTTTAATGTATGGTAAAAAAGCTTTTGATGTTTAGCAGTGTTCTGTATATTATTTCACGTTCTTTATCAGAAAACATATGTTCTCAAGACAATCGATCTTAATTCACTTAGATTATTGTGCAATTATTATAATCCATGTAACAGCTGCACATGGATGCATGATAAACTTTCTTTTAAAGTCTGGATTAAGGACAACATAATCAAACAAAATTAAGCTGTCGTATTTGTCGGAGATTCCAGAGTTCATTCACTAACTGCATGTGCTAACAACAGATACATCTGCTGTTTATGTTCCCCACAATACTTTGCATCTTCCTACATGTGCCGTTGGATTAGAACGATAGAATTGTCGAGGCTGAATAGGGAAGACCAATTATTTTACCAAAGATTCCCTCGTAAAAAGAAATATAGCACGAGATTGCATTGAGATGCGAGGTTATTTTATTGAATGTCTACCTCGGCAGCTGTAATATGTATGGAGGTAATCTAGTGTAATACAATTAGGAGCTTAACTAATGTGCTTCTACACGGATCAGGATCCCCTCAAATTCTTTAAAAATTTGAGGCTCTCAAATTTTGAATCTTGACCGTTCATCTTGATCTTAACAGTCTAAAATAAAAGGCTTTTCAGTTTTTAATAATTAAAAAAATATAATTTGTTTTGACTTTAAATGTGGAAATTGAAAAATCTTTTGTTTTTTACCACTAAAATTAAGATAACGGTCAGGATTTAAAATTTAAGGGTCTCAAATTTGTAAAGAATTTGAGAGAATCCTGATCCATAATAACTTATGTTTTTAAAACATATCGCAAGTTTCACGTTACAATTTAAAAACAAAACATGAAAATTGAGAAATATATATACCAGCAAGCACGCCACAAACTTCCTCGAAGCATGAACTTTTGAGATTCCAATCACTTGTGCATGTGCATCTTAATTTGCATCGTTTCCTGATTAATTTATTCATTATTTTCTTCCCAGAAAACCATGAAAGCTGCAAGAGTTGTTTGTTTCTTCTTTTATTCCTGTTAATGGACTTTATTGGATTGTGGAATTTTTTTTTTTTGGTCAAAATATAAAGCTTCATGTCACATGTCTCCATACAACCTCAAAAAAAGCTCTTAATTACTTAACGCCAAAGCCAAAACAGAAGACTCGTAATTTGCTACACTATTCCTTAATTAATTTGGCTCACGTCTTGGTAAAGCTAAGCCAACATTTGGGTGGGTAATTGTTGTGAAATCATAATCTATAACAAATATAATATGATAGTAATAAGCAAGCTAATTGGTCCTAAAACTATTGAATATTTATCAGCAATTTGCTCTTTTTTTATTGTATCAAACAACCCAATTAAAATGGTTAGGGGTGGGCAAATTAACCGGTTACCGATCAATCGACCGATTACCGATATTAACCAAACCGATATAACCATAACCGATAGTTATCGGTCGGTCAAGAATTATTATCGGTAAACCAATATGACCGATATGACCAATAAATATTTTAATTTTTTTATAATTTTATACTTTTTACTCTTTTAATTTTTATTTTATAATATAAAAAAGATGTAGTGGATCAATATAAAAAAAAAAGGTTCAATAAGCTATTTTAGCCATATATATTTAGGCCCCCAAAAGGACCAAAACAATTAATTTTTAGTAAGTTATTTTATGCTTTAGCCCAACAAAAAGTATTTGAACTCTCAAAATAACTAATTTTTGGCATAATTAGCAACTAGTAAAAAGCTCAATAAAAAGTTAACAAAAACCGATTTAACTGGCTGGTTTAACCAATTACCGATATGACCGATTAACCGATAGCTTATCGGTCGATAATCGGTAACCTTATTAACTGAACCGATATGACCGATACCTAACCCTAAAAATGGTGGTAAGCACGTCGGCTACCAACAATCGCCCTTAAACTATTGCCCGGGAAAAAAAAAAAAAAATAGTGAATGATAAGAACGATTCATTATGACTTGATTTACATTGTTGAATTTGTTTGGTACTATTAGATTTCCTGTAGTTATCCACTATTAATTCTTTTATTATTTTGATTTTGATTTATTTTTAAATGTAAATAATATTTTAATAATTTTTTATTAGTAGAATAATCTAGACCGTTGGATGAAAATAGATGGTCCAAATTGAGGATATGAGAATCTCAAATCCCCTTAGGATTCGAGATGGATTTTAAATGTCACTTTGCATTTAAGATGACTCCAGGAGTATTCTATTCCTCCTTATATCATTACTCCACCTAATCTTTCTTTTTTTTTTTTCTTTTTTTTTTTTTTTTACTTTTTATCTCCTTTTTCATTTTTCTTACTGCCTTATCTCTTCTTCCTCCCATTCTTACTATTTTCTTATCTCAAAACTCTTATTTCCCTCTTCTTTTCTCCTTAACTCGATCACGCCAATTGCCTCCCCCACTTCCCTCACTTCTCACTTTTTTTTTTTATTCCATCTTTTTTTTATCCCACTCACCTAATTATATCTTTCATTTCTTTATTTTATTTTTCCTACTTTAATTTCATTTCTCACACGCATGGTGCATCTTTTTGTTGAGATAAGCTCGAACCAGGAGAAAATTCGAGCGTTGATCATGCTGTTCTCAGACAATCTTAATCTGATTTCCCTCATCATCCTATCTTATCGTTTCATTTCGCATTATTGCACCTACAAACTACTAGACCCTCTACTGTCTCATGTGGGAGCTAGCTTAATCTAAAATTTTATAATATTCTAGACTAATTTAAGTGCCTTGATTCACGCTGCAGCAGATTTATGAGTGTTTCCCACCGCTTTCTCATTTTCTTTTTTTCCTTTTTTTTTTCTCCTCTCTTTCCTTCCCCTTTTATTCCTTCCCACTTGACTTTTGGTGCATTCTCCACTTAAATAAATTTGGTGCTTCAATGAATAACAACTTCTTGTTATGCACAGTTGAATTCTCTTGGTTACTTGAATGTGGCCAATTATGCAGTCTCCGTAAATCACATGGCCCTGGAGCCCATACAAGCAAAAAATTTTCACAATTCAAATTAAGTCTTTTCACGAGTTTATAACAACCGCGTTCTATTAAAGTATATGTATAAAATTATAGAAGTTTTACTAAAAAAAAAACTGAGCAAGATCAATCGGCTTAGTAAGTGTCAATAAATAAATTCAAAGGTAAGCATAATGAGTGACTTTCCTATTGTTGTTGGGTTTGCATAAAACCATAAAAATGCGTTTGTTAAAATGAAGAGGTGACCAAACAGACCATTACAAATTGAAGTAGCATCATTTCGACCTGATCTGATCCTTCACGAAGAGTTAGGTCATTGGGATTGGTGAATTGCTCTTTTTGAGCTTGCGATGTTTCTTTGCATAAATTATTATTATTATTTTATGTTTACATAAGGAGGGAGGAGAAATTTAAACTAGTGAATTCAGTTTCATATATAAAGCATAGTCTTTAGCCAATTAAACTACCTTTTAAGAACGCATAAATTGTTGCATTATTAGGTAAAATGGACAAGACTAGACAAGACATGAACTACCAATCTACCGGAAGTGAAAAAAAGAAGCAATTTTAACAACTTCTTGGGATGTTTAACATTTATCGTTTAGCATTTCTCTATGAAAAATAGAAGCAAATCCTTTCAAATTCATTTGAATTGAATAATATTCAGTTAGTTATATTTTAAAAGCATTTTTTTAAAAAAAAAAAAAAAATTAAGGGACAAAAATACTCTTCTAATACAACTTACTGGATATTATTCAATTCATTTGAAATAAAAAGGATCCTAATTCCAAAAATAAATATTGCAGTGAATAACAACTTCTTACTACTTATTGTAGGACAATGTCCAAATAAAAAATTGTTTCCCACCATTCGTCTCTCATTCAAATAAAAATATAAAAAAAATAGAATATAATTAAAAAGAACGAGGATTAATTTTTAAAAGCAAGTAGCTAAAGAATATATATATATATATATATAAACCTTAATGGAACCATAAAAAAACCAAATTACCCTTCAATTTTAATTTTTTTTTAAATGAAAAAATGAAGGAAAAATAAACCGTAAACAACCATTGGTCACATTGTGATTATATTTTGTTTATAATAACTTTTTTTTTTTAATTTTTAATTTAAAATTAAGGATAAATTTAAAATTTGATAAAAAAAATGCAGGGGTATAGTGATCATTTTATCACTTTTAACGTTTAAGAAGTAATGGAGGGATACATTGTATTAAATTGACATTTCAGGGTGGTAAAATTGAGAGTTTTTAAATTTAGAAGAGTAATTTGCCCTTCCTAAGTTTTTAAATTAAATTTTAAAGAATTACATTTTTTTTTTCTTCACTATTTTAGCTATTGTTGCTGCTGGAGAAGTATAAAAACTTTTTTTTTTTTTTTTTTACTGAATGATCATCTCCATCTCAAAAGAAATGGATTTAAAATGGAGAGGAACGGTTACTTATTTTAAGAAGAGTAAAATTGACAATTTAACCCTTCCACCGGGTCTTCTCGTTTCCATTTCATTTCCTATTCCATACGCAATAGCCATAAAAAAGTAGTGAGAGATGTAGAAAGTGGTGGTGATAGGAAATCTTTTTCTTTCCTTTGTTTAATTTCTTTGTCTTACTTCTGTTTTTTTTTTCCTGTAAAGAGACAAAGAGCTTTGGATTCCGTCGGTTACTTGAAAAGCGGCCAACAATGGTGAACTCCACTCCGTGATTTACTGAGGAATAAAAAAGCAAAAGAGAAAGCTCCAACGACTCCAACATATCATAAAGTATTGATGAGAGAGAACACAGCCCTAGAAAGTGGAGCAGATGGACTTCATTGGATTGTGGAAATCTTTTTAAATTTCTTGGTGTAGACAGAGCTTCGGATTCCGTTGGTTATGGTGGACTCAGTCCACTCGTGCATGTGATTTATTGAAGAATCCAAGAAAAAGCAAAATAGATTATTAAAATTTTCTTTGTTTCTTTGTTTTTTTCTAAAAAAGAGATGGTTTACATATAACAAAAATTTATATCAACATTGCCTGGCCCTCTAGAGTTAAATATTTATGTTGTGTCTATTAATTTCATACAAAGTAGAAAATGGGAAAATGAAATGGCTTTGAAATTGAAAATTATTGGAAGAACAATTTTAGCAAAACTAACTAAAATCATTCATTTTCAACCTCACCATTTTAACCCAAAATAAATGGTGAGTGAACAGTATTTTAATAATTTTGAGAGATGTTGTTTCAATTAAAAGTTTTAAAAAATACAATAAAATGATTTGATAATTCCCTAATTTATTTATTTATTTATTTTTTTCATCCGTTTGCCTAGAGCATTTAGCAAAGACTTTTGAGTAAAAAGGCTCCATCATCGCCATTCACAGAATTTTTTTTCGATGTAAAAGCAAAAGAAAGCCTGCAGTTTGATTTTTCGTATGTCCATCCATCTTCCTTCAATCAATTCTTCTCTGTTTTTTTCCAAGCAATGTACGTCCGAAATTACTTGTTTGACTCACTTTTTTGTTATGTGGCTTTTTCTTCATTTTCATCTTATAAATTTAAAAATATTAAAGAAAGATTTGGCTTCAATGCTTTTTTTTAAAAAAAAATACAAAAAAATGTATATTGTAACTTTAATTTTTACGGCACCTAACCCAAATCAAATCCGAAAGGATATACTTTGGGTCAATTTAGTGTTATTTTTTATTAAAGAATACTTTCGCTCTTTTTACCTGTAATACTTTGGCTCTTTTATATATATATAGAGATATATTTTATTTTAATACTGTTGGGTCAATTTAGTGATACCAAAGCCTTCTTACAATTCTTCGACGTTTCCTTTCCTTTACAAATCACCGTAAGCTCTTTTTCGTAATCTCAATGATTTAGTAAGAAATGAATCAAGAAAAAGCAAAATAGAAAGCTCACAGTACTTTACATTATTTGACAAGAGAGACGACTTGTAAAACAAGTCTTTGTATCGCCACCAAGCAAAATAGAAAGCTCAATTTAGGTAGTGAAATTCTAGGTTTTGACGGTGATGATGATGACTTTAATGGTTTAGGGGTTAGGGTTTGGACTTTTAAGAGATCAGAATGTCTTAGACAACAGCCTCGTCATCTTCTTGCTAAATCACTACTTATTTCAAAAATTTAAATTGTGAGAGGCCCAACATGTAAAAAATGTAATTGAAATTATTGAGTGAATTGGCTAGACAATAATGTTCGAACCTATAAGTTTTGCTTTTATACTTATCCCAAAAGTTTAAACTGATAAAAATATATGAACTTAATAATTTAATTTATATTCTAACATGTCCGGCCACCATCTTCGACTGCTATTATGCCGCCACCTCCGTCACCCTTTGGCACCATCGTTGACAACAATCCGCTGCCATGTGCAAAGACGACCGTTGTCTCCTGTAGGCTTTACCATATCGACTTTACACCCACCTTTATGTGCAAGAACCGTTTAAAACATAAAAACATTCCCTACGTTGATATCAAATAAAGTGAGAAATTAATGGAAAATTAAAGGGCCCGGAAGTTAGGAAATATTAGTGGAGTGTTTGATAAACGGCAAGATCAATTCAATATTAAGATTCAGAAGAACAAGGGAGGCAAGATCAATTGGCTTAATAAGTGTCAACAAATAAATTCAAAGATCAATTGGTAAAATGGACAGTACAGGCTCCCTTCGTTAAACCTTTTTTTTTTTTTTCTAAGATTTGTGATTGTTACATTTACTTTTTAATTTTACATGAATTTTTAATAAATTATGTGATTATCACAAACACACACACACACACACACACACACATATATATATATATATATATATGTTACTAGTCCGTGTAACCTTAGAGTGGCATGTTCAAATATGTTAAGTTACATATATGTTATAGCATTTCCATCCGATTAGGTAAAATGTCAATATTAGTTAATATTGCACTCTTTTTTCACGTCCAGTAGATTAGCTAGAAGTGAGCTAAAATACATGAGGAGACACAGAAAGTGGTGGTGATAGGTTTCATTGGATTGTGGAAATCTTTTTCTTTCCTTAATTTGTCTTTCTTCTGTTTTTCCTGGTAAAGAGACAGAGAGCTCTGGATTCCGTTGGTTTACTTGAATGTGGCCAACTATATGGTGGAGTCCCACTGTCCCACTCCAGGAAATGTGATTTAGTGAGGAATCAAACAAAAAAATAAAAGAGAAAGCTCACACTTTATTCCATTGTGGACGACCCCACTCCATGATTTACCACCGTTCTACCTCTCCAACAGCTGTATCTCTGCACCAAAAATGACATAATTTTCTTGTAATTTTAAGATATATGTGATATGCCACGTAGCAATATGAACTTTTGATACTCCTTTAAGCCTTCAACCCTTCACTTCACAGAAGATACCAAATATTACTTGTGCTTCGAGAATTCTGAGTTTCCTCATCATACCTTTCTAGAAAGAAAACCATGGCAGAGCTTTTCCTTACTCCGTTAATCCAAGTTCTGTTTGACAAAGTGGCGTCTGGCGAGTTGCTGAACTTTGCACGCCGATATGTGGGACTCGGAGAAAAGCTGAACAAGTGGAAGCATACGTTGGAAGGAATCCAGGCAGTCCTTGATGATGCGGATGGAAGGCAGCATGATGAGAGGACAGTGAAACTGTGGTTGGATGATCTTAGAGACGTAGCTTACGATGTGGAGGACATACTTGATGAGTTCGCCACCGAAGCTTTGCAACGCAAATTGAAGGGAGGAGATGATGATCAGGCCAGCACAAGTAAGGTACGGAAACTCATCCCTACCTGTTGCACTGGTTTGACTCCAAGCGCTCTTAAGCTCAATGTTAGGCTGGTTTCAAAGATAGATGAGATCACTGCTCGATTCAATGATATTGTCACACGAAAAGATCAACTGAACTTAAAAGAATCTGCTGATCGTGGGAGATCAAACAGAAGAAGAGGGACACTGCCCTCAACTTCTCTAGTGACTGAGAGTCATGTTTATGGCAGGGAAAAAGAAAAAGAAGCTATGCTACAAATGTTGCTGGGTGAAAAACCTAGTGATGCTGGAGACGAAGTTTCTGTGATTCCCATTCTTGGTATGGGGGGCATAGGAAAGACAACTCTTGCCAAACTTTTATTCCATGATGAAAAAGTGCAAAGCTTTTTTGATTTAAAAGCATGGGCTTGTGTTTCTGAAGATTTCAATGTTGTTAGAGTCACAAAAGCAGTTTTGAAAATGGTCACCTCTGAAAGTTGTGACAACGACGATCTGAATTTGTTGCAAGTCAAACTAGAGAAGAAACTGAAAGGGAAAAAGTTTCTAGTCGTTTTGGATGATCTCTGGAATGAGAACTACGATGACTGGACTATCCTGCGTGCTCCATTCCAAGTAGGGGCTCCCGGAAGTACAATTGTCATCACAACTCGTAATGAGAGAGTTTCATCGATAACACGCTCCCTTCCACAGTACCGTTTGGAAGTGTTGTCAAAAGATGCATGTTTGTCTGTATTTACTCAACATGCATTGGGGGCAAGCAACTTCAATGCATATCCGGACCTTAAAGAGATTGGTGAAAAAATCGTTGAAAGATGTAAAGGCTTGCCTTTAGCTGCAAAGACCCTTGGAGGCCTCTTGCGCACTAAAAAGGACCATAATGAGTGGGTAGGTGTACTTAAGAGCAAGATATGGGATATACCACAGGAGAGAAGTGGAATTGTTCCAGCCCTTATGTTGAGCTACCACCATCTCCCTTCATATTTAAAAAGGTGCTTTATGTATTGTTCAATACTCCCAGAGGACTTTGAATTTGAAGAGCAGCAGTTAATTCTATTGTGGATGGCAGAAGGTCAAATTCAACCACTAGATGGGGATAAGCAAATGGAAGATTTGGGTAGCGAGTATTTTCATGATTTATTGTCAAGGTCCTTTTTCCAACAATCAAGCACGAAGAGGTTTGTGATGCATGACCTCATCAAAGATTTGGCCCAAAGGGTTGCAGGAGATATATGCTTCAGGATGGAGGATGAAATTTGGGGTGGTAACAGAAGGAGACTTCCTAAAAAGGTTCGACACTCTTCTTACTTGGGTGGCGAATATGATATTGCTAAAAAGTTTGAGCCTTTTTTTGAACTCAAATGTCTACGTACCTTCCTCCCTCTTCCACCTCTTTCGGGTTGTTATTTGACTCATAGTGTTCCTCTTCAATTGTTACCGAAATTAAAAAGCTTAAGAGCCCTCTCTTTGAGAGGGTACTGCATAGTTGAGTTACCAGATTCGATTGGTGATTTGAAGCATCTACGATACCTTGACCTTTCTTACACTAAGATTAGAGGTTTGCCTGAATCAACAACCACTCTATGCAACTTACAGACAATGATTCTGGAGAGATGTTCTTGTCTAAAGAAATTGCCTTCAAATTTAGGCAACCTGGTCAACTTGCGTCACCTCAACATTCTCAACACATATAAGCTGGAAGGAATGCCTCCTCAAATAGATAAGTTAACTCATCTCCAAATATTGTCTAATCTAATTGTTGGAAAAGGCAATTGCTTCGCATTAAAAGAACTAGGTTCTCTGTTGCATCTCCGAGGGACGCTCATCATCTCACGATTGGAGAATGCCATTGAACCCACAGATGCAAGGGACGCTAAGTTAATTGAAAAGCCTAATCTTATTGTGTTGTGCTTGGAGTGGAGTAACAAATTGGATGAGTCACTCGACAGAACAAGTGAATTTGAGGTACTTAACATGCTACAACCTCACAAGACTTTGAAAGAGCTCACTGTCAGGTGTTATGGTGGTACAAAATTTCCAACTTGGTTAACAGGTCATTCATTTTTTCATATGATGCTTTTAAGGATTGAAAATTGTAAAAAGTGCACGTCATTGCCACCAGTGGGCCAACTACCGTCACTCAAACACCTTTTCATCGAAGGCATGGCCAGTGTGAAGAATGTCGGTCATGAGTTTTATGGGGTTAGTTGCTCACAACCATTTGAATCCTTGGAAACTTTGAATTTCACGAATATGGAAGAATGGGAGAACTGGAGCTCTGATCTAGAGTTCACACACTTGCGTGAGCTTTCTATTACAAACTGTCCCAAGTTGTTGGGGAACTTACCTAACCGTTTTCCTTTACTAGAAAAAGTTTTGGTTCGAGACTGTCCGAGATTGGTGGTTTCAATTTCAAGCTTTCCTGAGCTTTGTAGACTACAAATTGGAGGATTCAAAGGGTTCGAAGGGGTGATGCGTGAAAACAAGGTTGTGTTCAACTCACTAAATTCCAAGTGTTTTTCAACAATTTCAGAATTCACATATCCAATAGAAGGATTTATTCTTGAAGGACTAACAGAAGTAAAAAATCTAAATATTGATATTTGTGAGGAGCTGACACCTTTGTGGTCAAATGATGCGGGATTATTACAATCCCTCCCATGTCTTCGTGTTTTGACGATTCGCAATTATCAAGAACGAGTTTCTTTGGCAGAAGAAGTAAAAGAGCAACCAAAAGAGGGTATGTCATCCACCAACCATGGCATGGGATCTTTAGCCAAGGAAATCATGTATAACAGCACGTGTCTTGAGATAATTAAGATTGATGGATGTGATTCGTTGACGCACATTGCAAGAGGCCAGCTACCTCCAACACTTAAGCGGCTATACATACGGAATTGCAAGAATATGCGAATTTTGCTTGATGAGGATGATGTCCTGGCATCTTTACCTAAGGCAGTGATTTACAACAACACGTGTCTTGAGGAAATTATGATTTATGGATGTGATTCGCTGACGCACATTGCAAGAGGCCAGCTACCTCCAACACTTAAGCGGCTAAAGATAGAGAATTGCAAGAATATGCGAATTTTGCTTGATGAGGATGATGCCAACCGTTGCAGTACTAGCACATCTCTCGTAGAATTACCGGCAACACTTCAACAACTCCGTATTTCAAATTGTGGAAAGCTGGTGTCAATAGCGAAAAGTGAAGAATTACCTGCATCACTTCAAGACCTTTGTATTCAAAATTGTGGACAGCTGGAGTCAATAGCGAAAAGTGAAGAATTACCTGTATCACTTCAACAGCTTTGTATACAACATTGTGGACAGCTGGAGTCAATAGCAAAGAGCTTCCATCACAACTCGTCTCTTGAAAAGATTATTATTTGGAAATGTGAAAACCTTAAATCCTTACCCACAGGCATACACACCCTTAGCCATCTAGACACGATTTATATTGAGAATTGTCCAGCTCTTGCTTCCTTCCCAGACGGAGGGTTGCTCCCTACCAACCTTACAGACTTAAGTATTGGTGATATGGCGCCCCTACCTAACTGCATTCACAACCTCACCTCACTTCAAAAATTATACATTTGGAGGAAGAGTCCAAACGTGGTAAGCGTGGTATCATCCTTTTCGGAAGAGGGTTTTCCCGCCAACCTAACATCACTTACAATCGGGAATTGCAACTTCACTCAGGCCTTGCTTGAATGGGGGCTGCACAGGCTTACCTCTCTTCAACGTCTTTATATTACAGGTGGATGTCCGAATGTGGAGTCCTTTCCAGAGAAGATGCTGCCTGCGTCTCTTACTACCCTCACCATCTCACGCTTCCACAATCTGAAATACATGTCTTCCCTTCAAAGCCTCACCTCTCTTGAAATACTGGATATCAGAGATTGTGAAAATCTCACATCCTTTCCAGAGGATGGCTTGCCTCCCTCACTCCAGCGACTTTATATATACGGATGCCCTCTGTTGAAAGAACACTGCAGGAAAGATCAAGGACGAGAGTGGTCCAAGATAGCCCACATCCCTCGCGCTGTGATTGATGGTAGGTTCGTGTTTGACTCGGAAGATGAGGATTAGGGAGGTCTATCGTCAATTGACCCGCAGATTTTGCTTAATGTAAGACGACTGTTGAGAAATAAATCCAAAGGTGAGTTTATTTGCACATTACGTCTTCTGCTTCCACCTGGAACTAATTTGGTTTTTCTTATCTTCTTTCACATTCTTCATCTTCTTTGGAAGATTTTGAAATAATTTGCATTTATTCTTATTTCTCTCATTTCTTTTGGGGTTAAACAGAGCCGTTGGCGGGTCCACTATGCAAGTCATCGCCATAAGCCACACATCACGCTGTTCAAGAGTCCTCTAAACTGTTAGTAGCAGGAGGAGAACATGCATCATCCCCCACAAATATACTTGTAATCTCTCCAACTAGAGTTCATATTTTCCTAAGAAACAATCTGGATGTTTTGGAACTTAGGTTTATATATTTGTTAATTTTTTTCTGTTTGGAAATTTTATGCATGTCATTGGCATTGCGTTGATATAAAAGGTTCTTTTGCTTTTGTCTGAATGATTGCGTTGGAGAGATCTTGTTGCTCCCATTTCTTAATGTACTTGTTGGGTTCACATAAATGCATAAAAGGTGTTTGTTGAATTGCCTCACCGACCAAGCAAAGAGTGAAAGCCTCCGAACATTGAATTTTTTTCATTACAATGAGCCCCTTTGTTGGCTTGACAAAAGAGAAGAAACCTGTAAGTTCAACACTCCCAGCCAAAACACAAAACCTGGAGCATATATTGCATTTTCTCCAATGATTTGGCATCACAACCTTGTAGTTGGAACCCGAATTGTTCAATGAAGAAAATGTTGGTCCTGAACTGGATATTGATGGTAATATTTTGCTACTTTGTTTTTTTATGGTTTATTCATTGATTAAAAAAAAGGGGGGGAATTAACTTTATTGCATTGAATGAACCATGCTGATATAGTTAACATTTCTCTCAGCGTCTTTCAAGCAAAATAGGTATGGAGAAGAGGAGAACAAACTGATCCAGATTATGAATATAAAGAGGTATGTTTTACTGCTCCTGCAATTTTATAATTTATTGGGATGTTGTGTATCCAAATAGACAAATTCCTTTTTGTAAGTGATCTCGAGAGTATAATTGTGAGTATTGTTAAAGATAACATTCCAACCAAACATGCTAACCAACTAATTCACTTTCACGGCACTTCTTCCACACTCTGCAGGCCACACAAGGCCAACCTCTCAACTCTCAATGCAAGCTGATTGCTGCTTCCCAAGACAAGATGAAGGCCGCCATTTGTCCAAGATTCCTGCATGTCAGATGTCCATGTTTTCTGCTGGCTTTCATCTCAGCTCAGCACACAATTGTCCAGCTTCCATGCTCCTTGTTTTCCTCTTAGTTTGCTGTTATGTAATTATATATGTTCATTGTTTTCTGTTATGTATATCAGTCCCCTCTTCTCTTGTAAAAACACACGAGCCCTTTGGCTATATATATACATGGTACTGCACTAGTGCACTGTTATTGGTTATGTAACCAAAACAGTTTTCCTCCAGTCTTTCAATTATATGTTTATTCTCATTTGTTAAGAAAATGGTATGATAATGAAATAGACAGTCTATTTTCCAGTATTTAGAGCTGGGCAACTCTGCTTTGCAGTTTCGGTTGCTTTTTGTTTTTTCTTTGCTCCTTTTTGGTTCTTTTTCTCTTTAAATTTTTCCTTGCAACCAAAGGATGCACTTATGAACACAAAAATGCTTTAAATTTTCCTGGTGAATTATTTTTTGTTGGTGGGTTTGCAATGTTTCTCAGCATAAGTATACCATATAGTATATAATCAGATAAACAATGGGCTTATAGGTAGAATTTTTCACTCCAATAAGTACCCTGCCTACTGAGTTCATAGAATAGATTAGAATGGATTAACCCTAATTGTCTAACATGAATGTGACTCAATTTACATTGTTAAATTTATTTGCCACTATTCTTAAATCTTCGGCAATTATCCATTATTGAAATTTTCATTCAGTAAGTAATTCAAGGATATTCTTGGCGCTTATAACATTCACTATAATTAATTTTCAACACAATTTTCTCACCGAATTTACAACTTCAAAGAAATGCCCTTGGGCTTCCCTCCAAAAAGAGCTCCCTTGTCTACTAATGCCCATAGATAGGTTACCCTTGTCTACAAAGAAACTGAATTTCAATTGGTTTTCTTCTTTCTTTTTTTTCGCCTTCTAAATTTCATGGGGTTGGACCATGACAACACGGATTGAGGTCCTTTGCAAATCACACTTTATAGTTGTATTGATTAGAGACAAAATAGGAGAGAGAGATAGACTTCAATCGGATACAAGCTAGCAGCTGCAGATATATGTCGTCAACTGCTGCAAAAAGATTTCTCTTTGGCTGCATTGTATTTGGTTACAAAAATAGCTATCTCCAGGCTTTGAGGAAGGAAGTTTTGGACAGAAAGTAAGTATTGGATTCAAATAATATGAATGATAAACTGATTGATTCCTTTAATACAACAATATATGAAAAATATGGTACATTTTTCAGAATTACAATGCTTTGGACAAAGGCAACATTGATGTACCCATATCAAGATTTGAAATATTAATTACCAAAGTGAGACTTGATTAAAGATCTTATCATGTTCCAAAGTGAGAAGCTGGATCCAATGAAACGCACCCTCACTGATTTGCTTGATCCATCTCTCAAAAACTCCAAGTCCTTGGCAATATTGTACTTGATACTTTCTTCATCATCAAGCAGAGGTAATGCAACCGACCCATGCGTCTCTAGGTTTTCAATCCACCCGCGTAATAAATAATTCACAACCTATATGACAAGCACAGTTACTAATCTAAACACCCAATAAAAAAGAAAATGATATAAAGTTAACCAAAATAAAAACAAAAATTATGGCATTCGCAAGAAATTAAACCCAACTGAAACCTTCTCAACACAAGTTGATTGTTAATTTAATCAACCTTAATCCTGTAAGATTCTTCTTTCTATATGAAGTGCAAAATTCAGACTCTTGCTTTTACTCACACATAGAGACGTCGGTCATGCTGAAAATATTTTCCTTTTTATGGCAGAAAAAGTGATGCAAACAAGTTGAAAATGTCCTATTCCCTTATCGGCTGAAAGGAAAGACACTCCTTAATTAATCAGTAACAAGCTACATACCTCAGGAACTTCATCATGAGGGCAATGACCAGCCGGGCTGATCTCATAATATGGAGCTTCTGGCACCTGGCGTTTCACCTGAACGCCCCAAACGGGTTTCACCTGAACGCCCCAAACGGGTTTCACCCAGGGGTCTTCTTTTCCATACATGAGGCAGATTGGTACATTGTTCATTCGACATCTACAAATAAAAATGAGCTGCAAATCCATAATTTGGACCCAAAAAGGAAATAAGGCACAATAAATATTTGTAGTAGTTAGGACTTCTGCACTATCCACCTAGATAAAGCATCCCTAAAAGATAATTGTCCCTAAAACATGCAACTGTATTAGTCCCCACAAACTCCTCAATCTTTCCACCACCCACATATCATACATTAACAAAATCCCTTTGAAAGCCCGTATTGAACCCAAATAACACCAATCCACGTGATGATATCCTCATAAACTAGCACCACAGCCCTAGAAATAATCATTATCTTAGTTTATTGTAAACAAACCATGTCCACCTTCCAATCCCTAAAGAAACCTTTAATCCTCGAATATGGGAAACCAGTAAATTGTTCAAAGACCATAATTCAAATATTTCACTTGAATCAACCGAAGAGATCTTTAAGTTGTCATCTCCTTCTTGATTACCAGATTTCCGTGTAATGCATGTTGCTCCTTCCTTCCATATCCGCCCATCTTCAATGTTTGCTCCTCCAAATTACCCACTTTACCCCTGCATGAATACTCAATTCCTAAAGCTGCCCCCTTTCTACCAAAGACTCAACATACAACCTTATTCGCTGGCAGCAACATTGTACCATTCAACTAATTAGACTTTGGACCATCATACACCTTTGGGGAAACCATACCCCTACACCCACAAAAATCGCTACCACCTTTCTTAAGTCGGCAACAAAATTGCTTCACCCTCTACCTTCTCACCCCTCAAGAACAACAATGAAGCCTCACCGCCCCCCTACTCCATATTCCGCCAGCACCATGTATTGCCCATGACTATTTGCGCACCTCTGCGCAATATATTCCCTGCTAACAATCCTTAAAGTTCTGTAAAACTCCCAAATTATCCCCCTTTAACACCACCTCCACTGTAGCCAACAACCACACCACGCTCGACTTGCCTAGAACCACCACTTGTGAAACCCCTCTACTTCTCTCGATAATACATAAACCCAAATACCCTGCTTCTATCGATAGCTCAACAGTTTTTGTTTCAGCAGAGAAATAACTCACATAACCCATTGCACTTGAACAAAACTAAAACTGAGAAAATGTAGATAACGGTCGTCTACATAGACACTGGGACGCTCCTACACGCACACCAATGTGAGAACAGGTGAGAGAGAGAACTAACATATCGGCCCCCAAAAACATTGAATGGTTTGCAACATTCTTGTCAAATTCTATAAATATGAGACAGCATACATAAGCTCACAGGATGTTAGCTACCTGGGGTCTGCAAAGTATGAAAAGAAAAGTATATAGTCTTTAAATCTCACAGATGAGAAAAATACCTTCACTTTGGTCCTTAAAACCTCGGATAAGGCATGCACATACCCATGCCCTTCCTGCATGAGAGGCTTTTGCACCACCTTTAAGTTCACCATTATGTTGTTTCAGACTACACAGAAAGTTCCACTTTATTAATTGGACTTTCCAATTATGAGGAATACCAGTTCTTTCTACTCTGGGAACGAAAAGTAGAGCCCAACAGGGAAAAAGTAGTAAATTTAACAGGGAAGAATAAAAACAGTAAGATATGCCTTAGATACTTAATACTTTTTGGGTAGAACATCTCAAACAATCTTAACACTTTCAAAGAAGAAATAAGAAATAAAAGCAAATTATATATAGACAAAATTCCAGCTTAGGAACCAACCAATTTTTTTAATCCAAAATTAGATTTGCCTATTTCTTAGGCCTAATCAACATGCCAATACAAAATATAAATTACTTCAGGTTTTTGAGCTATTGAGGATCAATAACAGATAGCATTAATTAGATGGCATATGTATGCACCGTGTCTAATGCTATTACAATCGAACAACACAAGGAGAAATTTAAAGAATCATTCTTTAATTCAATTTAAAACATACAAACAAGCCCTCATCAGTGAAGTAAATATTAGCTTAGACATGGGATCTTAATCAAATAACAAAACTTAAAAAAAAAAAAATGCAAACTCTTCGTACCAATCATAATGTGATATCACATACAAAAAAAAATCAACCCATTTCAACCAAATTAAGATTGACCCAGATTACAATTTTCAACAAATTTATCAAACCATCCCTTGACAAAGAACAAATCGTGCCAAAAACATATAAAACGTACCGACGAGGGAAATTGGTGGTGACCCCAACGTAGGTTTTGATGGGGACATTGGTGGAGAGAATGAGGTAGACGCACCATGATCTGGAGCTCAATTTAGGTAATGAAATTCTTGGTTTTGACGGTGTTGATGATGATGGCTTTAATGGGTTAGGGTTGGGGTTTCGACTTTTAAGAGATCGGAATGTCCTGGACAGCAGCCTCACCATCATGGGTACTCTGTTTTAGTTTTGTAAAGTTCATAGATTATAAATTATAATCTTCCTTTTTTGTCTTTTTTCTCTCTCTCTCTCTTTTTTATATGAAACCAAAGTGAAGGAGAGGGGAGAAGGGCATTCCCAAATCCCACCAGTAATTTGAGTTAGGATTTTTTTTTTTCAATTACAAGTTATTCTAGTTTCTAGTAGACTATAAAAAACTTTTGTAGATTAAAAAGGTTGGATCTATCACTATGCTACACACTTCACTTTTTTACATTCATTTCTACAAGTCTTTAAGTAGCTTTTATGGTTTTGACCCATTTTTGCAAATTTTTTAGCCAAATTTCTCGTTAAATTATTATTTATTTCAAAAACTTAAATTATGAGAGTCAATACATAGAATATTTAATTAAAATGGTTAGAATGAATTGATGAGAGAAGGTTCTAACTTAGAACTTCTGTTTTGATATCATGTTAAATTATTATTTATTTCAAAAGCTTAAACCGATAAAAATAAATAAAATTAATTATTTAATTTATATTATAACATGTTCAGCCTTTGTCTCTGACTGTGTCGTCTCCTCATGGCTTCACCATATCAAGTTCATACCCACCTTTAGATATGCATTGCACATGATTGGTGTCCTTGTCGACCCAACATTCATTTTTTCCTCATTTTCACCTTTAAGGTGGGTATGAAATTATAAGGTTTTTTTTTTTTTTTTTTTTTGGTAACGAACCAAACTTCATTCAAGCAAATAATATGCAGTACAAAAGGAGAAACAAGCTTGCCAAAGCCCTAACTAGATAGTTTTCAGATGTTAAGAGTGAAAAAGAATAGTGCGAATGCAGCCCGAGAAAGTCTCTTGCCACGGCGCACACTATGATGGATACAATCATCGGGAGTCCGAAGATGCCATTCAAACATCTAAATAGACATCCGAAGAGGCCATGGAGGTTTAGATGTGAAGTTACTGTGAAAAAAAAGCTTCCAAAAGGAAACCAAAAATAAAGGAAAATAAAATTGACTCCAAAGCATCTGAAGACTATAAAGAAACGGCAAACAACAAAGCAAGAAAGCAATAGAAAAGTACAAAAGGTTACACAACATATAAGGAAAAAACTCAAAACACAGCAGCTGCTACGGAGAGGGACGTCAGCGGACTCTAGACAGCGCGTGGGGACCACGCGCTGGCACGTTAGATCCACTCGCAGGAGCGTGCAGACCACGCTCCGACGCGTAGTGATCGAAAGGGACCGCTGAGGAGATCGCCGGGGAGCTGGAGTGTTGGTGGTGATGGATGATTGGCGCGTGTCTGGCTTGGGCTGATGGAGAGGAGCAAATCGGACTTGGAAAAAACTAATCTTCAAGCCTACACAAATCCGGCCATTTTGGAGATGGAGGAGACGCTCCAAGGCAAGGGAAAGGCGGAGGAGGGCGATCCATAGTTTCTGTAGTATTTTGAGGGTTAGGGATAGATCTAGAACTAGATCTAGAGAAGGATCTAGAGAAACCTCTAGATAAGAAGGAGTTCTCTCATAGAGAAACTTAGCAAAGAAAGATGGCCGTTACAAAAGGAGGGGGGAGGAGGAGAGAAACTAGGAGGTTTTCCCTCCTCCTCAAGCTTGGTCGAAGATGGCGTCTTCAGGAGAGAGAATGGAGAGTTTTCTTGTATATGAAAAGGGAAGAGCTTGTAGATTTTTTGATTATAAGTTTTGTTTTGATACTATATTAAATCATACTTTTCATCAAAAGTTTAAACCAATAAAAAAGAATGAATTTAGTACTTTAATTTACATTCTAACATGTCCGGCCACCATCTCCAACTGTTGTTATGCTGCCACCTCCGACACCCATCGGTGCCATCTTTGGCAACAATCTACACCAAGTACAAAGAGGAAAGTCGTTTCCTGCTGGCTTTACTATATCGAATTCACACCCAACTTTAGATGTGCGTTGCACCTGATTTGTGTCTTTGTGGAGCTCACATTATTTCTTAAGCTACTAAGTGTTAAGAGTATTCACAACAACTCCCATATATGTGGTTCCCTTTCCTAAGTTTAAGAAATTGTAAAAAAAAAGTCACAAAGTGCCACCTATAGCAGAGTCCCTGTATCACATCTAAACATTAGGATCGCTACAGTACAACCCAATGTATAGGGTTGCACTGTAGCAATCCTTGTGCTTGTTAAAATAGAAGGAAAAAAAAAAACTCATTCTCTCTCTAAAATCATTGAAAAAGAAGAGAAATAAAGAACTAAATAAATAAAAAAAAAGTAAATAAATGATATTTAATTAGTATAGGGAAGGATAAAGGGAAGCTTATGGAGTATATGTAGATAGGGAAGTAAAAAGTAGTTTTGATACTTAAATTTAGGAAAAATGACAAAGAAGCTGTTAGAAATGCTTTAACGTAAATGATTATTATCTCCTTCCTCAATGAATCAATATTTCATCGATGGATTGAAAAGCTGATTTCATGTTCAAAATTTGTTCATTGTCACACCATATCCATTTAAGCAAAAACAACGACAACAAAAAAATGTCATCAATATTAATGTCAACAAAAGAATGTGATAGTTTACTCGACTAAAGTACATAATTAAATTTTGACTGTTTGGTAATACTGACATTCATACTTTCACCATAGCCATGCTATGGACGATTATAATGGTCTATGAATCGTAGATAAAATTGGATGCAGGAACCGTTTGAGATTGAAACATTAAAACATCCCTATGTTGATATCAAACAAAGTGAGAAATTGGAAAATCAAAGGGCATGGAAGTTAGAATATTAGTGGAGTGTCAACAAGCCAGGCAACATCAATTGGCTTAGTAAGTGTCAACAAATAAATTTCAAGCGGCTGAGCATAATGACACTCTTGAGAATAATACTAATTGGTGTACCATATAATAAACTCTCTTGGGAGTTGGCCTTCTCTAATTATTAAACCGCTGGCCAACTTTTGATACGACCTTAAGCTATGCCCGTTGGCAATGACGGATGTCACCTATGTTAGGCTGGTTTAGCTTGAGCTAATCTAGGCCGGCCAGACTTTAACTCGATTTGGGCAGCCAGACCAAACTTATCATAGATGAGCAGGTGTATGGGGATAAAGAGAATCTGCACCATAGTATTCTATTTGGTGCTAGAATGAGTAACAATTTCTTGCTATTTACTCTAGTATAATGTTTCAATAATAAATTATTTCCCACCATTCTTCTCTCTTTCGAATGAAAATATGAGAAATAGAGTATAAATAAAAAATTAAAAATTAAAAATTAAAATTAATATTTTTAAAAGTAATAATAATAAAGAGTTGCACAAAATATCTTATTTAACCATACGAAAAACTCATTTCTCTTTTACATCCATAGCCTTCAAAAGTAGGGTAGAGGCATTGATGAGAGTGACATGAGACAGAAAACAGCCTTGCAAAGTGATTATGGAAATCTTATCTTTACTTTGTTTCTTTGTCTTCTTATTAATTTTTTCGTGGTAAAGAGACAGAGCTTTGGATTCCGCAATACTGTGCATTATTTGACAAGAGAGACGACTTGTAAAAAACAAGTCTTTGTATCGCTACCAAGCAAAATAGAAAGTTCAATTTAGGTAGTGAAATTATGGGTTTTTGACGGTGATGATGATGACTTTAATGGGTTAGGGTCAGGGTTGGGTTTTGGACTTTTAACAGATCAAAATGTCTTGGACAGCAATCTCGCCATCTTTTCTTTAAATCATTATTTATTTTAAAAATTTAAGTCATGAAACTCAATATGTAAAATATGTAATTGAAATTGGGTGAATTGACTAAGCAATGTTCGAACTTATAAATTTTGTTTTGATGCAATATTAAATCATCACTTATTTCAAAAGTTTAAACTAATAAAAATATAGAAACTCAATAATTTAATTTATATTCTAATATGTCCGGCCACCATCTCTGGCTGCTATTATGCCTCCGGCCGCCTCCATCACCCTTCAGCACCATCATTGACAGCAATCCATCTCCGTGTAAAAGACGACCATACGTTGTCTCCTGTTGGCTTTACTGTACTCAGTTCACACCCACCTTTAGATGTGCAACAGTTCTTTACATTTTCCTGGTGAATCATTTTTTGTTAGTTGATTCGCAATGTTTCTATGCGTAAGTATACCGTATAATATATAATCAAGATAAATAATGGGCTTACAGGTAGAATTCCTCACTCCAATCACCAAAAATCTAACATATAAACTTTATTTTTAAGGCATCCTATCTGTTTGAGTTCATAAAACAGATTAGAATAGACCAATCCTGATTTTATAACTTGAATGTACGATAGAAATCCAAATCTCATGGGGTTGGATCAAGACAACCCGGATTGAGGTCCTTTGCAAACGACGCTCTATATAGCTAGCTGTATTGATCTGAGACAAAATAGGAGAGAGATATAGACTTTAACCGAATACAGGCTCGCAGCTTCAGATATCTGTCGTCAACTACTGCAGTGGCTACATCGTATTTAGTTACAAAAATAGCATCTCTAGGCTTTGAGGAAGGAAGTTTTGGACAGAAAGTATTGGGTTCCTAATAATATGAATGATAAAATAATAGATTCCTTTCATAAAACAACATATGAAAAGTATGGTCCATTTTTCAGAATTACTCTGCTTTGGACAAAGGCAACAAAGCAACATTGGCGTGAATCAAGATTTGAAATATGAATTAATTAAGTGAGAAGCTGGATCCAAAGAAATGCACCCTCACTAATTTGCTTGATCCATCTCTCACAAATTCCAAGTTCTTGGCAATATTGTATACCGGATACTTTCTCAATCTTCAAGCAGAGTTAATGCAACAGAGCCCTGCGTATCTAGTTTTTTGATCCAACAGTGTAATAAATAATTTTAATCAAAATAAAAACGAATTAAACCCAATTGAAACCTTCTCAATACAAGTTGATTGTTAATTTAATTCTCAATCTCAAAACAAGTTAAACAACAAATTCTAAATTTCCGCATTCCATTGCTAACCTAGCAGCAATATATTTGACTTGGTTTGAGGGAGTAGAATTTTGTGAATTCCCTTGAACAAAACAAGGATTCATAGATCCTAAAGCTTGTTGATGAGAGTCAAAACACCCTCTATGTTAGAGCTGTAGATTGGCGGTGTGATTAACTTTGTTTAACCATCTGAATTAAGGACAACATATTTCAAACCAATTAAGCTTTTATAGCTGTCGGTAGATAAAATTGGATGCAACGAGTAAATGCATGTAAACATAGAAACACCCCTTTTGTTTATGTCATATAAAGAAGGAAAGATCCTGTTTCTCCCATTTCTTGCTGCTATTCTTGTCGGGTTTGCATAAAAATTGAGTTTGTTAAAATGAAGAGGTGACCAATTAATCAGCAGATAGATAGAGATTATTCGGATAGAATTTAATGGGCTTGGCAGTGAAGGACAACTGCTACTAGAGAGAACCATTTGACAGCTTTTCATTTATTTTTGTAATGATTATTGGTGGTGACTGCTGACCAACTTTGTCGGTGGAGTTCGTTGTCTCTCCTTGCCAGGAAAGTGACCTGTATTTATTTCTTCACATGGTATGGCTGGCAGATGGGGGATAAATACGGAAGGAAGATGGATTTTTAAAAGTCTAAAAGTGAAATTTCTTTTCTTTCTAAAAAGTTATATTTTCTAACATAATCACCTCATAGCTATAGAATCAGGGAAATAGACTAATAGTTACTCTTAAGGAGGAGAATTTGGTGACCACCAAATGTCGTAATTCAATGGTTTTAAGAAAATTCTTATAAAATTAGACATGTATTAGAGTTTGGGTTTAATTTTCGCAATGAAATCTCTTAACTTATTAATATTAATTACCTTAAGTCTTATTGATACCCTGATAGAACGGATATTATGCTATAGCTCATTTGGTCTTGAGAGAGTACCTGTAGTTTTTCATCATCTAAGCGTTTTTTGAGCAGCACCCCGCAAGTTAGTAATTCTATGGTCACGCCTAATTAAAATAACTATAATTGATCTCCTCTCCAAACTTTTTGAATTTAAAAAAAAAAAAAATGGTACTCGAAGGACGATAATTGGTTTGGTTGTTCATCGTTACAATATTTGAAGAATCATTGCGACCTTCACAAAAAGTAACTACCTAATTGGGATTCGTAATTTGCTCTTTGCGAGTTTACAATGTTTCTTTGCATTAACCGTAAGACAACCCAAAAAAAAAAAAAAAAAAACCTTCAAGTTTTGAAAGATAAATTTTGTTAGCTCCGTACGAACAGAAAATGGGAAAATGAAAAGGCTTTGAAATTGGAAATTATTAGGAGAATGATCAAGTCCATTGATCATGAGCTTAGAAGCTATACATTAAAAATTGCATGAAATAATGAGTTTGGATTTATCTCATCATTTAATCAAAGAATTTGAACTATTATATTTCTCTTTCACTATTATCTTTTCAATTTCTACAAAACATATTGAGATTTATTATTTGGTGAATTTATCTTTGTTGGCACTTCAATGAACATATTATTCTGGGGGAAAATTGGATTTATAATAATAGGATTATTATATGTGGTATGTAATTGTTTTTTATTTTTATTTTTAAAAAAAAGTTTTACGTGTGGGTAAAAGTCAAAAGTTTTTGAAGTTTTCAAGTGGTTATTTTAAACACAAATTTTGGATGTTAATATTTTCAAATTTTGAGATGTTTTACTGTGTACACCTTGCTATTCATGTGCAAAATGTGATGTGTGAATAGTGTTTGAACAATAAAAAAGGGTCACATTTTAGTGACCTTTTTTTTTTTTTTTTTAAACAGGAATCCCTAAGTCTGGTGCCCACTTAACAAAATAGGATTAAATTATAGTAATATGATACAAACTTTTATATAGAATTCACTTTTAAAATCGGCTTGCAAAGAAAAAGTGACAAAGATTTTACAAATTAAACTTAACCAATATGAGATATTATGATTGTAACATACCACCACACTCTAATTGTCCAGCTTTCACGCTCCTTATTTTCCTCCTAACTAGTTCTCTGTGATGTAATTTAATATGTTCATTGTTTTCTGTTATATATTTCAGTCCTCTCCTCTCTTGTAAAAACACACTAGCGATTTGGCTCTATATAATATTATATATACATACATGGTACTGCAATGTTATTGGTTATGTAACCAAAACAGGTTTCCTCTAATCTTTCAATTATATGTTTATTCGCATAAAACAACATAGTAGTTCGAGTAGGAAGCCTTGCCCTAATAAGTTATGAGATTGCATAAATTAAAAAAATAAAATAAAATAAAATAAAAAGAAGAAGAAGAAGAAGAAGGTATAATCAAGATTTCTTTTAATATATTAGATGTCATTTGTTAAGAAAATACTATGATAATGAAATGGACAATCTATTTTCCTATATTTGGAGGTGTGTGCAACTCTACTTTGAATGCGCAGTTACGGCTACCTTTTATTTGTTTCGTTGTTCCTTTTTAGTTCTTATCAAAGTGAGAAAAGTGGGATTTGATTAAAGATCTTATCAAACTCCAAAATGAGAAGCTCGATCCAAAGAAACGCACTCTCATTGATTTGTTTGATCTATCTCTCACTAATTTCAAGTCCCTGGCAATAATGTATTGAATACTTTCTCCATGATCAAACAGAGGTAATGCAACCAAGCCCGGCATCTCTAGGTTTTTGATCCACCCATGTAATAAATAATTCACAACCTATATGACAATTACAATTACTAGTCTAAACACCCAATAAAAAAGAAAAGGATATAAATTTAACCAAAATAAAATAAATTCAAATTAAACCCAATTGAAACCCTCTCAAGATAAGTTGATTGTTGATTTAATTCTCAATCTCAAAATAATTTAAACAATAAATTCTAAATTTCCACGTTCCATTACTAGCAACAATATATTTCACTTAGTTTGAGGCAATTGAATTTTGTGAATTCCCTCGAACTAAACAAGGATTCATAGATCCTGAAGCTTGTTGATGAGAGCAAAAACACCCTCCATGTTAGAGCTGTAGATTGATGGAGTGATTAACTTTGTTTAATCATCTCAAACCTATTCAGCTTTCATAGCTGTCGATTGATAAAATTGGATGCAACAAGTGTCTGAGATGCATGTAAACATTAAAAAAAAAACACACACACACACATCCCTTTTTTTTTGTCATCCTTGTTTGGGGATGAATTGGACCGAATCCAACTTAAAATTCCAAAAAATTCTTCTCAAAATTAATTATAATATTCTTACTTTTTATATCATATTAATAACTTTTTATTATTATTTAAATAAAAAATCACTACAAAACAAAAAATTTTACTTTTTTATATAAAATATATATATTTTTCTCACAACAATCAAATATTTTACGGTAACAATTTACTCCCTCAAGTTTGGTCCATAAAAAAGGAGAGATCCTGTTACTCCTATTTCTTGCTGCTAAATATTCTTGTGGGGTTTGCATAAAAATGAGTAAGTTAAAATGCAGAGGTGAGTAGGTGACCAATTAATTAGCAGATGGATAGAGATTATTCAGATAGAAATAATGGCGTTGGCAGTGAAGGACAATTGCTATGAGAGAGGGAGAAAAATTTGACAGCTTTTCATTTATATTTGTAATGAATATTGGTGGTGACTCACTCACTGCTGACCAACTTTGTCGGTGGAGTTGGTTCTCTCTCCCTGCCAGTAAATTAAAGTGACCTGTATTTATTTCTTCAAATGGTTTGGGTGGCAGTTGGGGGATAAATACCCAAGTATATATATATATATATATATATATATATATATATATATATATATATGTATATATATATATAGACAAATTGAGTATAATGAATTTTTTTTAATTTAGTTTATAAAGTAATATATATATTTTTTTAAAAAAAATTATGTATTTTTTAAACATGTGAAAATTATATATTTTTTTTAATAATAAAGATAAAATTAAAATAAATTTTATTAAAAACTCATATAAATCTTTTTTTTTTATTTTATTTTTTAAAAAAGGCCCGATTAATGAGACAAGTTGGTTGATTAAATGTGGCCAATTATGGTGGACTCTACTCCAAGACTCCAAGTTTGTGATTTAGCATGGAGGGAATCAAAGAAAAAGCAAATTAAATAGAAAGCTCACCTACACTTGCATTATTTGACAAATAAGGAGAGAAGACTTGTAAACGACTAAAACAAAGTATTTGTTTGGTAATTCGACCTTGTAATTTTTAAAGATAATTACCATTTTGTAATTTTTAAAGCAAAATGGTAATTTTCTGATAATTTTGAGAGCAATTGCTTCAATTAAAAGTTCGAAAAACATTACAAATTATTTAGTAATTCCCTAATTGATTTATTTATTTTTTCATCCGTTTGCTTAGCATTTAATTAGTCAAGACTTTTGAGTAAAAAGGCTCCATCATCGCCATTCACAGAGTTTTTGCGCAAAAGAAAGCCTGCGGTTTGATCTTTTGTCCACCTGTTTGCAATTTCCATCCATCTTCCTTCAATCAATTCTTCTCTTTTTTTTTTTTTTTTTTTTTTTTTTTTTTTTTTTTCAAGCAACGTCCGAAATGATTTGTTTGACTGGTTTTTTCTTCATTTTCATCTTAAACACTTCAAAATATCAAAAAAAGATTTGGCTTAAATGCTTTAAAAAAAATTACAAAAAATGTATATTGTAATTTTAATTTTTATGGCACCTAAACCAAATCAAATCCAAAAGGATATACTTTGGGTCAATTAAGCTTTTAATATTGGTTACCTGTAATACTTTGGGTCAATTTAGTGTTATTTTCTTTTTTATTTTCATTAAAAAATACTTTAGCTCTTTTTTATATTCTTTTTTTTATTTTTTATTTGAAAAATACTGTTGGGTCAATTTAGTGATACTAAAGCCTTCGTACAATGTTTACAAAAAAAAAAAAAAAAAACCTTCGTACAATTCTTCGAGTTTTCCTTCTCAAAATCACATGGCCCCCCTGCAGGCTGTAGCCCACTGTAATCAACCAAAAGAAAGCTGACACTTTGCATTTATTTGACGGGATTAGAATTTTGATATATCGACTCCTAACTAACTATTTGATTTTTTTTTTATTTTTTTAACATAAATTAATCCAAACTAGACACATATGTTGGTTTTAATTAATATAGTATCCACTAAACCGTCAATACCCATATGTGATATATGATATGCCACGTAGCAATATGAACTTTCACTGTCTATTGTCTTCATACAAAGTAGGAAATGGGAAAATTAAAAGGCTTTGAAATTGGAAATGATTAGGAGAATGATCAAGTCCATTGATGATGAGCTTATAAGCTATATATTAAAAATTGCATGAAATAATGAGTTTGGATTTATCCCATCATTAAATCAAAGAATTTGAATTATTATATTTCTCTTTCACTTATATCTTTCAATTTCTGCAAAACATATTGAGATTTATTATTTGTTGACCAGTAATTTCCTAATTTATTCATTAATTTCTACCCAGAAAAACCATGAAAGCTGGAGTTAATGTTTGTTTCTTCTTTTTTCCTTGTAATGGTGTTTGTTGGATTGTGGAAGTCTTTTTCTTTGCTTCTTTCTGTCTTTCTGTTTTTTACTGGTAGAGAGAGAGAGAGTTTGGCTTGAATGAGGCCAACAATGGTGGACTCTAGCTACTACATGATTAGTATGAAAGGAATCAAAGAAAAAGTAAAATAGAAAGCTCACCTACATTTGCATTATCAGACAAGGATAGAAGACTTGTAAACGACTAAAACAAGTCCTACTATCCCCTCCGATGTAGCTCTCCAACAGCTGTATTGTAAGGAGTAATTCTAAATGTCCATCTTGTATTCCTCTAAAATGAGATGGTTTTTAAAATCACTATTTGATTAAAATCCAATAATAATCAATCACAAGTCCAATAGTGATTTTAAGAGTCACATCACTTTTGGATGGACACAAGAATGACTTGTAGCATTACTCGTATTGTAACCCCTCTGAACCAAAACTGGCATTTAAAAAAAAAAAAAAAAAAGCAAAATTCTACATTGTGAATTGTGATTTTCTGTAATTTTGAGAGATATTACTTCAATTGAAAGTTTGAGAAAAGATTACAATTTATTTGGTAATTCCCTTAAAAAAAAAAAAAGGACGTAGGAGAACAGCAGAATAGAGGGAACAAGCCTGGAGAGAAGAGCAAATAATTGTGTTTTCATTTTTTGGTTTGATGTTCTAAGTTGACGGGTCATTGTTTTATTAAAGAGCACAAACAACTTAATTTGTATCAAATTCCTATAGAAGTTATTCTATACATTAAAACACCCTCTCAAACAATTTTATTTTATTTTTAAAAAAAAAATTACCCTTAAAATATATTAACAACCAGAACCTTTTTTCCCTTTTCTACGTGTTTGATCTACAATTTTATTTTATAGAAAGAAAATAGGATTTAGTTATGGTGATCTTTCTAATTTTTTCACTACTTTCTTCCCTTTGACTAGCAAGGTCTATTTGTCAGATCAAGAATGAGAAAAATCCACTCCTGTAGCCATTTTCCCCATTACATTTAAAATAAAATAAAATAAAGACTAGCAAGGTCTATGTTGGCGACACCAAAGACTTCAGCAAAAGGCTCCTTTCAAGTTTTGAGTCTTACACATACTCTTTTCTTTCTTTCTTTCTTTCTTTCTTCTTCTTCTTCTTCTTCTTTTTCATATATTTCATTTTTTAAGGTGACAGTAAAAATTATTATTAAATTTTAAATAAATTAGTACTATTAAATTTTGAATATAATATTAATTTTTACTGCAACATTAAAAAATGTTCATGTAAAAATATTAAAGTAAGAATAAATGTATCATTTCTAGAGTGAAATAATGCAAGCGTCAAAAAAATCAGCTGCCTTTTTCCTTTGTTTCTCACCCCTGTGTGGCCATATATATATATATATATAGGAAAATTTTAGGTACTATCTTGGTGTTCTCCTATCGTGAAATTCTAGACCTAGGTAGGTGCTCTTATGGTCTTCTACTAGTGTTCTCCTAATCTTAGCCTCTTAGATAGATATTATTTTATTATAAAAACCAAGTGAGAGAAATAAATGAAGTTTTTTTTTGGTTACTTTTTTAGAAAATAATATCCACATAGGACTAAGAGAACACCAATAGAGCACCTAACATTTCTCCTTCAAAATAGTTTGTATTTGAAGAATGTCAAGCATTTTTTATTTTTTGTTGAAATTTTTAGGATAAAAACAACTTCTTTCTTTGGTAATGTGTTTTGGAGTATGTTGACATAAATGCGAAAATAATTTTAAATATTTGTGATTAATTTATATTTTATACAAAAATTTCTTATAAACTAGTTTCTAAAAGCGACATATGTCCTTAGCATATAAGAAACATATTATTTGTGCGTAGAGTCAATACTCATTTATATGCAAATTCTACGAGATATACTTACTTACCATTTGCACCTCTAATCATCTTAATGATCATTACAAATTTGACGAAATTAGGATTGGTGAATGAGTAATGTTACAAGTATGATTTTTGTTCTCCTTTTGTTTCAAAATACTGTTAAAATACTTCAAATAAATGGAGCAAATTGATATACAAAGTATGGGTAAAAGGTCACTTGTTAAACTTCAACTTCTTTTTTTTATTCTCAAAATAAAAATATTAATAAACAATCCAAAACACTTAAACTTATTTTCACTTTTATATTATATTGGAATACTCTTTCAAACTAAAACAAACAAACAAAAAAAAGAAGATAATTCAATATACTTTATTTTTTCTATTTCTAATAAAGTATGTGATTATCGTATGCATTAATTAATATGTATTGTAACATTGATTAGATCATTTTGGAGTGATAGCGGAGATATGAGTAGAGACTAGCACTTTTTCCAATGATTACAAATGATATAGGTAGGGGTGGGCAGACTAACCATTTACCGCCTACCAATTGTTTATCGACTGCCACCGAACCATCATCGACCGACAACTGACTTTTGACGGTCGATAGGCGGAGTAAAAAAAAATTTACTCAATTCGGTAGGCGGTCGAAATTTTTTTTATCGGTTAACAGACAATTAGCCGACATAATCGATTTTTCAAGTAATTAATCACAAATCAAATCCACATTAGTCAAAATGATTTTTATCCTTATCACTAAGAGTGCCACACGGCTTACTATTAGGAGGCTCCCATATCTAGGGGTGCATATCGGTTTGGTCGGTATCAGTAAGGGCATTTTTGCCTACCGATTCATAAAAGTCAGTTAAGTCGATTAATTAACCGACTTCATACCGACAATGAATAGTTTTGACTTTTCGATTAATCAGTTAGTTGGTTATTATGTGATCGGTTAAGTCGGTTACAAGTTTTTATGTTAAGATTTATCAATTTTTTTGTAACTAAATATTCAATAAAGAACATGTTTTATAAATGAAAAGAAAAGGCAAATTCATGGAACATGGACCAAAATTACAACAAAAAATTAGCTAGACAAACACAATAAGGAAAGTTACCAGATAAAATTCAAAATTTACTTGAAAAATCGGATACATCAGCTAATTGTTGGTTAACTAATAAAATTTTTTTTCGACTGCCTACCGATCCGAACCGATGTCAAAACAATATTTTTATTTTGCCTATCGACCGCCGGAAGTCGGTTGTAGGTTAATGATGATTCGGTGGCAGTCGATAAGCGGTCGGTAGGCGGTAAATGGTTAATCTACCCACCCCTAATCATAGTCAATCACAGCTGTTGGAGAGGTATCGAGAGGTACTTTGGTGGGGGATACAAAGACTATGTTTTAGGTGTTTACAAGTCTTTCTCTCCTTATTTGTCAAATAATGCAAGTCTAGGTGAGCTGTATATTTTGCTTTGTCTTTCATTCTTTTCATGCTAAATCACAAATGTGGAGTCTAGGAGTGGAGTCCACCATAATTGGCCACATTCAATCAATCAACTTGTCTCATTAATTGATTTTTTTCTATATATATATATATATATATATATATATCCTTCAAAATAGCATTTATTTAAAAAAGAAAAAATGTTAGATGTGGATAAAACAGCTGCTTTCTTTGGTAATGTGCTTTAGAGCATGTTTTTGTTTTTTGTTTTTAACGAATATTCTAATGTGATATAAATATGAAAATAATTTTAAATATTTGTGATTATTTTTATATTTTATATAAAAATTTCTTAAGCAAAAGAAAACAAAATATTGAAATTGAGAAATATCCCAGCAAGCACGCCACAAACTTCCTCGAAGCATGCAGTTTTGAATTCACTTTTAAGGTTCCAATGATCACTTGTGCATTTGCATCTTAATTTGCATCGTTTCCTGATTTATTCATTAATTTCTTCTCAGAAAAACCATGAAAGCTTCAGAGTTGTTTGTTTCTTCTTTTTTCCTGGTAATGGACTTTCCTTTGTTTGGATTGTGGAAATCTTTTTCTTTTATTTGTTTTCTTTGTCTTTCTTCCATTTTCCCTGTAAACTGGCTTACTTGAATGAGGCCAACAATGGCGGACTCTACTCCACGATTTAGTATGAAAGGAACAAAAGAAAAGAAAAAAAATAGAAAGCCCACCTACACTTGCATTATCGACAAAGAGAGAAGACTTGTAAACTACTAAAACAAGTCTTTGTTTGGTAATACGACCTTGTAATTTTCTAATAATTTTGAGAGATATTGTTTCAATTAAAAGTTTATAAAAAATACACAAATTATTTGGTAATTCCCTAATTTATTTATTTATTTATTCATCCGTTTGCCTAGCATCTAGCAAAGACTTCAGAGTAAAAAGGCTCCATCATCCACATTCACAGAATTTTTTTTGGTGTAAAAGCAAAAGAAAGCCTACAGTTTGATATTTTGTTCACCTGTTTGCAATTACCATCCATCTTCCTTCAATCAATTCTTCTCTATTTCTTTTTTTTTTTTTCAAGCAACATTCGAAATTACTTGCTTGACTCACTTTTTGTTATGTGGCTTTTTCTTCATTTTTCATCTTAAACACTTCAAAATATTAAAGAAAGATTTGGCTTAAATGCTTTAAAAAAAATTTACAAAAAATGTATATTGTAATTTTAATATTTACGGCACCTAAACCAAATCAAATCCGAAAGGATATACTTTGGGTCAATTAAGCTCCTAATATTGGTTACCTGTAAATACTTTGTGTCATTTTAGTGTTATTTTCTTTTTCTTTTTCTTTTTTATTAAAAAATACTTTCGCTCTTTTCACCTGTAATACTTTGGCTCTTTTATATATATATATATATATATATATAATGCTTTGGGTCAATTTAGTGATGCCAGGCCTGCATACAATTCTTCGACTTTTCCTTTCCTTTACAAATCATAGGCCCCACTTTTTTGGTTGACCGCATTCAACCAAAAGAAAGCCGATAGAGGGATGATAGGACTCAATTTTTTTTTTTTTTTTTTTTTTGCCTAATTTGGCACAACTCTGCCCTTAATTTTTTTTTCTAAAAAAAAAAAACAAAATTACAAAATACAAAATCAAATTTCACAAAAGGGATGTCGTTCTTCAAAAAAAAAATCTCATCCCTTCAGGTGAAAATTGTGTGCTGTAAGATTGTCTAGCTACTACGTTAATTGCTTTTCGCAAAAATATCAATACACAATTAGAAAGAAAGTATAACATAATTGTTTTAATCCAAGCTCTGATTGTGCCCAAGAGGGATATTTTAGGCCACGCACACTGGAAACATGCATCAAAGTCTATTATGGATTACTCTTTTTCTTTTTTTCTCATTTTCGTTTAAGAATGTTTAGTGAAAAAGAATGTTTGGAAAATGAAAAATGGAAAATGGCGGATACGCATTAAGAAACAAAAGAAAACAAAAGTTGGAAATGAGATCGAAATATCCCAGCAAGCACGTACGCCACCTCCTACTTCCTTGAAGCATGCAGTTTTGAATTTAATTACTTGTGCTTTTGCATCGTTTCCTGACTTATTCATTAATTTCTACGCAAAAAAACCATGAAAGCTAGAGATTTGTTTGGTTCTTCTTTTTTCCTGGTAATGGAGTTTATTGGATTGTGGAAGTCATTTTCTTTGCTTCTTTCTGTCTTTCTGTTTTTTACTGGCAAATAGAGAGAGAGCTTTGGCTACTTTGAATGTGGCCAGCAATGGTGGACTCTACTCCATGATTTAGCATGAAAGGAATCAAAGGAAAAGCAAAATAGAAAGCTCACCTACACTTGCATTATCAGACAAAGAGAGACGACTTGTAAACGACTAAATTAAACAATGTCTTTGCATAATTGCATGTATCACCACTGATGTACCTCTCAAACAGCTGTATTGTAACCCCTCTACATCAAAAATTACATATATATTTTTTTAAAAAAAAAAAAAATACAAAATATTACATTGTAATTTTTTGTAATTTTGAGAGAGATTGTTTTAATTGAAAGTTTGATAAAACATTACAAATTATTTGGTAATTCCCTAAAATTTTAGTTCTCTTCTGACCTATTGGGTGGAACAAAGTACGAAATGAGAAAATTGAAGGGAAAGGGAAAATAAGTTGTGTTTTTTTATTTTATTTTATTTTTTATCTTCTCAGAACGAAACACTAACAAACATTCTTGGAAACAATAATAATAATAATTTTTTGAAGAAATTATACTTTACCTCCATGAACTACTACACGATGACCATTTCCCCCATTAACAACCAACTTTAAATTATGATCCCATCAAACTACCATTTCGTTACCAAAAATCCCCCTCCGTCAGTCAATACCGTTAAGTTGGACGGTCAACTCATCACATGCGTGAACAGTACCATGAATAGTGTCGTTGACTGACGGAATAGTGTCATAAACAGTATGGTTGACCATCTAAATAGGGCTTCTCGTCCCAACTTTCTTCTTCTCTCACTTAATTGAATTTCATAAAATAATATCAACCAAGAATGAGAAGAACAATATGTGCTGTTATAGTGTTCTCCTAGTTTTAGTTAGACATTATTTTATAAAAACCAAGTGAGATAAATAAATGAAGTTTTTTTTTAGAAAATAATATCCACCTAGGATTAGGAGAATACCAATAAAGCACCTAGCATTTCTCATTCAAAATAGTTTGTATTTAAAGAATGTTAAGCATTTGTTTTTTCTTTTTATTTTTTGACATTTTTATTTTTTAGGATAAAACAGCTTCTTTCTCTGATAATGTGTTTTGGAGTATGTTGATATAAATTCGAAAATAATTTTAAATATTTGTGATTAATTTATATTTTATACAAAAATTTCTTACAAACTATTTTTTAAAAGCGGCATATGTCCTTACCATATAAGAAACACATTATTTGTGCGTAGAGTCAATATGCATTTATATGCAAATTCTATGAGATATATATACTTACTTACCATTTGCACCTCTAATTGGCATCTTGATGATCATTACAAATTTGACGAAATTAGGATTGGTGAATGAGTACTAATGCTACAAGTATGATTTTTGTTCTCCTTTTATGCCAAAATTCTGTTAAAATATTTCAAATAAATGGAGTAAATTGATATACAAAATATGGGTAAAATGTCATTTGTTAAACTTCAACCCTTTTTTTTTGAAACAAAAATATTAACAAATAATCCAAAGTACAAAACACTTAAAATTATTTTCACTTTTATTATTTTATATTACATTACAATACTATTTCAAACTAAAAAAAAAAAAAAAAAAGGATAATTCATTATATTATATTTTTACTATTTTTAATAAAGTATGTGATTATTGTATGCATTAATTAACATATATTGTAAAATTAACTATATCCTTTTAGAGGGAGAGCGTAGATGTCGAGTAATTCTAGAAGGCATACTTTTGTCCTACTAAGAGTGATAAAGCTATTAAAATCATCATTGGACGTGTGATTAATCATTATTGAATTTTGATCAAATGGTGATTTTAATAGCCACATCATTTTAATAGGATACAAGTAGGACATAAGTTTAAACTGATAAAAATATATGAACTTAATAATTTAATTTATATTATAACATGTCCGGCCACCATTTCGGCATTTCTGGCTACTGTTATGCCACTGCCTCCGTCACCCTTTGGCATTATCATTGACAAAAATTTGCCGCCATGTACAAAGACGATTGTTGTCTCCTATAGGCTTTACCATATCAAGTTCACACCTACCTTTAGATGTGCAAGAACAGTTTAAAACATAAAAACATCCTACGTTGATATCAAATAAAGTAAGAAATTGGAAAATTAAAGGGCCCGGAAGTTGGGAAATATTAGTGGGGATTGATAAACAGCAAGATCAATTCAATTTAGGTTAAAATTGCTCTCTTTTTTCAAGTCAAGTAGATTAGCTAGAAGTGAGCCAAAATACATTTGGTGCTTCTTCAGTCTTCTTGTTATTTACTATAGCTCCGTGTCCAAATAAAAAATTGTTTTCCACCATCTGTCTCTTATTCAAATGAAAATAAGAGAAATATAATATAATTAAAAAGAATGAAGATTAATATTTAAAAGCAAGTAAAAAAATATGTTAGGGTGCATATAAACAAATCAATAACTAAAATAAAGAAGTCCACTTTTTCCCTCAATATTTTATTAGAAAAATACACTTTACTTCTAAACTATCCAATATTCACCTATTTTCAATTTGGCATCCAATGTTTAAAAGTTGACATTTTATCTCTACAAAGTATCTGACATCGACAAAAAAGACCATTGTTTACATTTTATTCCTGAAGTAATTTATGTTTACAATTTACCCTTTTCGTAAAGTATAACTTCTAAATAATGAGCGCCAAATTGTAAATCGGTGAATCCTTCCTTCGTGTACTTTTAACTTTTTTCTTTCTTTCTTTTCATACTGTGAAGAAAGATCATGTTCATCACAAAAGAAATGAATTTCAAATGGAGAGGAAGGGTGGAATTGACAACTTTACCATTTCTACCGACTATTCTCCTTTCCATTTCATTTCCTATTCCATACTGAATAATCAATAGCTTTAAAAAGTAGAGGAGAGAGGTGTTGATTAGACAGAGAAAGTGGTGGTGATAGGCTTTATTGGATTGTGGAAATCCTTTTCTTTCCTTAATTTGTTTCTTTGTCTTTCTTCCATTTTCTTTGTAAACTGGCTTACTTGAAAGAGGCCAATAATGGTGGACTCTACTCCATGTTTTAGTATGAAAGGAATAAAAGAAAAGAAAAAAAAAAATAGAAAGTCCACCTACACTTGCATTATGGGACAAAGAGAGAAGACTTGTAAACGAGTCAAAACGACTAAAACAAGTCTTTGTTTGGTAATATAACCTTGTAAGTTTCTGATAATTTTGAGAGATATTATTTCAATTAAAAGTTTTTTAAAAATATAAATTATTTGGTAATTCCCTAATTTATTTATTTATTTTTTTCATCCGTTTGCCTAGCATTTAGCAAAGACTTTTGAGTAAAAAAGGCTCCATCATCGCCACTAACACATTTTTTTTTTTTGGTGGAAAAGAAAGCAAAAGAAAGCCTGCAGTTTGATCTTTTGTCCACCTGTTTGTAATTACCATCCATCTTCCTTCAATCAATTCTTCTCTGATTTTTTCTTTTTCTTTTTTCTTTTTTCCAAGCAACGTTCGAAATTACTTGTTTGACTCACTTTTTGTTATGTGGCTTTTTCTTCATTTTTCATCTTAAACACTGCAAAATATTAAAGAAAGATTTGGCTTAAATGCTTTAAAAAAATTAATTACAAAAAATGTATATTATAATTTTAATTTTTACTGCACCTAAACCAAATCAAATCCGAAAGGATATACTTTGGGTCAACTAAGCTCTTAATATTGGTTACCTGTAATACTTTGGGTCAATTTAGTGTTATTTTCTTTCTTCTTTTTTATTAAACAATACTTTCGCTCTTTTTACCTGTAATACTTTGGCTTTTTTATATATATTTTTTATTTTAATACTGTTGGGTCAATTTAGTGATACAAAAGCCTTCCTACAATTATTCGACTTTTCCTTTCCTGCCCCACTGCCCACCGTAATTGACCGCATTCAACCAAAAGCAAGCCGATAGAGGGATGGTAGAACTAGAACCCAACTTTATTGCCCAATTTGGCACAACTTTATCCCTTTTTTTTTTTTTTCTAAAAAGAACAAAATACTAAATTTAAAAAGTTTTCTGAAGCAATTTTTTTTGGGGTCATTTTATGTGGTATTTTAAAAAAAAAATAAAAAATTGTATTTTTCTTCATGCTAATGAGCAATTTTTTTTTTTTTTAAATGGTCGTTATTAAGAAAAAAATACATTTTTTTTTTAATACCAAATAAAAGAAGAACAAAAAAAAAATTATTGCTTCACAAACTTTTTTAATTTTGTATTTTGATTTTTTTAGAAAAAAAAAATAAAGACAAAATTGTGCCCAAGTTGGGTCAAGAGAGTTGGGTCTCTATCATTCTCTAGGTAATAAACTTAACATAAGCTTCGTCAACGTTGACCTTTTGGTGAAATTGGGTGATAATATAATAAAATAAAATAAAATATGAAAATTGAGAAACATCCCAAACAGTCCCACGTACTTCCTCAAAGCAACAACACAAGTTTTGAGAGTACCCAAGCTTTCTCACACAATATTGATTCCAATCTCTTAATTTGCATTGTTTCCTCTTTCATTCCTTCCTACCAAGAAAACCATGATAGAGTTCATTCTTTCGAAAGTGGGAGAGTTATCTCTCTCTAAATTATTTGAGTCGTTATATCACCTCCAAACATTAAGATTGCTACAGTACAATTTAATGTATATGGTTGAACTGTAACAATTATTGTGCTTATTTAAATATATATATAAAAAAAAAAACACAATTTCTCTCCTGAATCATTAAAAAAGTAGATAAATAAATATCTAAATAAATGATATTTAATTAGTATAGCGAATGATAAAAGGGAAGCTTATGGAGTATATGTAAAAAGGGAAGTAGTTTTTTATCCTTAAATTTAGGAAAAATGACAAGGGAAGAAAAAAAAAAAAAAAAAAAAACTCATTCTCTCTCCTGAATCATTAAAAAAGTAGAGAAATAAAAAACTAAATAAATAAAGAAAAGTAAATAAATGATAATTAGTATAAGGAATAATAAAGGGAAGATTACGAAGTTTATGTAGATAGGGAAGTAAAAAATAGTTTTGATCCTTAAATTTAGGGAAAATGTTAAGGAAGCTACTAAAAATGTTCTAACATAAATGATTATTATCTCCTTCCTCAATGAATCAATGAATCAATGAATCAACAATATTTCATCAACGGATTTGAAAGTTGATTTCATGTTAATAATTTGTTCATTGTTGCACCATATCCATTTAAGCAAAAACAACAACAAAATGTCATCAATATTAATGTCAACAAAAGAATGTGATAGTTTACTTGACTAATATTATATTGTTTAGCATCAATGTTGCTGATCATCATAGATTTGGCGAATCATTGACAAAAAAGTACGTAATTGAATTTTGATTGTTTGGTAATATTGACATTCATACTTTTACCATAGCCATGCTATGGACGATTATAATGGTCTATGAATTGTAGATAAAATTGGATGCAAGAACCATTTGAGATTGAGACATAAAAACATCCCTATATATGTTGATACCAAATTAATAAAGTGAGAAATTGGAATATAGTGGAGTGTTTGGTAAACGGCAAGATCAATTCATTATTAGGATTATTGAAGAACAAGCTAGACAACATCAATTGGATTAGTAAGTGTCAACAAATAAATTCCAAGTGACTGAGCATAATGACACTCTTGAGAATAATACTAATTGGTGTACCATATAATAAACTCTCTTGGAAGTAGGCCTTCCCTAATTATTAAACCGACCAACTTTTGATACAACCATAAGCTATGAGCCTATGCCCATTGGCAACGATGCCTACAAGTCGGCCGGATGTCACCTATGTTAGGCCGGTTTAGCTTGAACAAATCTAAGCCGGCCAAACTTAACTCGATTTGGTCGGCCAGATCAAATTTATCATGGATGAGTAGGTGTAGGAGGGGGGCATAAAGAGAACCTGCACCATAGTTCTATTTGGTGCTAGAATGAAAAACAATTGCCTGCTATTTACTCTAGTATAATGTTTAAATAAAAAATTATTTCTTACCATTCTTCTCTCTTACGAATGAAAATATGAGAAATAGAATATAATTAAAAATAATATTTAAAAACAAATAAAAGAATAAAATAGATAATCGGTTGAAGTGTTATAAAAATAAACAATAAATAAAAAATAAAAATAAAAAGAGTTGCACAAAATATTTTATTTAATTTAACCATACGAAAAACTCATTGCTCTGTCTGATGCATATCCAATAGCCTTTAAAAGTAGTGGAGAGGCAGTGATGAGAGTGACATGAGGAAACAGCCCTGCAAAGTGATTGTGGAAATCTTATCTTTACTTTGTTTCTTTGTCTTCTTATTAATTTTTTCCTGGTAAAGAGACACAGCTTTGGATTCCGTTTAAGATAGAAGCAAAAGAGAAAGCTAACACTTTATTCGATTGTCGACGACTCCTTGACTCAATGATTTAGTAAGAAATGAATCAAGAAAAAGCAAAATAGAACGCTCACACAGTACTATGCATTATTAGACAAGAGAGATGACTTGTAAAAAACAAGTCTTTGGATCGCCACCAAGCAAAATAGAAAGCTCAATTTAGGTATTGAAATTCTGGTTTTGACGGTGATGACCATGATGACTTTAATGGGTTAGGGTTAGGGTTTGGACTTTTAGATCAGAATGTCCTGGACAATAGCCTCGCCATCTTCCCGGCGTTCCCGCTAAATCACTACTTAATTTAAAAGCTTAAGCTGTGAGACCCAACATATAAAATATATAATTGAAATTGGGTTAAATTGACTAAACAATGTTCGAACTTATAAGTTTTGCTTTGATACTATATTAAATAATCACTTATCCCAAAAGTTTAAACTGGTAAAACTATATAAACTTAATAATTTAATTTATATTCTAACATGTCCGGCCAACATGTCCGGCTGCTGTTATGCTGCCGCCTCCGTCACCCTTCAGCACTATCATTGACAACAATTTGTCACCAAGCACAAAGACGACTGTTGTCTCTTATAAGCTTTACCGGCCATATCGAGTTCACACCCACCTTTAAATATGCAAGGACCATTTAAAACATAAAAACATCCCTATATTGATATCAAATAAAGTGAGAAATTGGAAAATTAAAGGGCCCGGAAGTTAGGAAATATTAGTGGAGTGTTTGGTAAACAGTAAGATCAATTCAATTTAGGTTAAAATTGCTCTTTTTTTTTTTTCTTTTTTTTTCTTTTTTTTTTTTAAGTCAAGTAGATTAGCTAGAAGTGAGCCAAAATACATTTGGTGCTTCTTCAGTCTTCTTATTATTTACTATAGCTCAGTGTCCAAATAAAAAATTGTTTTCCACCATCTGTCTCTTATTCAAATGAAAATAAGAGAAATATAATATAATTAAAAAGAATGAAGATTAATATTTAAAAGCAAGTAAAAAAATATGTTAGAGTGCATATAAACAAATCAATAACTAAAATAAAGAAGTGTACTTTTTTCCTCAATATTTTAATTATTGTTGTTGGAGAGCGTAAAACTTGTTTTATTTTTTATTTTTGGAAAAATATACTTTATTCCTAAACTATCTAGTATTTACCCATTTTCAATTTGGCTTCTAATATTTAAAAGTTGACATTTTATCCCCACAAAGTATTTGACATTAGCAAAAAAGACCAATGTTTATATTTTATCCCCTGAAGTAATTTACGTTTATATTTATCCTCCTCGTAAATGATATAAAGTGTCAACTTTTAAACATTATACGTCAAATTTTATAATTGGTGAATATTCATGGATAAAGTGTACTTTAACTTCTTTTCTTCTTTTTTTTTTTTTCTTTTCTTTTTTTTTTTTCGTACTCAATGAAGAAAGATCATGTTCATCTCAAAAGAAATGAATTTCAAATGGAGAAGAAGGGTGGAATTGACAACTTTACCCTTCTACCGACTATTCTCCTTTCCATTTCATTTCCTGTTCCATACTGAATAATCAACAGCCTTAAAAAGTGGAGGAGAGAGGTATTGATTAGGCAGAGAAAGTGGTGGTGATAATAGGCTTTATTGGATTGTGAAAATCTTTTTCTTTCCTTAATTTGTTTCTTTGTCTTTCTTCTTTTTTTTTTTTTTACCTGGTAAAGAGACAGAGAGCATTGGATTCCGTCGGCTTTTACTTTGAATGAGGCCAACAATGGAGGACTCTTGCTACTCCTATGGAAGGAATCACATAGTTTTTTTTGGTGGAAAAGCAAAAGAAAGTCCGTAGTCTGATCTTTTGTCCATCTATTTGCAATTACCATCCATCTTCCTTCAATCAATTCTTCTTTGTTTTTTTTTTCAAGCAACGTACGTCCAAAATTATTTGTTTGACTCACTTTTTGTTATATGGCTTTTTCTTTATTTTCATCTTATAAAATTAAAAATATTAAAGAAAGATTTGGCTTAAATGCTTTTTTTTAAAAAAAAAATTACAAAAATGTATGCTGTAATTTTAATTTTTATGGCACCTAAACCAAATCAAATCTAAAAGGATATACTTTGGGTCAATTAAGCTTTTAATATTGGTTACCTGTAATACTTTGGGTCAATTTAGTTTTATTTTCTTTTTTCTTTTTATTAAAAAATACTTTAGCTCTTTTTTATATTCTTTTTTTTTATTATTTTTAAAAATACTGTTGGGTCAATTTAGTGATACCAAATCCTTCGTATAATTCTCCGAGTTTTCCTTCTCAAAATCACATGCCCCCCTGCAGGCTGTAGCCCACTGTAATCAACCAAAAGAAAGCTGACACTTTGCATTTATTTGACGGGATTAGAATTTTGATATATCGACTCCTAACTAACTATTTGATTTTTTTTTTTTTTTTTAACATAAATTAATCCAAACTAGACACATATGTTGGTTTTAATTAATATAGTATCCACTAAACCGTCAATACCCATATGTGATATATGATATGCCACGTAGCAATATGAACTTTCACTGTCTATTGTCTTCATACAAAGTAGGAAATGGGAAAATTAAAAGGCTTTGAAATTGGAAATGATTAGGAGAATGATCAAGTCCATTGATGATGAGCTTAGAAGCTATATATTAAAAATTGCATGAAATAATGAGTTTGGATTTATCCCATCATTAAATCAAAGAATTTGAATTATTATATTTCTCTTTCACTTATATCTTTCAATTTCTACAAAACATATTGAGATTTATTATTTGTTGACCGGTAATTTCCTAATTTATTCATTAATTTCTACCCAGAAAAGCCATCAAAGCTGGAGTTAATGTTTGTTTTTTCTTTTTTCCTGGTAATGGTGTTTATTGGATTGTGGAAGTCTTTTTCTTTGCTTCTTCTGTCTTTCTGTTTTTTACTGGTAGAGAGAGAGAGAGAGTTTGGCTTACTTTGAATGAGGCCAACAATGGTGGACTCTAGCTACTACATGATTTAGTATGAAAGGAATCAAAGAAAAAGCAAAATAGAAACCTCACCTACATTTGCATTATCGGACAAGGATAAGATAGAAGACTTATAAAACGACTAAAACAAGTCTTTGTATCCCCACCGGTGTACCTCTCCAACAGTTGTATTGTAACCCCTTTGAACCAAAAATGACTTTTTAAAAATAAATAAATAAAAATTACAAAATGCTACATTGTGAATTGTGATTTTATGTAATTTTGAGAGATATTACTTCAATTGAAAGTGTGAGAAAACATTACAAATTATTTGGTAATTCCCTAAAGAAAAAAAAAAAAAAAAAATGTAGGAGAACAGCAGAATAGAGGGAACGGGCCGAAGAGGAGCAAATAATTTTTTTATTTTCATCTTTCTTTTATTTATTTTTTGGTTTGGTGTTCTAAGTTGACGCGTCATTGTTTTATTAAAGAGCACAAACAACTTAATTTGTGTCCAATGCCCATAGAAATTATTCTATACATTAAAACACTCTCTCAAACCATTTTTTTTTTTTTAAATACCCTTAAAATATATTAACAACCAGAACCTTTATTACCTTTTTTACGTGTTTGATCTACAATTTATTTTTCTAGAAAGAAAATAGGATTTAGTTATGGTGATCTTTCTAATTTTTTCGCTACTTTCTTCCCTTTGACTAGCAAGGTCTATGTTGGCGACACCAAAGACTTCAGCAAAAGGCTCCTTTCAAGTTGAGCGTTATACATACTCTTTTCTTTCTTTCTTTCTTTTTCATATATTTTTTGACATAAAAGTAAAAATTATTATTAAATTTTAGGTAAATTAGTAAAAGAATTCTTGAAGAATATAATTTGGCGGAATGAATTATCAGCCTTCTCATTGATCTTTAAATAGAGAGAGAGTTACATATACAATCAAATACTAAAACCTTAACAAGATAAGGTTGATGAGAGGATAATCATGATTACTATGAGATACCTAAGTTAATTTACAATAGGAGACTAATAGATAATTACAATTGAAGAGATAATTACAAGTGAGGAGATTGAATACAACTAGATATATGGCAGAACAGAAATAGAGTCGAGGTAGATGTGTTATGGTGGGTTGACTCTGTGACAGCGATCGATCACACTGCAGGGTGCGATCGATCGCACTCGTGATGAAAAGTAGCCGTTACGTTTAGCTGATGGAGGTGCGCTCGATCTCACAGAGGACTGCGATCGAGCGTAGAGACAAAGAGCAGCAGGATCACTAGAAGCAGCAGCTGGTACATCTGCTATAGGGGATGAAGATGTAGTATGCTTAACAATTAGTACTATTAAATTTTGAATATAATATTAATTTTTACTGCAACATTAAAAAATGTTCATGTAAAAATATTAGTAATAACATATGTATCATTTCTAGAGTGAAATAATGCAAGCGTCAAAAAAATCAGCTACCTTTTTTCTTTGTTTCTCACCTCTGTGGAGTCCACCATAATTTGCCATATATATAGGAAAATGTTAGGTGCTCTTTTGGTGTTCTCCTAGTGTGATATTCTAGACCTAGGTAGATATTATTTTCTAAACCAAAAAAAAAAACTTCATTTATTTCTCTCACTTGATTGATTTTCAGAAAATAATATCTACTTAGATCGAGAAGAACAATAGGTGTTCGTATGGTCTTCTATTAATGTTCTCCTAGTCTCAGCCTCTTAGATAGATATTATTTTATTATAAAAACCAAGTGAGAGAAATAAATGAAATTTTTTTTGGTTGTTTTTTAGAAAATAATATACACCTAGGACTAGGAGAACACCAATAGAGCGCCTAACATTTCTCCTTCAAAATAGTTTGTATTTGAAGAATGTGAAGCATTTTTTTTTTTTGTTGAAATTTTTAGGATAAAAACAGCTTCTTTCTTTGGTAATGTGTTTTGGAGTATGTTGACATAAATGCGAAAATAATTTTAAATATTTGTGATTAATTTATATTTTATACAAAAATTTCTTATAGACTAGTTTTTAAAAGCAACATATGTCCTTAGCATATAAGAAACATATTATTTCTGCATAGAGTCAATACTCATTTATATGCAAATTCTACTAGATATACATACTTACCATTTGCACCTCTAATCGTCTTGATGATCATTACAAATTTGACGAAATTAGGATTGGTGAATGAGTAATGCTACAAGTATGATTTTTGTTCTCCTCTTATTTCAAAATACTGTTAAAATACTTGAAATAAATGGAGCAAATTGATATACAAAGTATGGGTAAGAGGTCATTTGTTAAACTTCAATTTTTTTTTTTTTTATATATATATTCTCAAAATAAAAATATTAACAAACAATCCAAAATACTTAAACTTATTTTCACTTTTATATTACATTGGAAATTTGGAATACTCTTTCAAACTAAATCAAACAAAAAAAGAAAAAAGAAGAAGATAATTCAATATACTCCATTTTTACTATTTTCAAATAAAGTATGTGATTATCGTATGCATTAATTATTATGTATTGTAACATTGATTAGATCATTTTGGAGTGATAGCGAAGATATGAGTAGAGACTAGCACTTTTTCAAGTGATTACAAATGATATGGGTAGGGGTAGGCAGATAAACCGTTTACCGCCTATCAATTGCTTATCGACAGGCACCGAACCATCATCGATCGACAACTGACTTCTGGCGGTTGATAGGCGGAATAAAAATATTGTTTTGACAATGGTTCAGTTCGGTAGGCGGTCGAAAAAAAAAAAAAAAAAATTGGTTAACCGAAAATTAATCGATGTAACCAATTTTTCAAGTAAATTTTGAATTCTATCTAGTAACTTTCCTTATTGTGTTTGTCCAACTAATTTGTGGTTGTAATTTTGGTCCATGTTCCATGAATTTGCCTTTCTTTTCATTTATAAAACATTTTCTTTATTGATTATTTAGTTACAAAAAAACTGATAAATCTTAATATAAAAACTTGTAACCGACAATTAACCGACTAATTGATCAACTAAAAAAGTCAAAACTATTCCTTGTTAGTATAAAGTTGGTTAATTAATCAACTTAACAGACTTTATGAATCAGTAGGCGAAAATGCCTCTACTGACACCGACTGAACCGATATGCACCCCTAGATATGGATCCTCCTAATAGTAAGTGGTGTGGTACTCTTAGTGATAAGGATAAAAATCCTTTTGATTAATGTGGATTTGATTTGTGATTAATTACCCTTGATCCAAGGGATTTGTTTTGTATTTTTTTTTTTTAAATTATAAAATAGTTTTTGTCATTTTTGGTGGAGAGGGATTACAATACAATTTTCATAAAAATTTGGGATAAAAAAATAAAATGATCATAGTCAGGTACGTTGGTGGGGGGATACAAAGCCTATGTTTTGGTGTTTACAAGTCTTCTCTCCTTATTTGTCAAATAATGCAGATGTAGGTCAGCTTTCTATTTTGCTTTTTCTTTCATTCCTTTCATGCTAAATCACAAACGTCGAGTCTAGGAGTGGAGTCCGCCATAATTGGCCACATTCAATCAATCAACTTGTCTCATTAATTGATTTATTTTTTATTTTTTATTTTAAAAGAAAAGACATTTCTATACTTACAATATATATATATATATATATAGATATAATTATTTCTTTTGTTTTCTTAAGCAAAAGCAAAAGGAAACAAAATATGGAAATTGAGAAATATCCCAGCAAGAACGCCACAAACTTCCTCGAAGCATGGCGTTTTGAATTCACTTTTAAGATTCCAATGATCACTTGTGCATTTGCATCTTTGTTTCTTCTTTTTCCCTGGTAATGGACTTTCCTTTGTTTGGATAGTGGAAATCTTTTTCTTTTATTTGTTTCTTTGTCTTTCTTCCATTTTCCTTGTAAACTGGCTTTCTTGAATGAGGGCAACAATGGCGGACTCCACTCCATGATTTAGTATGAAAGGAATAAAAGAAAAGACAAAATAGAAAGCCCACCTACACTTGCATTATCGGACAAAGAGAGAAGACTTGTAAACGACTAAAACAAGTCTTTGTTTGGTATTACGACCTTGTAATTTTCTGATAATTTTGAGAGATGTTGTTTCAATTAAAAGTTTGAAAAAAATACAAAAAATTATTTGGTAATTCCCTAATTTATTTATTTATTTTTTCATCCATTTGCCTAGCATTTAGCAAAACGTTGAGTAAAAAGGCTCCATCATCGCCATTCACAGAATTTTTTTTGGTGTAAAACCAAAAGAAAAGCCTGCAGTTTGATCTTTTGTATGTCCACCTGTTTGCAATTGCCATCCATCTTCCTTCAATCAATTCTTCTCTGCTTTTTTTTTTTTTTTTTTACATTTCAAGCAACGTCCGAAATTACTTGTTTGACTCCCTTTAGTGTAATATTTTGTTCAAAATTACCTGTAATACTTTGGGTCAATTTAGTGTTATTTTCTCTTTTCTTTTTTTTTTTTAATTAAAAAATACTTTTGCTCTTTTTACCTGTAATACTTTGGCTCTTTTTTATATATATTTTTTTATTTTTTATTTTACTACTGTTGGGTCAATTTAGTGATACCAAAGCCTTCTTATGATTCTTTGACTTTTCCTTTCCTTTACAAATCACATGGCCCCACTTCAGCCCACCGTAATTGACCGCATTCACTCAAAAGAAAGCCGATAGATGGACTTTTTTTGCCTAATTGGGCACAACTTTGCCCTTATTTTTTTTTTTCTAAAAAAAACAAAATTAAAAATTAAAAAAGTTTCTAAAGCAATTTTTTTTTTTTAAAAAAAGTATTTTTCTTCATACTAATAAAAAAATGGTCATTATTAAGAAAAAAAAATACCAAATAAAAGAAGAACAAAAAAAAAAAATTATTGCTTCACAAACTTTTTTAATTTTTAATTTTGTTTTTTTTAGAAAAAAAAAAGTACAAAATTGTGCCCAAGTTGGGTCCCTATCATTCTCTAGATAATAAACTTGACATAAGTTTCGTCAACGTCGACCTTTTGGTGAAAGTGGGTGATAATATAATAAAATAAAATAAAATATGAAAAATTGAGAAACATCCCAAACAGTCCCTACTTCCTCAAAGCAACAACACAAGTTTTGAGAGTTCATTCTTTCAAAAGTGGGAGAGTTATCTCTCTCTAAATTATTTGAGTACCTATATCACTTCCAAACATTAAGAATATTGCTATAGTGCAACCAGTTGCACTGTAGTAATCATTGTGCTTATTAAAAGAAAGAAATAAATAAATAAAAACTCATTCTCTCCTCTAAATCATTAAAATAGTAGAGAAATAAAGAACTAAATAAATGATATTTAATTAGTATATGAAATGATAAAGGGAAGCTTATGGAGTATATATATGAAAATAGGAAAATAAAAAGTAGTTTTTGATCTTTAAATTTAGAAAAAAGGACAAGGAAAAAAAACTCATTCTCTCTCCTGAATCATTAAAAAAGTAAAGAAATAAATAAAGAAAAGTAAATAAATGATATTTAGTTAATATAGGGAATCATAAAGGTAAGCTTATGGAGTATATGTAGATAGGAAAGTAAAAAGTAGTTTTGATCCTTAAATTTAGGAAAAATGACAAGGAAGCTGCTAAAAATGCTCTAACGTAAATGATTATTATCTCCTTCCTCAATGAATCAACATTTCATCAACAGATTTGAAAGCTGATATATTGCATGTTCAGAATTTGTTCATTGTCGCACCATATCCATTTAAGCAAAAACAACAACAACAAAAAAATGTCATCAATATTAATGTCAACAAAGAATGTGAACCATAGCCATGCTATGGACGATTATAATGGTCTATGAATTGTAGATAAAATTGGATGCAGGAACCGTTTGAGATTGAAACATAAAAATATCCCTATATATTTTGATATCAAATAAAGTGAGAAATTGGAAAATCAAAGGGCCTGGAAGTTAGAAATTTAGAATATTAGTGGAGTGTTTGATAAACGGCAAGATCAATTCATTATTAGGATAATTGAGAACAAGCCAGGCAAAATTAATTGGCTTAATAAGTGTCAACAAATAAATTCCAAGTGACCGAGTATAATGACACTATTGAGAATAATACTAATTGGTGTACCATATAATAAACTCTTTTGGGAGTAGGTCTTCTCTAATTATTAAACCGGCCAACTTTTGATACGACCTTAAGCTATGCCCATTGGCAACGATGCCTACAAGTCGGCTGGATGTCACCTATGTTAGGCCGGTTTAGCTTGAGCTAATCTAGGCCGGCCAAACTTAACTTGATTTGGTCGGCCAGACCAAATCTATCATTGATGAGTTATGTAGGGGGATAAAATAAAGAGAACTTGCACCATAGTATTCTATATAATTTTTTTTTTTTATATGTTCACACAAGAGAGGGGCGAGAGATTCAGATTAGTGATCTTCATTTTATTAAATATGGTCTTAACAGATTGAGCTACTTCATAGAAACACCATAGTCCATAGTATTTTATTTGGTGCTACAATGAAAAACAATTTCATGCTATTTACTCTAGTATAATGTTGAAATAAAAAATTATTTCCCACCATTCTTCTCTCTTTTCAATGAAAATATGAGAAATAGAATATAATTAAAACAAATTAAAAATAATATTTAAAAAATAGATAGTGTGATTAAAAAATAAAAGAGTAAATAAAAAAAGAAAAAGAAAAAAGAGTTGCACAAAATATTGTATTTAATTTAACCATACGAAAAACTCATTGCTCTTTTTCTTTATGCATATCCAATAGCCTTCAAAAGTAGTGGAGAGGCATTGATGAGAGATTGAGAGTGACATGACACAGAAAACAGCCCCTGCAAAGTGATTGTGGAAATCTAATCTTTCCTTTGTTTCTTTGTCTTCATATTAATTTTTTCCTGGTAAGGAGAGAGAGCTTTGGATTCCGTTGGTTACTTGAATGTGGCCAAGTATGGTGGACTCCGCTCATTGATTTATTGTGAAAGGAATCAAAGATAAAAGTAGAAGAGAAAGCTAACACTTTATTCGATTGTCGATGACTCATCCACTCAATGATTTAAGTAAGAAATGAATCAAGAAAAAGCAAAATAGAAAGCTCACAGTACTTTGCATTTTTTGACAAGAGAGACAACTTGTAAAACAAGTCTTTGTATCGCCACCAAGCAAAATAGAAAGGTCAATTTAGGTAGTTAAATTCTGGGTTTTGACGGTGATGGTGATGACTTTAATGGATTAGGGTTTGGAATTTTAAGAGATCAGAATGTCCTGGACCGTAGCCTCACTATCTTCTTGTTAAATAACTATTTATTTCAAAAGTTTAAACTGTGAGAGGCCCAACATATAGAAAATGTAATTGAAATTATTGAGTGAATTGACTAGACAATGTTCCGGCCACCATCTCCGGCCACATATAGAAAATGTAATTCTCTCTTTTCAATGTTCACTACTTATTTCAAAAGCTTTGATACTTATCCCAAAAGTTTAAACTGATAAAAATATATGAACTTAATAATTTAATTTATATTCTAACATGTCCGGCCACCATCTTCGACTGTTGTTATGCCGCCACCTCCGTCACTCTCTGGCACCATCGTTGACAACAATCCGCCGTAGTGTGCAAAGACGACCGTTGTCTCCTGCAGGCTCTACCATATCGATTTTACACCCACATTTAGATGTGCAAGAACCGTTTAAAACATAAAAACATTCCCTACGTTGATATCAAATAAAGTGAGAAATTAATGGAAAATTAAAGGGCCCGGAAGTTAGGAAATATTAGTGGAGTGTTTGATAAACGGCAAGATCAATTCAATATTAAGATTCTGAAGAACAAGGCAGGCAAGATCAATTGGCTTAATAAGTGTCAACAAATAAATTCAAAGATCAATTGGTAAAATGGACAGTACAGGCTCCCTTCGTTAAACCTTTTAATTTTTTTTTTCTAAGATTTGTGATTGTTACATTTACTTTTTAATTTTACATGAATTTTTAATAAATTATGAGATTATCACAAACACACACACACACACACACACACATATATATATATATATATATATATTACTAGTCCGTGTAACCTTAGAGTGGCATGTTCAAATATGTTAAGTTACATACATGTTATAGCATTTCCAGCCGATTAGGTAAAATGTAAATATTAGTTAATATTGCACTCTTTTTTCACGTCCAGTAGATTAGCTAGAAGTGAGCTAAAATACATGAGGAGACACAGAAAGTGGTGGTGATAGGTTTTATTGGATTGTGGAAATCTTTTTCTTTCCTTAATTTGTTTCTTTGTCTTTCTTCTGTTTTTCCTGGTAAAGAGACAGAGAGCTCTGGATTCCGTTGGTTTACTTGAATGTGGCCAACTATATGGTGGACTCCCACTGTCCCACTCCAGGAAATGTGATTTAGTGAGGAATCAAACAAAAAAATAAAAGAGATAACTTCACTAACCCCTGAAGTTTGGCCATTTTTGTAAATACTCTCATAACGTTTAAAAACTGTCACTTATCCCCTTAACTTTATTTCTCTCTCACTTTCTCCTTCCCGTTAGCAATTTCCGTTAAATCCTAACGGAAATTGCTTGGCACATGAGAGAGAAATAAAGTTCAGAGGAGGTAAGTGAGAAAGAAATAAAAGGATTTCACGGCCATTTCTAATGGGAGGGGAAAAGTGAGAGAGAAATAAAGTTTAAGAGGGATAAATGAGAGTTTTTAAACGTTAGGGGGTATTTACAAAAATGGCCAAACTTCAAGGATTAGTGAAATTATCCCAAAAATAAAAGAGAAAGCTCACACTTTATTCCATTGTGGACGACCCCACTCCATGATTTACCACCGATGTATCTCTCCAACAGCTGTATCTCTGCAACAAAAATGACATAATTTTTTTTTTTAATTCTTATATATATATATTTTTTCAAAAATAAAAAATAAAAAATTCTACAATGTAATTTTAAGATATATGTGATATGCCACGTAGCAATATGAACTTTTGATACTCCTTCAAGCCTTCAACCCTTCACTTCACAGAAGATACCAAATATTACTTGTGCTTCGAGAATTCTGAGTTTCCTCATCATACCTTTCTAGAAAGAAAACCATGGCAGAGCTTTTCCTTACTCCGTTAATCCAAGTGCTTTTTGACAAAGTGGCGTCTGGCGAGTTGCTGAACTTTGCACGCCGATATGTGGGACTCGGAGAAAAGCTGAACAAGTGGAAGCATACGTTGGAAGGAATCCAGGCAGTCCTTGATGATGCGGATGGAAGGCAGCATGATGAGAGGACAGTGAAACTGTGGTTGGATGATCTTAGAGACGTAGCTTACGATGTGGAGGACATACTTGATGAGTTCGCCACCGATGCTTTGCAACGCAAATTGAAGGGAGGAGATGATGGCCAGGCCAGCACAAGTAAGGTACGGAAACTCATCCCTACCTGTTGCACTGGTTTGACGCCAAGCGCTCTTAAGCTCAATGTTAGGCTGGTTTCAAAGATAGATGAGATCACTGCTCGATTCGAAGATATTGTCACACGAAAAAAACAACTGAAGTTTAAAAAGGCTGCTGATGGTGGGAAATCAAACAAAAATGGAGGCACACTGGCGCCAACTTCTCTACTGACTGAGAGTCGTGTTTATGGCAGGGAAAAAGATAAAGAAGCTATACGACAAATGTTGCTGGGTGAAAAACATAGTGATGCTGGAGATGAAATTTCTGTGATTCCCATTCTTGGTATGGGGGGCATAGGAAAGACAACTCTTGCCAAACTTTTATTCCATGATGAAAAAGTGCAAAGCTTTTTTGATTTAAAAGCATGGGCTTGTGTTTCTGAAGATTTCAATGTTGTTAGAGTCACAAAAGCAGTTTTGAAAATGGTCACCTCTGAAAGCTGTGACGACGACGATCTGAATTTGTTGCAAGTCAAACTAGAGAAGAAACTCAAAGGGAAAAAGTTTCTAGTCGTTTTGGATGATCTCTGGAATGAGAACTACGATGAATGGACTATCCTGCGTGCTCCTTTCCTAGCAGGGGCTCCCGGAAGTACAATTGTCATCACAACTCGTAATGAGAGAGTTTCATCAACAACACGTTCCCTTCCACAGTACCGTTTGAAAGTGTTGTCAAAAGATGCATGTTTGTCTGTATTTACTCAACATGCACTACTAGAGGCAAGCAACTTCAATGCACATCCTGACCTTCAAGAGATTGGTGAAAAAATCGTTGAAAGATGTAAAGGTTTGCCTTTAGCTGCAAAGACCCTTGGAGGCCTCTTGCGCACTAAAAAGGACTATAATGAGTGGGTAGATGTACTTAAGAGCAATATATGGGATATACCACAGGAGAGAAGTAGAATTCTTCCAGCTCTTATGTTGAGCTACCACCATCTCCCTTCACATTTAAAAAGATGCTTTATGTATTGTTCAATACTCCCCAAAAACTATGAATTTGAAGAGCAGCAGTTAGTTTTGTTATGGATGGCAGAAGGTCTAATTCAGCCACGAGAGAACAACTTGCAAATGGAAGATTTGGGCAGCAAGTATTTTCGTGATTTGTTGTCAAGGTCTTTTTTTGAACAATCAAATATGAAGGAATCACAATTTGTGATGCCATGGTCATTATCTTTCGCACAATCAAGCAAGGAGAAATCTCGATTTGTGATGCATGACCTCATCAACGATTTGGCCCAAAAGGTTGCAGGAGATATATCTTTCAGAATGGAGGATCGAATCGGGGGTAGTAATGGTCCTAAAAAAGCTCGACATTCTTCTTACTTGGGTGGCCAATATGATATTACTACAAAGTTTGAGCCTTTTTTTGAACTCACGTGCCTACGCACCTTCCTACCCCTTCCACGTCTTGGGGGATGCTATTTGACTCGTAGTGTTCCTTTTCAATTGTTGCCGAAATTACTATGTTTGAGAGTGCTCTCTTTGAGTGGGTACTACATAGTTGAGTTACCGGATTCGATTGGTGATTTGAAACATTTACGGTACCTTAACCTTTCTTACACAGAAATTAGAAGCTTGCCTGAATTAACAACCACTCTCTACAACTTACAAACATTGATATTGGAGGGTTGTTCTCATCTAAAGAAATTGCCTTCAAAGATGGAGAACTTGGTTAACTTGCGCCACCTCAACATTCTCAATGCAATTAAGCTGGAAGAAATGCCTCCTCAAATAGGTAAATTAACTCATCTTCATACATTGTCTAATCTAATTGTTGGTAAAGGTAGTTGCTTCACATTAAGAGAGCTAGGTTCTCTGTTGCATCTTCGAGGGATACTCATTATCTCACAATTGGAGAATGCCATTGAACTTGGAGATGCAAGTGATGCTAAATTAAGTGAAAAGCTTCATCTTACTGGGTTATGCTTGGAATGGAGTGCCAATATGGATGATTCACAAGATAGAAGAAGTGAGTTAGACGTACTTAACATGTTACATCCTCACAAGGGTTTGGAAGAGCTCACTATCAGGTGCTATGGCGGTGCAAAATTTCCAACTTGGCTTAAAGGTCATTCATTTCCTCATATGGTACTGCTAAGGATTGAAAACTGTAAAAAGTGCACATCTTTGCCACCAATCGGCCAACTACCATTACTCAAACAACTTTTCATTCGAGGCATGGTGAATGTGAAGAATGTTGGTGTTGAGTTTTATGGGGAAGGTTCCCTGCAACCTTTTAGATTGTTGGAGACTTTGTGCTTCATTGATATGAAGGAATGGGAAAATTGGAGTCCTAGTGGAGGGTTCCCACAACTGCTTGAGCTTTATATTGTAAGTTGTCCCAAGCTGGAGAAGTTAGCAATTGGGCCATCACCATCACTCAAAGTCCTTTCCATTGACGGAATGGACAGTGTAAAGAATGTTTGTCATGAATTTTATGGGGAAGTTTGCTCACAACCTTTTAGATCTTTGGAGACTTTACATTTTGAGAATATGAAGGAATGGGAGAACTGGAGTCCTAATGGAGAGTTCCCACACTTGCATGAGCTTTCTGTTAGAAATTGCCGCAATTTGTTAGGGCAATTACCAAACCATCTTCCCTTACTAAAAAAGGTTTTGGTAGAAGACTGTCAGAGATTGGTGGTTTCAATTTCAAATTTTCCCGAGCTTTGCGAACTACAAATTGAGGGGTTGACAGGGATGGTATGCAGAAGTAAGGTTGAATTTAGCTCAGTAAACTCGAGTTCTCTTTCAACAATTTCAGAGTTCACATCTCCAACAGAAGAGCTTCTTCTCGAAGGATTAACTCATGTAGAAAATCTAACTATTGAAAATTGTGAAGAGCCAACACCTTTGTGGTCAAATGACGTGGGATTACTACAACCCCTCCCATATCTTCGAGTTCTTAAGGCAGTGATGTGCAACCACACGTGTCTTGAGCATATTTATATTTATGGATGTAATTCGCTGAAACACATTGCAATAGGCCAGCTACCTCCAACTCTAAAGCGGCTAGAGATATGTGATTGCAGGAATATGCAAATTTTGCTGGACGAGGATGATACCAACAGTACTTGCAATAGCAACTCATCTTTTCTTGAGTACTTGAAAATTTCTCAATGTCAATCCCTCAAATCCTTAATCCCAAGCGGAGAATTACCCACAACACTCAAACACCTTCACATTGACTCTTGTGAAAAGCTGGAGTCTATCGCGATGAGCTTCCATCACAACTCATCTCTTGAAGACATTGTTATTTGGAACTGTAGAAACCTTAAATCCTTGCCCATGGGAATGAAGACCCTCAGCCATCTAGACAAGATTGAGATTATATTGTGTCCAGCACTTGTTTCCTTCCCAGACGAAGGGTTGCTCCCTAGCAACCTTAGAGAGTTGAGGGTTTCTGATATGGCCCTACCCAACTGCGTACACAGCATCACCTCGCTTCAAAATTTGGAGATTTGCAGTCATCCAAGTGTGGTATCATCCTTTTCGGAAGAGGGTTTTCCCGCCAACCTAACATCACTTGAAATCAGGGATTGCAACATCACTGAGGCCTTGTTTGAATGGGGGCTGCACAGGCTTACCTCTCTTAAAGAACTTTATATTGATGGTGGATGTCCGAATGTGGAGTCCTTTCCAGAGAAGATGCTGCCTGCGTCTCTTACTAACCTCACCATCAAAAGATTCCACAATCTGAAGTACATGTCTTCCCTTCATAGCCTCACCTCTCTTGAAAAACTGGATATCACAGAGTGTGAAAATCTCACATCCTTTCCAGAGGATGGCTTGCCTCCCTCACTTCAGCAACTCTATTTCAGAAAGTGTCCTCGGCTGAAAGAACGCTACAACAAGGATAACGGACCAGAGTGGCCCAAGATTGCCCACATTCCTTGTGTTGAGATTGATGATAGGTTCGCGTATGTCCTAGAGGAGGAGGAGGAATCCATGTCTGACTCGGAAGAGTAGGAATCCTTGTCTGACTGGGAAGAGGAGGAATCCATGCCTGAATCGGAAGAGAAGGAATCCAGGCTTGACTCGGAAAAGGAGTATTAGGGAGGTTTATCGTCAATTAACCCGCAGATTTTGCTTAATGTAAGACAACTGTTGAGAAATAAATCCAAAGGTGAGTTTATTTCCACATTACTTCTTCTGCTTCCACTGGGGAACGCTCAGTGCTTCCTCCTGGAAGTAATTTGGGTTTTCTGATTTTCTTTCACGTTCTTCATCTTCTTTGGAAGATTTTTAAATAATTTGCATTTATTCTTATTTCTCTCACTTCTTTTGGGGTTCAACAGAGCCGTGGGTGGGTCCACTATGCAAGTCATCGCCATGAGCCACACATCACGCTGTTCAAGAGGCCTCTAAACTTTTATTAGCAGGAGGAGAACATGTAATCTCTCCAAGTCAAGTTCATATTTTTCAAAGAAACAATCTGGATGTTTTGGAACTTAGGTTTGTATATTTGTTTATTTTCATGTTTGGGAATTTTATGTTTGTCATTGGCATTGCGTTGATATAAAAGGCTCTTTTGTTTTTGTCTGAATGTTTGCGTTGGAGAGATCTTCTCGCTCCTATTTCTTAATGTACTTGTTGGGTTCACATAAATGCATATCAGGTGTTTGTTGAATTGTCTCACCGACCGGGCAGAGAGTGAAAGCCTCCGAACATTGACTTTTTTCATTACTATGAGTGCCTTTGTTGGCTTGACAAAAGAGAAGAAGCCTGTAAGTTCCACACTCTCAGCCTAAACACCAAACCTAGAGCATATATTGCATTTTCTCCAATGATTTGGTATTACACCCATGTAGGTGGAACCCAAAGTGTTCAATGAAGATAATGTTGGTCTTGAACAGGATATTGATGGTAATATTTTGCTCCTTTGTTTTTTATGGTTTATTCATTGATAAAAAGAAAAGAAAATGAATTAACTTTATTGCATCGAAGGAACCATGCTGATCTAGTTACATTTCTCTCAGCATCTTTCAAGCAATATAGGTATGGAGAAGAGGAGGGATTATCTTTATCCAGCATTCCCAGGAACAAACTGATCCAGATTATGAATATAAAGAGGTATGCCTTACAGCCCCTGCAATTATAAATTGGGATGTTGTGTTTCCACAAAGACAAACTCCTTTTTATAAGTGATCGAGAGTATAATTGTTATTATTGTTAAAGATAACATTCCAACCAAACATGCTGACCAACTAATTCAGTTTCAACCAGAAGAAGACTTCCCCAGTCACTAGCACTTCTTCTACACTCAGCAGCCCACACAAGGCCAGCCTCTCAACTCTCAAGGCAAGCTGATTGCTGGTTCCCAAGACAAGATGAAGGCAGCCATTTGTCCAGGATTCTTGCATGTCAGATGTCCATGTTTTCTGCTGGCTTTCATCTCAGTTCAGCACACAATTGTCCAGCTTCCATGCTCCTTGTTTTCCTCATAGTTTGCAGTTATGTAATTAAATATGTTCATTGTTTTCTGTTATGTATTTCAATCCTCTCTTCTCTTGTAAAAACACACGATCCCTTTGGCTATATATATACATACATGGTACTGCACTGTTATTGGTTATGTAACCAAAACAGTTTTCCTCCAGTCTTTCAATTATATGTTTATTCGCATTTGTTAAGAAAATGATATGATAATGAAATGGACAATCTATTTTCCAGTATTTAGAGGTATGCAACTCTGCTTTGCAGTTTCGGTTGCTTTTGTTTTTTCTTTGCTCCTTTTTGGTTCTTTTGATCTTTTAAATTTTTTCCTTGCAACCAAAGGATGCACTTATGAACACAAAAATGCTTTACATTTTCCTGGTGAATTATTTTTTGTTAGTGGCTTTGCGATGTTTCTCTGCACAAGTATACTATATAGTATATAGTCAAATAAACAATGGGCTTACAAGTAGAATTTTTCACTCGAATCACCTGAAATCTAACATATAAACTTTATTTTTAAGGCACCCTGCCTGTTGAGTTCATAGAATATATTAGAATGGACCATGACATGACTTCACTTACATAGAAATCCAAATCTCATGGGGTTGGACCATGACAACCCGGATTGAGGTCCTTTGCAAACCATACTCTATAACTGTTTTGATCTGAGACAAAATAGGGGAGAGAGAGAGAGATATATAGACAAAATAGGAGAAGAAAACGGACTATCCAGTCTATCCCCAGCGTCTATCAATATCTACAAGAACAAACGGGTGGAAATTATGAATATAAAGAGGTACTCAAGCAATTTTATAATGGCTCCGGCTATTTTGCACCCAAATAGAAAGAAAAATTATTGAAGTTCTTTTTAACAGTGGGAGAGTGTAATTATTCTTTATTGTTGTTCTAATTACAATAGAATAGTTCAAGTAGGAAGTCTTGCCCGAAGTGTATCTAAAAAATGCTTGGGGAAGTACTGCTTGTTTTCTTCTGATTGTGAAGCTGTTTACTGTCTTTCCTAAAGTTTCATGGCCTTTTTGGCTAGCAAGTAGGAAACATATGCTTATACAAAATCATCGGCTCCTAATCTTACCAATGCGGGACAAGCCTCACATATACACTAACATCTTCGAAACAGGAAACATATATATACTTATGCTTATATAATGAAACATTAATTTCATGGACTTAAACATTCAGGTGGGATCTGTCAACGCTTTGTCAACAGTTTTTCTTTTGCAAACCACGTATGGATCTGAGTAGACTCCAGTGCAGAAAATAGGAGAGAGATATACAAGCTGCAGATAAATGTCATGCAACTGCTGCAGAAAAAATTTCTCTTTGGTTGCATTGTATTTAGTTGCACTACTTTTTTCTTTTTTATCCATGACAAAAATAGCCATCTCCAGGCTTTGAGGAAGTTTTAGACAAAAAGTAAGTATTGGATTCCAAATAATAGAGAGCCCCTTGAGTCCGGATGGTCTGTAAAAGGTGATTTTTATAGCAACTAATTAAAATTTGCCACATCATACAAGTATACAAACCCAAATAGACACAGTAACACCGGATTCCTACCAAAAATCAAATAGATTAAGACTAAAACACCCTGCCTCCAACCCAGCGTCATTGGCCAGCCGTGGGTATCGCCAGACCCACCCCGGGGTCTGGAGAGACCCACGCTGGGTCTCGCCCATACCTCCAAAAACCATACAAACAAGCCTCCTCTTTCCTTCTCTCTCTCTTTTCTTTCTGTATTTGTTCAATTTGTAGGGAAAATGCGCATGAGTTGTAATGGGTGCCGGGTTCTATGCAAAGGGTGCAGTGAAAATTGCAGTATCAGGCCTTGCTTGCAGTGGATCAAGAGCCCAGAGTCTCAAGCCAAAGCTACTGTTTTCCTTGCTAAGTTCTACTGCGGTGGGTCTGGCCACGCGGTGGGTCTCGCCGTGAACAGTCACAAAATCACCTGAAACCATCTTTGACCCGCATGAAACCGTTTTGACCCGCCTCAAAACCCGATTCTAATGCCTCAAAACCTGTTTCTAATGCATCAAAACTCGTTTTTAGATTCAAAACTAAAATTTAGAGGTAGAAAGTAAACCTTTTAGAGATTTTATCATCCTAAAAGCCAGAAAAAATGGCTCCGACGCCGGAGAAGATGAACTCCATGGCCAAACCCACGGGTTTGGATTGACCCGCCATCCAACTCTTTTTTGCTCAAAATATTGTGCGTGTGGATGTATGATATTTTTGTAGATTTGTTTTATATTTGGTTAGGTGTCAGCTTGTGAGTGGATGCTATAAAAATGGCTTTTTGCATATGGACCTGATGCAAGGTTTTCTCCAAATAATATGAATGATAAATTTATTGATTCCTTTAATAGAACCTCAATAGAAAATTGTAAAAACATTGCAAAATTTAAAATATATGAGGCAACAATAGACTAATTAGTTCGAGGGAGATAAATTTTTGGATTAGGCTTAGGTTCTAAAAAGATTAGTCAATTTAAAACTTCTCCAAAATCACTTATAAAGTCCTAGTATCCGTTTGGGATTGCAGTTTCAATAAATGCAATTTTAAAAATTATATTTTTAAAAATTACGTTTTTTAAATCACTACTTTTTAAAATCGCAAAGGCGTTTAGTAAAGCATGTTAATTTTTTTTTTTTTTTAATCAAATTTTTGTTGTTTGAAATTGCAATCGCAATTTTGGTTTTAATTCCAACCTTTTCAAATAATTACCATCTGACTTATTTATAGAAATCACATATTTTTTCCTAATTTTAAATTATGTGTTTTTTAAATAGCAATACGAAACACTTTACGTTTTGCAATATCTTTTAAAAACGCAGATTATTCTTGCAAAATCGCAAATCCAAATGCACCATTAATAAGTAAGAAATTTAAGACTTAATATCTATAAGTGTCACTCTACGTGGGTAACTCGTCTTCTAAATATGAGACCGGGGTATTATTTAGGTGTTGTAAAAAAAAAAAAAACAAAAAAACAAAAATAGAGCACATCTTCCATCTCCTATAGTTTTTTCAACTCTCCAAATTTAATTTCAAGTTATTCATCAAATAAAAAATTAAATTAAATCCAAACCATTAAAAGAACTACAAAAAAAATAAAAATTCTCCCATACTTTTTTTAACGTCATCTAAACCCAAATCCCAAATTTTTACCATTGCTTCTTCTTCAAAAGTACTCTGTTTTCACTTTTTCTCTTGCATTTTTAGTAGCATTTAACTCGCCCAACCAAATTCCACCAACACAAGCTAATTAAGCCCAGCTACCAAACAAGCTCATTCATGAAACAAAATCTTTCGAAGCTGGCTTGCTTGGTGCTTGCGTGCATGGTAGCAAGCGCACCCATGGTTGCCGAACCAGACATAGCATGCAACCAGGTACGTGGTGAGTTACCTGACCCCATGTGTTTCTTATGTAGCCAGTGGTGGGTCTGTGCTAGCTGCCTGCTGCAGCGGGATCAAGTCCCTCTACGATCTGGCTAAGACCACGGCGGACCGCCAGAGCGTTTGCACGTGTCTGAAGCAAGCTGTTAACGGGATTCCGTACAATGGTTACAACCTTGGTCTAGCGGCTGGACTTCCTAACAAGTGCGGGGTTAACCTTCCTTACAATATCAACCCTTCTACAAGCTGCAACGAGTATGACTGCTAGCTCTTTTACATATGTCTGCATGCAAAAATATATTTTCTTATGCATGAAGATTATTATAAGTCCACGATAGCAAATATACATGTGTTTTACGCACAACAAGCTGATATGGTACAGCCATGTTAGCTCAAAAACATTGGCCACCTTCTTTCGTGGGTGACTGATCACTTCTTTAAGGGTGGCAAGCCACCTCAATTGAACCTTTGGGGGTGATTGTAAGTCGGAATCACTCCCAATGTCCTATTTAGTAGTTACGGCCACTGGATCTTTTCGATCTGGTGGTATCGCAACTATCAGATTTGGTAGTCATTGGAGGTGGTGCTACCCAAGAGGCAAGGCCGGCTCGATGCATTTTAGGGCTTTAGGTGAAACATTAAAATGGGGCCTAAAAATGTTTTTTAAAGTAATTTTTTTTTTTTTTTAAGTCAAATATGTTCTTGCATTACTGGGTCAAATTATGCAATCATTTCAATTAGACTTAAAAAATTTTCATTACTCCCTATGTGAGATTCAATCAGGTTTGGTTTTTTTTTTTTTTTTTTTTTAGTATTTCATCTTAATATTTTGTTTATTGTTAATAACAAATTTATTTAAAGCCCTATTTGAGATTCAATTAGTTTTTCTATTTTTTTTTTTTTAAGTATTTCATATCCAAATGCATATTTTCTAGTATACATGTTTGATTAAAAATATTAACAAATTAAACAAACACGATTTATAAAAATATATATAGATTATAATAAAATAAATTACAAAAATAGAACAATAAAACCTGATTTGGCAAATGAATTATGAGCTGAAAAAACAAAACCAACGAACGGAGGACCAATCAAATAAACCAATTGAGCTGAAATAACAAAACCAACCAAAAAAATTGTTAAAAACTCGTACAATAAATATTCAAAAACCCACTAGAAAAATCATAAGTACATAAATAAACATTGCAAAAAAAAAAAAAAAAAAA
>CM017324.1:25839141-26000278 GCA_006937295.1 Carpinus fangiana
TTTTTTTTTTTTTTTTTTGGCCTTATTAAAAAAAATTTTGAGCCTTAAATTTTTAAATTTTTTTTTTTGGCCCTATTAATTTTTTTTTGGGGGCCTTAATATGCCGGGGGCCCTAGGCGAGCGCCTAGCTCGCCTAGTGGTCTAGCCGGCACTGCCAAGAGGACGTGTGGGGGTGGTAGGCCACCCCAATTAAACCTATGAGGGTTGTCGCCACCGCTAACCATAAAATTTGGTAGTCCTTGGAGGAGGTGCCACTACAAAGGGTGTGTGGGGGTGGTAAGCCACCTCAACATGGGTTGTCGCGACCACTCCCGATGTCAAGTTTTGTGATCTCGACCACTAGATCTCTCTGATTTTGTTGTATTGTGACCACCGGATCTAGCATCCGGTGTGGTGGTTGGGGATGGGCCATCCGGGAGGGGTGTGTGCACATATTTTTTTTATGCCACTAGCCGTGCTTAAAAACGGACATATATGTGGTTAGCATTAGTCTTTATGAAATGTGTTTATAACTCTTTTTCTGTTTTTCTCTTGCTTGTACCCTGTTTCAGCATAAAGTGAGGTTGATGGACCAGTGGTTTTCATCTACAAGAAGATGTAGTAGCTTGAGAATAAATGGCTGCTTTATATATATATATATATATATGCCTGCAGCTCCTGTTATAGCTTCGTCTTTGTAGTCTTGTAGTTGTAAATCATCCACTTGATGGGTTGATCTTGCTTTTAGTTCTATGTACTTTGACTTCGAAGAAGATCAAATCTGTGGATGTATATCTTAGTTATCACTGAAGACTCATGTTTGCTACTTTATCCTTGCTAATTGCATTTGACTTTTACTTACGCAGCTCGGTATGTAATATTATTTGGATGTGTGATTTGTGCTAATGACCAAAGGGGTGCTTCAACCTACCGATTGACTATATACACCAGAAAAATAGGTTTGTTTCTCTAACCAAATCGGGTGATTCATGGAGTATCGATCCTTTAGAGTAGAATGGCAACTCGAATGTCGAGTTTGGGTCGTCTTGGAACATAGATATAAGACTAAAGAATAAAGTAGCCCCCAAACTATAAAAATGCAACAAAATTATCACTTATTTTTTTTATATTCCTATAATACCCCTATTCTTTTAACAAATAAAATATTAAATTAATTGTAAAAAAAAAAAAAACCAACAAAAAAAAATAATTGACGAATATTTATTTATTTTAAAAAATATATATATTGTATTTATTAGCCCATTGTTCTTTTTTTTAGTCTTTTTACAATTATTTTATTATGTTATTTGTTAAAAAAAATAGAGATATTATAGGAATATAAAAAAATAAATGGTCTTTTTTGTTACATTTTGATAGTTTTAGAGCTGCTTTATTACTTTTTGAACACTGAGGAACTAAATTGTAAACGGCTGATAGTTTGGAAGACTTTTTTATATTTTTCCCAAAAATCAATAAAAAAAAAAAAAAAAAAAAAAGAGAGAAGTAAGATTGGATACTTTCAGCGAACAAGATCTTTTGAAATGTATAAAGAAAAATACTCGGAGAAAATAATAGGATGAGCAACAGGAATTTTGTTGAACGTTGGACCACAAAATAAATGATTGAAGGCTTAATATCAAGGACTAATGCGGTTGGTCACAAAAATAAACGTGGCTTAAATGATCACATTTCCCACTATGATCCCAGCCCCCAGGTTGTTTTAGCTTATAAAATGTCCAAGTTAATGTCCACTACGTTAATCCTAGTAATTATATTTAACTAGCTTAGAGCCCGTGCTATGCGTCAAGTTTTTTATGTTTTATTTTTTTTTATATATATATATAATTTACTCAAAAAGTCTTTAAAAGATAATCAACAAATTTTATTTTCTTCTCTTAATTAACTAATTACCTACCAAAAATAAAAAAAAATGTTCGTAAAATCATTTTAAACCATAGTTTTACTCAATAAAATAAACCCACATATCCAATAAATTTATAAAATTTAGTTATTATCAACTAAAATGTGTTAAATATTTGTTCTCATATATGTAGTTTAAAACAAAATATTAAAGGAAAAAATATTTAAAAAAAAAAACTTAGATTAATCAATTATAGAAAATGATTGATTAATCATTATATTCCAACAATTATACCATATCTCCTCCTCTAATACATAATCCATTACGGTAAACTTTTGTCTTTTAAGAGTTAAACTTTCTCCTCATAAAAATTATTTTTGAGAAAATTTTCTATTACACTAACAAATATAAAAAAGTTGTCTAAAATATATGATTACAGTTATATTTATTAATTTTGTAAACAAAAGAATATTAGCAATTTAGTTTTTCTTTCCTTTTTTTTTAGAAAAAAAAGAGATAAGAAAAACAATGGCATAGATATTGGAACACTCACCAAAAAAAAAAGAACAAAAATTCAATTAAATTTACAAAAGAAAATTTGAATGAAAAATAATATAGAAATTAGAATAGAAATTAAGGACCAAAAAAAATGTAAACAAATGAAAAATACTAATTTAATAAATAATAACTATCTTTTTGGTATATTTTTCCAGTTCCAATTAAATCCACAAATATAAGAAAATGTCTTGTCAAATAGAAATTTTTTGTTTTTTTCAATCATCCTTCACATATATAAAAGTAAGAGAAACTAATTTTAAGACATACAGAAAAAACAAAGACGAAAAAAATCTACTCAATGAACATTGACATAATTTTAAAAAAAAAATCATACATCGTAAAAAAGATAATCAGAGAAACTCTTTCACTATCATTTCCCTTAATTCAATGTAAAATTAACAAAAGAAAAATAATTAGTTTGAATAAATAATATATAAATTAGTAAAAAATTTAAGGGAAAAAAAAAGGAAGAACATAACGATATATGTTTTTTTTCAACCATCCTTCATATATATATAAAATAAAAATATATAAAAAAATAAAATAACTAATTTTAAGACATACAAGAAAACAAAGACAAAAAAAAAAAAAATCATAATCTAAAAAAGTATCATATATTGCACCAAAAATAATGATAAGAAACTCTTTTAAATCATTGTGAAATTTACAAAATAATAATAATAGTAATAATAACTTGAGTAAATAATATATAAATCAGAAGAAAATTATAGGGATAGAAATGGAAGAACATAACCACATTAAATAAAGATAAAAAAACTAAAAATAAAATTTTAATATAATTGAAAGAATTGCCTTTTTTATACGTTTCCTGATTTCAATGAAACCTTGCAAACCAATATCGTCCATTAATTATGTAAACAGATAAACAAATTACTCAATGAAAAACAACACAAACCAAAAAAAAAACCTATTCACCAAAAATAACGATAAAAAGCTCTCTCTCACTATTATTTCCTAAATTCAATGTAAAATTTACAAAAGAAAAGTAATAATTTGAATACAAAATAATATATAAATTAGAAAAAATAATAAGGGTAATTCACAAAATGGAAGAACATAAGCATCGGAAATAAAGATAAAAAAAGGAAAAAAATGAAAATACTAATATAATTGAAAAGAATGTTCTAGCAAAAAAAAAAAAAAACTGTACTATAATTTTTCATTGAGAAACAACGATTGAAAAATTGAAAAGAACTGTTCTAAGAAAAAAAATAAAATAAAAGAAATAAAAGAACTGTAGTATAATTTTTATTGAGAAACAACAAACGGAAACTCTCTCTCATCTTTTTCCGGAATTGATTGTGAAATTTACAGATGAACATTGAGATATAAATAGAAAGTAAAAGAAGAAAAATAAAAAATAAAATAGAAAAAAATATAAGGGACAAAAACAAAAATGGAAGAACATAAGCACCAAAAATAAAGATAAAAAAACGTATAAAATGAAAATACTAATATAATTGAAAATAACTGTTCTCGCAACAACAACAAAAAAAAAAAAAAGAAAAAAAAAAGAAAAGAAAAGAACTGTAGTATAATTTTTTATTGAGAAATAATTATTGGAAAATTGAAAAGATCTGTTCTAGCAAAAAATAATAATAATAATAATAATAAAGAAAAGAATTGTACTATAATTTTTCATTGAGAAACAAAGATTGGATACTCTCTCTCTCTCCTCCTCTCGTCTTTTTCCTGAATTGAGTGAAATTTACAAAGGAACATTGAGATATAAATAGAAAGGAAGAGATGAAAAAAGAAAAATAAACAAAGAGAGAAACAGAGAATTTAGGAACCATTTGTTTTCTTCATTAAGATATCAACTAAATGCATTCCAAATAAAACTCTTACGTTTTAATTATCTGACATTGAGATATAAAGAGAAAGCAAGAGAAGATAAAAAGAAAAATAAAGAGAGAGAATTTGGGAACCTTTTGTTTTCTTCATCAAAATATCAATTAAATACATTTCAAGTAAAACTCCTACGTTTTAATTGTCTCACATTGAGATATAAATAGAAAGCAAGAGAAGATAAAAAGAAAATTAAATAAAAAGACGGAGAATTTGAAAACCTTTTGCTTTCTTCATTAAGACAATTCAATACATTACAAAGGTGTTTTAGATGTTAGCCTTTTAGTGAGACAATTAAAACCCCTATGTTTTAATTATCTCACTAAAAGGAAAAAATATTTTTTTAAAAAAAAAACTTAGATTAATCAATTATAGAAAATGATTGATTAATCATTATATTCCAACAATTATACCATTTCTCCTCTAATACATAATCCACTACAGTAAACTTTTGTCTTTTAAGAGTTAAACTTTCTCCTCATAAAAATTATTTTTGAGAAAATTTTCTATTACACTAACAAAAATAAAAAAGTTCTCTAAAATATATGATTACAATTATATTTATTAATTTTGTAAACAAAAGAATATTAGCAATTTAGTTTTTCTTTCCTTTTTTTTTTTTAGAAAAAAAGAGATAAAAAAAACAGTGGCATAGATATTGGTACACTCAAAAAATAAAAAATAAAAAGAACAAAAATTCAATTAAATTTACAAAAGAAAACTTGAATGAAAAATAATATAGAAATTAGAATAGAAATTAAGGACCAAAAAAAAAAATGTAAACAAATGAAAAATACTAATTTAATAAATAATAACTATCTTTTTGGTATATTTTTCCAGTTCCAATTAAATCCACAAATATAAGAAAATATCTTGTCAAATAGATTTTTTTTTTTTTTTTTCAATCATCCTTCACATATATAAAAGTAAAAGAAACTAATTTTAAGACATACAGAAAAAACAAAGACGAAAAAAATCTACTCAATGAACATTGACATAATTTTAAAAAAAACATCATACATCGTAAAAAAGATAATGAGAGAAACTCTTTCACTATCATTTCCCTTAGTTCAATGTAAAATTAACAAAAGAAAAATAATTAATTTGAATAAATAATATATAAATTAGTAAAAAATTTAAGGGAAAAAAAAAAAGGAAGAACATAACCATATTTTTTTTTTTCAACCATCCTTCACACATATAAAATAAAAATATATAAAAAAATAAAATAACTAATTGTAAGACATACAAGAAACAAAGACAAAAAAAAATAAATAAATCATAATCTAAAAAAGTATCATATATTGCACCAAAAATAATGATAAGAAACTCTTTTAAATCATTGTGAAATTTACAAAATAATAATAATAATAATAACTTGAGTAAATAATATATAAATCAGAAGAAAATTATAGGGATAGAAATGGAAGAACATAACCACATTAAATAAAGATAAAAAAAACTAAAAATAAAATTTTAATATAATTGAAGGAATTGTCTTTTTTATACGTTTCCCAATTTCAATGAAACCTTGCAAACCAATATCGTCCATTAATTAAGTAAGTAAACAGATAAACAAATTACTCAATGAAAAACAACACAAACAAAAAAAAAAACTATTCACCAAAAATAACGATAAGAAGCTCTCTCTCACTATTATTTCCTAAATTCAATGTAAAATTTACAAGAGAAAAGTAATAATTTGAATACAAAATAATATATAAATTAGAAAAAATAATAAGGGTAAAAGACAAAATGGAAGAACATAAGCATCGGAAATAAAGATAAAAAAAGGAAAAAATAAAAATACTAATATAATTGAAAAGAATGTTCTAGCAAAAAAAAAAAAAAACTGTACTATAATTTTTCATTGAGAAACAACGATGGAAAAATTGAAAAGAACTATTCTAAGAAAAAAAAAAGAAAAAAGAAAAGAAATAAAAGAACTGTAGTATAATTTTTCATTGAGAAATAACAAACGGAAACTCTCTCATCTTTTTCCGAAATTGATTGTGACATTTACAGATGAACATTGAGATATAAATAGAAAGTAAAAGAAGAAAAATAAAAAATAAAATAGAAAAAAATATAAGGGACAAAAACAAAAATTGAAGAACATAAGCACCGAAAATAAAGATTAAAAAACGTATAAAATGAAAATACTAATATAATTGAAAATAACTGTTCTAGCAACAAAAAAAAAAAAAAAAAGAAGAACAGTAGTATAATTTTTCATTGAGAAATAATTATTGGAAAATTGAAAAGATCTGTTCTAGCAAATAATAATAATAATAATAATAATAATAATAATAAAGAAAAGAATTGTACTATAATTTTTCATTGAGAAACAAAGATTGGATACTCTCTCTCTCTCCTTCTCTCGTCTTTTTCCTGAATTAAGTGAAATTTACAAAGAAACATTGAGATATAAATAGAAAGGAAGAGAAGAAAAAAGAAAAATAAACAAAGAGAGAAACAAAGAATTTAGGAACCATTTGTTTTCTTCATTAAGATATCAACTAAATGCATTCCAAATAAAACTCTTACGTTTTAATTATCTGACATTGAGATATAAAAAGAAAGCAAGAGAAGATAAAAAGAAAAATAAAGAGAGAGAATTTGGGAACCTTTTGTTTTCTTCATTAACATATCAATTAAATACATTTCAAGTAAAACTCCTACGTTTTAATTGTCTCACATTGAGATATAAATAGAAAGCACGAGAAGATAAAAAGAAAATTAAATAAAAAAAGAGAGAATTTGAAAACCTTTTGTTTTCTTCATTAAGACAATTCAATACATTACAAAAGTGTTTTAGATGTTAGCCTTTTAGTGAGACAATTAAAACCCCTGTGTTTTAATTATCTCACTAAAAGGCTAACATTTAAAACGCCACGTGTCGCAATTCTAGGCACTTTAATAGGACCGATTCACTCCAAAAAAAACATGAGTTTAGAACACATGTTGTAATTCTAGGCACTCTAATAGGACCGATTCACTCCCAAAAAAACATGTTTAGAACACGTGTCATAATTCTACGCACGCTCTAAGTCAAAGCTTGGCTTTTATATAATATATATGATGAACAGTAAGCTGATAATCTATAGAGAAAAAGGGGAAATTGAATGCAGGAGAGAGAGAGAGAGAGAGAGAGAGAGATCTTCATGTAACAGCCAAAACATTAATCTTACCATTTCCTTAATTCCCCATGAAAATGTAGTGCTTTTATTTTATTTTATTTTATTTTCTTGGTGAGGGTTGGGGTGCAGAGCACATTTCAATGCCCTTTGTCATTGGAAGTTGATCTCACAACGTGACAATGTTAAGTCATGCTTGCAGCTTAAACCCTGCGTTTAATGTTTGACTAAAGTGAAACAAATAGGATACAGTTAGGATGACATAGCCATTAAAACATGTAATGCCAAGGGATAGCTCAATCGATCGAAGATCATGTCTCATGCAGTTAAAGTCATTAGTTCGAATCTCATTTCCTTTCTCCTTGGAGCACAAAACTTAATTATATATATATTTTTTAAAATGTCAAGCAGAAATCTAGGGTGCACAGAAGTCCATAAAATTATTCAGGTTGCACATACTAGTTTAAAGTTAATATGAGGTACACATGACAGATAACCATTAAACATCGTGTTGTCTCTGCATACAAAAGTTAATTTTTCTTTTATTCTCTCATTATTGAGTATAAAGGAATTGGTACATTGAAGGTCATGGCCATTTCTCTGTTTTGATACCAATGACATCAGATAAATATAAAACAATTTTGGGCTACTGACTGTCAATCATATGTCCAAGTATGACCTTTCCAATGTATACAACATATTTGATTTGCTCAATTTATCTAAAATACAAGTTATTAAGAATGGCATTTACAAATCAATAAGGGTTCAATGGCCAGTCAATTTCTAGGTGGCAGCAATCAAATAAACCTTTAACTCTCTTTAGAGCTGCTTGCCTATGTTGCAATAACAGATGTGAGGTCTCATCTAAATGCTTTGGCACGTCTTCATTTTCCTTTTTTCGGGGCAATTTTCTTGAAAAACTTTTCCATTTTGATTCAAACTTACATGCTACAAATACAATTAAATAATAATAATAATATGTCTCAACAACCTCCAACCAATATGTATTATCGATCAAACATTTAGCAAAATCTCAAGTAGAAACATGATAAGATAGCAAAAATACAAAAGTTTATTAGCAAGATCTTATACACAAATATGATACTTACAATCGTTTACATACAATAGTGACACTAAAAGAGGATCACATTTAAACAACATTTAAGTATGAGTACATGAAGATAATTAGAAAAAAGAAAATCAAAGATATCCTACTAACTAAATGAGGATATATATATTCAACCAATGTGAAATTCATAAAGGGCCTCAAATGTTATTTTGTGTAGCAAAGGTTATGGAAACAATGTTGTCTGCCAAATAAGAGCGGATTAATTTAAGCGAGAAATGCAAAATTAGTTTGTGGTTGCACGAATTTCAATTAGCTCCATAGGGCTTAAAAAGTGACTTAAAACTCCTTGTACTAAGCAAAAATAACAAATCACTCCCTACCTCAAACCAAGAACATGACTCTTCTCAAAATCTCTGTCCAACCAAAAACCCTCATCATCTCCAATAAATGTAAAAGTAAGACCACCAAGTTTGGCCTCCTACTTAATTGTTCTAAATAAAGCCGATTGTAAAATTGGACAATATGCTCCCTTATTTCTGTAGAGTCTGAGGACAAGGATCGATTAACAACCAAAGAATCCACGGTATTGTTTCTTCTATTGAAATTTGCCACCATATGGAAAATTTTAGTGTTCTTATCTCCGTCTCTCAACCATAGAGCCCTTAATTTCTGCCTCCAGCACATTTCTTTGAGCAGAATAAACCTCTAAATTCCTAGAAATTTTTTTCTCCACCTTTTAGCATCAAATAAGGGTCATCCCTCCACAATAATATTAAGGTCACAGATTCCAACCAAAAGATCCTTTTTCTGCTTTCCAACGTTACCAAAAACCTCTTAGTTCCATTTTTTCAGATCCATTTTCAAGGCTCTCAACTTGAGAGCCAGAATAAAACTAGGGGAACCCTAAAAACTATATAATATTCACTTTTTCACATGTTCCACAAATCTCTCTGACTTCAACCAAATATTCTCAAACTTCAAATATCATCTGCTCCTAACTGCAACGCCACAATCAAGCACCACAAGGAAGTGGTCCAAAAAGATTCTAGGAATCTCCTCAGAGAAACATTAGGAAACTGAACTTCCCAATTAGGCAATAGGAGAAACCTATCATAATTGGTCTAAGATGGCAAATCTCAATTATTGGACCATGTGAAATTCCCACCAACAAGAGAGATATCTGTTAGTTAAAAAGGAATTCGAAAAAATCCAGCATTGACAGGGACTATCAGTTGTCTCCTGATCTCTCAAACATTAAAATCACCACCAATACACCATGGCATATCCCACCAACTAATTAGTTCAACTAATTCATCCCATAAACATTTCCTATCATTATCGTCATTTGGACCATAAACACCTACATAAGCCCACTTAAAATTATCACTGACACTTTTATAAAAACATGCAACTGTATTAGTCCCCACAAACTCTTCAATCTTTCCACCACCCACCTATCCTACATTAACAAAATCCCGTTGAAAGCCACTATTGAACCCAAATAACACCAATCCACATGATGATATCCTCATAAACTAGCACCACAGCCCTAGAAATAATCATTTTCTTAGTTTATTGTAAACAAACCATGTCCACCTTCCAATCCCTAAAGAAACCTTTAATCCTCGAATATGGGAAACCAGTAAATTCTTCAAAGACCATAATTCAAATATTTCACTTGAATCAACGGAAGAGATCTTCAAGTTGTCATCTCCTTCTTGATTACCGGATTTCTGTGTAATGCATGTTGCTCCTTCCTTCCATATCCACCCATCTTCAATGTTTGCTCCTCCATATTACCCACTCTACCCCTGCATGAATACTCAAATTCCTAAAGCTGCCCCCTTTCTACCAAAGATTCAACATACAACCTTCTTCCATGTTCCACTGAGAGGTCCTTATTCACTGGCAGCGACATCGTACCATTCAACTAATTAGACTTTGGACCATCATACACCTTTGGGGAAACCACACCCCTACTCCCACAACAATCGCTACCACCTTTCTTAACTCGGCAACAAAATTGCTCCACCCTCTACCTTCTCACCCCTCAAGAACAACAATGAAGCCTCGCCACCCTCCTACTCCATATTCCGCCAGCACCATGTATTGCCCATGACTATTTGCGCACCTCTGCGCAATATATTCCCTGCTAACAATCCTTAAAGTTCTATAAAACTCCCAAATTATCCCCCTTTAACACCACCTCCACTGTAGCCAACAACCACACCATGCTCGACTTGCCTAGAACCACCACTTGTGAAACCCGTCTGCTTCTCTTGATAATACATAAACCCAAATACCTTGCTTCTATCGATAGCTCAACAGTTTTTGTTTCATCAAAGAAATAGCTCACATAATCCATTGCACTCGAATAAAACTAAAACTAAGAAAATGTAGATAACGGTCGTCTACATAGACACTGGGATGCTCCTACACACACCAATGTGAGAACATGTGAGAGCGAGAACTAACATATCGGCCCCCAAAAACATTGAATGGTTTGCAATATTCTTGTCAAATTCTATAAATATGAGACAGCATACATAAGCTCACAGGATGTTAGCTACTTGGGGTCTGCAAAGTAAGAAAAGAAAAGTATATAGTCTTTAAATCTCACAGATGAGAAAAATACCTTCGCTTTGGTCCTTAAAACCTCGGATAATGCATGCACATACCCATGGCCTTCCTGCATGAGAGGCTTTTGCACCACCTTTAAGTTCACCATTATGTTGTTTCAGACTACACAGAATGTTCCACTTTGTTAAAGTGAATATTAATGGGACTTTCCAATTATGAAGAATACCAGTTCTTTCTACTCTGGGAACGAAAAGCAGAGCCCAACAGGGAAAAAGTAGTAAATTTAACAGGGAAAGGGAAGAATAAAAACAGTAAGATAAGCCTTAGATACTTAATACTTTTTGGGTAGAACATCTCAAACAATATTAACACTTTCAAAGAAAAAAAAAGAAATAAAAGAAAAATATATATAGACAAAATTCCAGCTTAGGAACCAACATTTTTTTTTAATCCAAAAATAGATTTGACTATTTCTTTGGCCTAATCAACATGCCAACACAAAATATAAATTACCTCAGGTTGTTGAGCTATATTGAGGATCAATTACAGATAGCATTAATTAGATGGCATATGTATGCACCGTGTCTAATGAGATTACAATCAAATAACACAAGGAGAAATTTAAAGAATCATTCTTTAATTCAATTTTAAACATACAAACAAGCCCTCATCAGTGAAGTAAATATTAGCTTAGACATAGGATCTTAATCAAATAACAAAACTTACAAAACAAAAAAAACAAAACAAAACAAAAAATGCAAACTCTTCGTACCAATCATAATGTGATATCACAAACAAAAAAATATCAACCCATTTCAACCAAATTAAGATTGACCCAGATGACAATTTTCAACAAATTTATCAAACCATCCCTTGACAAAGAACAAATCGTGCCAAAAACATATAAAACGTACCGACGAGGGAAATCGGTGGTGACCCCAACGTAGGTTTTGATGGGAACATTGGTGGAGAGAATGAGGTAGACGCACCATGATCTGGAGCTCAATTTAGGTAGTGAAATTCTTGGTTTTGAAGGAGATGATGATGACTTTAATGGGTTAGGATTAGGGTTTGGACTTTTAAGAGATCGGAATGTCCTGGACAGCAGCCTCACCATCATGGGTACTCTGTTTTATTTTTGTAAAGTTCGTAGATTATACCAAAAGAGAAAGAGAGGGGAGAAGGGCATTCCCAAATCCCACCAGTAGTTTCTGTTAGGATTTTATCAAGTTATTCTGGTTTCTAGTAGACTATAAAAAACTTTTATAGATTAAAAAGGTCGGATCTAAATATTATAGTGCAGTAAAAAGATAATTTTTGGTCCACAAAAATTCTAGGTGGCAAGAGATTATGGCCCCATCCCCATTCGTAGGACTTTTATGACTAAAAATCTCAAATATAATAAAGATTTGTCCCAAATTTCAAGATGGTTTAGGCTCATTGTCGGCTCATTTTTCGGCCAATATTATCGGTAAATTATTACTTATTTCAAAAGCTTAAGTTATAAAATCCAAAACATAAAATATTAAATAAAATAAAATGAATTGATGAAACAAGGTTTAAACTTAGAAGTTCAATTTTAATATCATATTAAATTATTATTTATCACAAAAATTTAAATTAATAAAAATAAATAAAATTAATCATTTAATTTATATTCTAATATCTTCGACCTTTGCCTCTGGCTGTTGTTATGCTACCGCCTCTGTAGCTGCGTGCAAAGTCGATGGTCATCTCCTGTTGGCTTCACCACATCGAGTTCACACCCACTTTTAAATGTGCATTGCACATGATTGGTGTCCTTGGCGACCCCACATTCATTCTTTAGCTGGTGAAGCACATGGTTATAATGTCCTTCATCAATAACTCAATATTTCATCGATGGATTTGAAAGCCAAATTCACGTTCAGAATTTGGTCATTATCGCACCATATCCATTTCAGCAAAAACAACAACAACAAAAATGTCATTTTTTTTTTCCAACTTCAAGCTTTCACCTGGACAATTCACTTCTTTGGGTGAGCGCCTACCGGCATCATAGTTGTTTTTCAAAATGCCCAAGTGTTCAAGCAGAGAGAAGGCCTCCACCCAATAAGTTTTTCATTAATAATTGGGATGTTGTTGATCATTATACATTTGGTGAATCATTGGGATTTGGGGTCTCCACAAAAAAGTAAATTTTGATTCTTGGTGATGTTGGCATCCATTATGTCACCATAGCCATGTTATGGACGGTTATAATGGATGAATTGTAGATAAAATTGGATGTAAGAATCGTTTGAGATTGAAACATTAAAACATCCTTATATATGTTTATGAGTAATGTTATAAGGCTTCTTAGAATCTTTCTAGAGTTATCCCAAATGTTATGTGACTTTTAAAATTACCGTTGAATTTGAGATGTAATTTATTGAGTTTTGATCTATTACTGATTTTAAAAGTTACATCACATTTGAGATGACTATAGGAAAATTCTAAGAAGCCTTATAGCATTACTCATATGTTAATATCAAATAAAGTGAGAAATTGTAAAATCAAAGGGCCTAGAAGTTAGAATATTAGTGGAGTCTTTGATAAACGGCAACATTAATTCATTATTAGGATTATTGAAGAACAAGCCAGGCAAAATCAATTAATAAGTGTCAAAAAATAAATTCCAAGGTCAGTATAATGGCGGGTTTGCATAAGATCAACTCATAAGTGACTTGAGCATAATATTACTCTTGAGAATAATTCTAATTGGTGTACCATGTCCTAAATTTAGTCTGTTCGGAGCAGATCTGTTCCTTAACTATAATTGTATATGGGTTAGCGATAGCTTGAAGTCATAGATATGTATTTGATTGTAAGATTTTTATGATTGTATTTATAACTTTATAACCTCATAGCATTTGACTATGATTTTTCAAGGCTTTATGCTTTTTTTTGTAAGAGCTTTATACTCTTGATATTTTATCAATGAAATTTAAAGATTTTCGTTAAAAAATAAAAAATAAAAAAAAAAAATGATGTACCATATAATAAACTCTATTGGGAGTAGGCCTTCCCTAATTATTAAACCAATTAATTTTTTTTTCCCAAATTTTTTTTTAAAAAAATCCAAGGATGTTGTGTATAGTAAAATAATGTCGAAACTTAATACATACGTATGGTAACAAAAAAAAAAAAAAAAAATCCTTATATAATACTTATGTATGATAAACTTTAATATCCGTATGATTGTTTATTTTGTTGTTTAATGTTTATAAATTTTGATTGTCTTTTACAGTGTTGTGATTTTACTTGAAAATTTTAGGTTCATGAATAAACTTTAAGTTTATGAATTGATTGATTTAACTTGCTGAATTTAAATTCGATACTTGATGATTTTGTACTTTTAAGAAACTGTAAAGTGTAATTCTAGACATGCTTTTTTTTTTTTTTTTGTATTTCTGTCTTTTTGATATAGTGCTAACATGTTACATTTTTAATATATCAATTTGAGCACATATTTATGAACTTCTATAGAAATTTTTTTGTGATGCATATATTGTGTGAATTACCATATATTTAGGAAGAAAAAAATTTTAGGACGCAAAAAAAATTTTAATAGTACCTCCGATATAAATTGTTTGGCTTTGTCATTGCTTTGATACGACCCTAAGCTATGCCCGTTGGCAACAATGCCTAGAAGTCGGCCAGATATGTCACCAATGTTAGGCCGATTTCGCTTGAGCTAATCTTGGCCAGCTAGACTTAACTCGATTTGGCTGGCCAAACCAAAACTTATCATGGATGAGAAGGTGTAGGGGGCATAAAGAGAAGCTGCACGATGGTATTCTATTTGGTGTTACAATGAATAACTTCTTGCTATCTTCTGTAGCAAAACGTCTAAATAAAAAAGGGTTAAATACCTCATTCCCCCTTAAGGTTTTAGTACTTCATTTTTTGCCTCTTAAGGTTTCATTTGGATTACAGGAGGTACCTATGGTTTTGATAAAAACGAAAATGGTACCTCCGTTAAAATTCTGTCTAAAACTTAACAGAACGTCACATCAGCACCAATCAAATGTCACCACGTGTCATTTAATTAATTTTTAAGTTAGGTAATTGGGATTGGTGAATTGCTCTTTGTAAGCTTGCGATGTTTCTTTCCATAAATTATTGATTTTTTTTTTTTTTTTTAACATGTCCGCACAGGAGGGAATGATAGATTTAAACTAATGAAACGTGGTCTTCAACAAATTAAACTATCCTTAGAGACGCATAAATTAGTGCATTATTAGGTAAAATGGGCAGGACAGGACATGCTCCCTTTGTTAAACTTTTATTTTTTAATATTTGATTATCACACATACATTTGTATATATTACTAGTCTGTGTAACCTTAGAGTGGCATGTTCAAATATGTTAAGTTACATATACACTAATACAAATAGCATTTCCAACATATTGGGTAAAATATCAATATTAGCTAAAATTTGAGATGTATAACACTTCTATTTTTTATATTTTCATTTGAAAGCGGGAGAAATGATGAGAAACAAACTTTTTATTTGAACATTGCGCTAATGAAGTGAAGGTCACTTATTCGAATCCCCTTTCTTCCTTCTTGTGCGGACATGTCAAAAACAAAAAAAAAAAAACAAAAACAAAAACAAAAAGTTGTTATTTACTTCTAGCCAATCTACTGAAATGAAAAAAAGGAGCAATTTAACAACTTCTTGGGATGTTTAACATTTCTTTGTGAAAAATAGAAACTACAGCTTCTTGCTATTTATTGTAACACAATGTCCAAATAAAAAATTGTTTCCCACCATTTGTCTCTCGTTCAAATGAAAATATGAAAAATAGAATATAATTAAAAAGAATGAGGATTAATATTTAAAGTAAGTAGCTAGAGAATATATTAGAGTGTATATAAAAATAAAAATAAATGTATGAAAACTTCATAAAGGACCTTTGAACTATCACACATTTTGAGAAAACCCTCTCAAATTTTAAAAACTATCAATTTCACCCCTCGAACTTTTAATTTGATGCAATTAACACCCCTTCGTCAATTTTTGTCATTGAACCCTAACGGAAACCATAAAAAGACTAAATTACCCTTCTAATATTTTTTTTTAAAATGAAAAAATGAAGAGAAAAAAGGGTCACAAGGTGACCCAACCGTGGGTCACCTTGTGATTATTTTTTTTTTTTATAATAACTTTATTTTTTTATTTTTAATTTGAAATTTAGAATTTGATAAAAAAAAAAAGCTAGGGATATAGTGGTCATTCTATCACTTTTAACGTATAAAAATGGATGAAATGGTACATTGCATTAGATTGAAAGTTTAGGAGTATAATGGTCATTTAATTTTATCACTTTTAACGTTTAAAAACTGATAGAAGATACATTGCATTAAATAAAAAGTTTAGGATGGTGAAATTGAGAATTTTTGAAATTTAGATAAGTTTTCTCAAAACGGATGGTAACATAGGGGTCTAAAGTGTAGTTCCCTAAAAAATAATTAAAATAAAAAATTGCACTTTTTTTCTCAATATTTTAGCTATTGTTGCTGGAGAAGCGTAAAACTCTTTTTTTTCTTCTTTTTTTCTGCATACTCAACGAAGAAGAATGAACGTCTCCATCTCAAAAGAAATGTATTTGAAATGGAGAAGAATGGTAGTTCTACCAGCTCTTCTCCTTTCCATTTCATTTCCTATTCCATACCCAATAGCCAATAGCCTTCAAAAGTGGTGGACAGAGGTATTGATGAGGAGACAGAGAAAGTGGAGGTGATAGACTTTATTGGATTGTGGAAATCTTTTTCTTTCCTCTGTCTCTTTGTCTTTCTTATGTTTTTCCTGATAAAGAGACCGAGAGCTTCTGGATTCCGTTGGTTGGCCAACTACGGTGGACTCCCACTCCAGTCTCCAGGAAATGTGATTTAGTTAGAAATCAAAGAAAAAGTAAAAGATAAAGCTCACACTTTATTTCATTGTGGACTCCTCCACTCAATGATTTAGTAATTAAAAGAAATGTATCAAAGAAAAAGTAAAATAGAAAGCTCACAGTACTATGCATTATTTAACAAGAGAGACGACTTGCATGTAAAACAAGTCTTTGTATCGCGACTAAGCAAAATAGAACGGTTAGTTTAGAGTATCCAGCAGCCTTTTCAAATTTTACTTTTCAAAATAATCAAAAGTATATTTTTGGTTATTTTAATAACTCACATTTTTAGAGCACCCATTTCAGCCTCACAACTTTAACAATTTACTTTCACTATTCTATTTAAATATTATTTTTCAAAGATTTGTTTATTTTTTCTCTAAATTTTATCATTTTGAATATTTATATATTCATAATGGTCTATTTTAAGAATATTTGTCTTATTCTAACAGTAATATTTTTTTAAAAATGTAATTTTTCTAACAGTCATATTTTTTAATTTGTGTCTTACCCTAGTAGTCATATTTTCAAAAATTTTGAAGCCAAATGCTGCCGAAATGCTGAGAGGAAAAAAAAAAAAAAAACAAATGCTGAGAGAGAAAAAATAGAAAAATAAACCAAATGCTGAGAGAGAGAAAAAAAAAAGGGGGGGGGGGGAGGGGGGAACAGCTGTGGAAATAAAGAGAAAAAAAAAAAAGACAGATGAAAAGTAAAAATGGAAAGAGAAAAAATATATTTGTTTAATGAATAGATGAGTAAATAGTAAATTTCATATTTGAAGATTTACTGTTCATCTTGTTATTTTTTTTTGTTAAAATAAAGAAGCTGAAAAGTGGCATTTTAAGCCATTTTGGTTAAATTGCCTCTCCAAAATAACCAAAAAATGGCTTTGAAGAGGCTGCAGTTGATGCTCTTAGGTAGTTAAATTATGGGTTTTGACGGTGATGGTGATGACTTTAATGGGCTAGGGTTTGGACTTTTAAGAGATCGGAATGTCCTGGACAGCAGCATCGCCATCTTCCCGTTAAATCAATACTTATTTCAAACACTTAAGCTGGGAGGCCCAACATGTAGAATATGTAATTGAAATTGGGTTGAACTGACTAGACAATGTTCAAACTTATAAGTTTTGTTTTGATACTAGATTAAATCATCATTTATTTTAAAAGTTTAAATCGATAAGAATTGATGAACTTAATACTTTAATTTGTATTCTAACATGTCCGGCTGCTGTTATATAGCCGCCTCCGTCACCCTTCGGCACCATCATTGACAACAATCCATCCCCATGTAAAAGACATCGTTGTCTCTTGTTGGCTTCACCATATCGAGTTCACACCCACCTTTAGATGTGCAAGACTTGTTTACGATTAGAACATAAAAACATTTCCTACGTTGATATCAAATAAAGTGAGAAATTGGAAAATTAAAGGGCCTGGAAGTTAGGAAATATTAGTGGAGTGTTTGATGCACGGCAAGATCAATTCAATATTAGGATTATGAAGAACAAGATCAATTGGCTTAATAAGTGTCAACAAATAAATTCAAAGGTCATACTCAGCGAAGAAGGTTCATCTCCAACTCAAAAGAAATGGATTTGAAATTGAGAGAAACGGTTAGTTATTTTAAGAGGGGCAAAATTAACAATTTTACCCTTCTACCGGTTCTTCTCGTTTCCATTTCATTTCCTATTCCATACGCAATAGCCTTATCTAGAAAGTGGTGGTGATAAACTTTATTGGCTTGTGGAAATCTTTGTCTTTCCTTTGTTTATTTGTCTTTCTTCCTTTTTCCTGGTAAATTGGCTTACTTGAATGAGACAACAATGGACTCTAGCTACTCCATGATTTAGTATGGAAGGAATCAATGAAAAAGCAAAATAGGAAGCTCACCTACACTTGCATTATCGGACAAAGAGAGAAGACTTGTAAATGACTAAAACAAGTCTTTGTTTTTGTAATACCGTACGACCTTGTAATTTTTTGATAATTTTAAGAGATATTGCTTCAAAAGTTTGAAAAACATTACAAATTATTTGGTAATTCCCTAAAAGTTTTGTTCTGACTACCTGTTGTGTTGAACAAAGTACGAAATGTGAAAATGGAAGTGTATAAATATTTTGAAAATTAATAATTGTTAACTATTATTTTGTGTTTTGGAAATCTTTTAAAATAAAAGGTTTTAAAGAGCATTGAATAAAGAGAGTCCTATATTAAAAAGAGAGAAAGTGAAGTTAGCATTTATAATGCTTAACAAACTTTTAGTTATAAAAAAACCTTGGGAGTACACTAGTGTGTATGCTAGTACGGTGCAAAGCACTAGACACAGATGTGTGTGTGTGGTGTGGGCTGTAGGCCATCTTTGATGGCGCAATTGGCATGAAGTATCGGAGGTCAGAGCGATCTGATCATGACCATTCTATTTGGATGGTCAAGATTGTTCGATCAAGTGGTTTGATCTAAACCATAGGATGCTTCTAGGTAGATCGTTGGATTTACTAGACTGTAATTAAAGTTAATTGTAAAATCAAATTAACTTTGATCTAACTGTTGAGATTAAATAATTAAGATATAGTAATTATTATTAGATAATTATCTAATATAACGAATAGGATTAAGTGTTTGATGGATAAGCAGTTTAATTTCGAAATTCGAAATTATCAGATCTATCAAAGTCTTTGTCTGCTAATTGGATAGAAAAATTTATGAGTATTTTCGGGTTTTAATTTTGTTTGTTGTAACCCTCTTGCATATCATATACGGTGGGGGCAAATAATTTCGTAAGGAAAGTGACATTGTAACACACCTTATGAGCAATTTCGTTTTCTGTATTTTTTCTTTTTTTTTTTTACTGAAAGGGGTTCAAATTTTTATTATTATTTTTTTTCATCCATTTGCCAAGCATTTAGCAAAGACTTTTGAGTAAAAAGGCTCCATCATTGCCATTCACATAGTTTTTTTGTGTGTAAAAGCTAAAGAAAGCTTGCAGTTTAATCTTTTGTACGTCCACCTATATGCAATATCTATCCATCTTCCTTCAATCAATTCTTCTCTATTTTTTTCCCAAGCGACGTCCGAAATTACTTGTTTGATTGACTTTTTGTTATATGGTTTTTCTTCATTTTAATCTTAAACACTTCATTTTAAGAATTGTTTCACCCAAGGGTCTTCTTTTCCATACATGAGGCAGATTGGTACATTGCTCATTTGACATCTACAAATAAAAATGAGCTACCAGTCCATAATTTGGACAAAAAAAAAAAAAGGAAATAAGGCACAATAAATATTTGTATGTAGTAGTCAGGACATCTGCACTATCCACCTAGATAAAACATCCCTAAAAGATAATTGTCCCTGAGGAGCGAACATAATCGAGGCAAATGATACAGCGGCAGCCAGATGCTGTGTAGTTTCAAGTATAAGAAAAAACACTTCGTCAACATTCGTTGCATGAATTGCGTAAACTTGCCTCATTACTTCTGCGATATTTGTAGGATCACTTATTTTCTGCCAACTGAAATTACATGATAAAATTTGAAGTTACTTTTAGTCAATAGACATTGGATATGTAGAAGAGTATTTAAAGTAGCTTTTCTTCTCAGAATTAAAGGACATAAACAATGTCTAGAATGTCCTCACAGTTCAATCTCGAAAGGATTTAAACATATAAATTCTAAATTTCCAAGTTCCAAGCCTTAAACTTCAACCTTTATGAAGATTGTATATAATAGGATCCATTCACTTAGATGAATGCTTACATGATCTTAAATGTGATGCCCATCGGTTTGAGATGTGATAGTAGTTTACACCCTGACTAAGTAACACAGAAACATATAAACAAAAATGGACACCAACTGATCTATATGAGCACTTAAACTTGCATGAATTCTTTGAGCTTTATTATAGACTGATTTAAATTGTGAAATCTCAAAGACCCATCTCTGGAGTCAATTTTAGTGCACCAAAATTTGTGTTTTTTAAAGGTGAGCCTTGATTGATGCAAATTAGAGCTTTTCAGAACCAACTCCAATCTTTATTTTACAACATGGGGGCAGGGTGCATAATTGTATGACAGAATTTCCATAGCCAGCCAAAGCAAATGATTTAGACAATCTAGCTTTACCTTATGTTTGGCTGCAGAGAAAAGAATGAGGAAATGATCAAATGTGTAATTTGGAAATCTTTAAGTAGGATCAGTTTCCCAATTGGTGAAATCCTGCCTTCAAAATCTGCTGAGTTCATAGGATAGATTGGAATGGACTAACGCTAATTGTCTAACATGAATATGACTCGATTTACATTGTTAAATCTATTTGGTACTATTAGATTTCTTGCAGTTATCCATTATAATTTTTTATTTTTTTTTAAATGTAAATAATTTTTTATTAATTTTTTATTAGTAGAATAATCTAGACTGTTGGATGAGAATGGACTGTCCAGATTGAGGATGTGAGAATCTCAAATCCCCCTTAAGATTCGAGATAGATTTTAAATGTCACTTTACATTTGGATGACTTTAACATTTGGATGACTTTAGGAGGACTAGAGAGTCCTCCTTTATATCATTATTCCATCTAATCTTTCATTTTTATTTTTTATTTTTACTTTTTATCTCCTTTTTCATTTCTAACACGCATTGCCTTATCTCTTCTTCCTCCCATTCTTACTATTTTCTATTCTCAAAACTCTTATTTCCCTCTTCTTTTCTCCTTAAATCACGCCAATTGCCTCCCCCACTTCCCCAACTTCTCACTTCTTATCTTTTTTTCTTTTTTATTCCATCTTTTCTCCCACTCGCCTAATCAATCTTGTTATTCATTGAAGCACCAAATTTATTTAAGTGGAGCATGCACCAAAAGTCAAGTGGGAAGGAACAAAAAGGGAAGGAAAGAGAGGAGAAAAACAAGGAAAAAAAGAAAATGAGAAAGCGGTGGGAAACCCTCATGAATCTGCTGCAGCGTGAATCAAGGCACTTAAATAACTCTATAATATTATAAAATTTTAGATTAAGCTAGCTCCCACATGAGACAGTAGAGGGTCTAGTAGTTTGTAGGTGCAATAATGCGAAATGAAACGATAAGGTAGGATGATGGAAACCAGATTAAGATTGTCTGAGAACAGCATGATCAAAGCTCTACTTTTCTCCTGGTTCGAGCTTATCTCAACAAAAAGATGCACCATGCGTGTGAGAAATGAAAAGTAGGAAAAATAAAATAAAGAAATGAAAGATTGATTAGGTGAGTGGGAGAAAAGATTGATTAGCTCAACTTTGCTTATCTTCAATGAATAACAACTTTTTGTTATTTACTATAGCACAGTGTTCAAATATATATATATATATATATATATATATATATAAAATCACCATTTGTCTCTCTTTCAAATGTAAATTTGAGAAATAGAATATAATTAAAAAGAATGATTAACCACAAGAAAAAGGTTCGGCCCTACTGTAGTAGTTAATTATTTATTTAAATCAAAAGAAGCACTACTTGTTTGATTGCAAATATTTTTAAATATTTCAAATAAACGGAGCAAATTGATATACAAAGTATGGCCTACAACGACAACTGGTGCTGATGATCAACTTTATTGGAATATTTTTCTGTCTTTTTATTATTTTTTTGGTAAAGATAGAGAGCTTTGAATGTGGCCAATTATGCAGTCTCCGTAAATCACATGGCCCTGGAGCCCATTCAAGCAAAAGATTTTCACAATTCAAATTAAGTCTTTTCACGAGTTCATAACAACCGCATTCTATTAAAGTATATGTATAAAATTATATAAGTTTTACTAAAAAAGCAAGATCAATCGGCTTAGTAAGTGTCAACAAATAAATTCAAAGGTAAGCATAATGAGTGAGTTTCCTATTGTTGTTGGGTTTGCATAAAACCATAAAAATGTGTTTGTTAAAATGTTATTCATTATTCCTCCCAAGAAAACCATGCTAAAGAAAACTATGCTAGAGTGGGAGAGCTTTTCATTGCTGCCTTCTTAACCACTTTTTTTTTCTTAAAAAAAAATTAATTAAAAGGGTAAAAGAGTGTGACCATGGTTAGCACCTACTCGTTACAAACTGCTCATAAGAGGCCTAGAAGCCCTAGACGATGAAGAATCGCATGCGCTCCTTTAAGACCAATTGAACAATAACATGACCTAACCCCACCATAGTATCAGTAGGACCTAACTTCATGGTAATTCATTTAAGATTATTGAACTACCACCACTGCCACCGGTAGTGCGTCCTAAACACTTAACCCCAAAGCATATATCTTTTTATGTAGGTAGAGACATATTTCTTGACTCTTAGAACCAATTTAGAATTGCATTAAAGAGCTTAAAAAATAATTTTAGTACATAAAAAGTTGTGCAAAACAAAATGGGTATGTTTGGTAAAAATTAAAAAATTCTTTGAACTTTTTTTCTCCAAAAAAGAAAAAAGGCAAAGACACCTTCGGGAGAAAACTTGAAAATATATATATTCTTTAAAGCTCAAAATATAAAAAGCTTTATTCTCTATACAATCTCACAAGCTTTCAAAAGCCACTTTCACAATTTTGCTGTTATCAAGATTCCCGGTAATACCTTAAAAACTGCCAGTCAATGTTTTTACAAATTTCAGCCATTTAATATATTTAAGTGCTTAGAATAAGGGATTACAAATCTACATATATAGTCTCGAGTAGGAGGGTGAGTACCTTAACTTATATGCTTTTATGCATCTATCAACCTTAATCACATAAAACCAACCACCTAAAACTAAACAAGGATTTAAGGTTGTGTTTCCATGAAAGCAAAAACAAAAGCAATATGCTTTATTGATTGCACTAGACCTTTTGTAAATGAGATGAACAGTTTTTTTTTATGTATGGTAAAAAAGCTTTTGATGTTTAGCAGTGTTCTGTATATTATTTCACGTTCTTTATCAGAAAACACATGTTCTCAAGACAATCGATCTTAATTCACTTAGATTATTGTGCAATTATTATAATCCATGTAACAGCTGTACATGGATGGCATGATAAACTTTCTTTTAAAGTCTGGATTAAGGACAACATAACAAACAAAATTAAGCTGTCATATTTGTAGGAGATTCCAGAGTTCATTCACTAACTGCATGTGCTAACAACAGATACATCTACTGTTTATTTTCCCCACAATACTTTGCATCTTCCTGCATGTGCTGTTGGATTAGAACGATAGAAATGTCGAGGCTGAATGGGGAAAACCAATTATTTTACCAGAGATTCCCTCGTAAAAAGAAATATAGCACGAGATTGCATTGAGATACAAGGTTATTTTATTGAATGTCTACCTCGGCAGCTGTAATATAGTATGGAGGTAATCTAGTGTACTACAATTAGGAGCTTAACTAATGTGCTTTTACACTCCATCAAATCGTAAATTATTTTCTTATTTTAGATTAAAGGTGATTGAGTTTATAATTTTGTAAGAATAATTTATGTTTTTAAAACATATCGTAAAACGTGTGTTTCACGTTACAATTTAAAAAACACAAAACATGAAAATTGAGAAATATATATCTCAGCAAGCACGCCACAAACTTCCTCGAAGCATGCACTTTTGAGATTCCAATCACTTGGGCATGTGCATCTTAATTTGCATCGTTTCCTGATTAACTTATTCATTATTTTCTTCCCATAAAACCATGAAAGCTGCAAGAGTTGTTTGTTTCTTCTTTTTTTCCTGGTAATGGACTTTATTGGATTGTGGAAATCTTTTTCTTTCCTTTGTTTGGTAAACTTTTTTCTCAAAAAGGGGGGAACACACTTTTGGGCAAAAACTTGAAAATATATATATATATATATATATATATATTTCCTCAAAAGCTTCTTTCAAAATATAAAGAGCTAGCTTCATGTCTCCATACAACCTCAAAAAAAGCTCTTAATTACTTAACGCCAAAGCCAAAACAGAAGACTCGTAATTTGCTCCACTAATCCTTAATTAATTTGGCTCACGTCTTGGTAAAGCTAAGCCAACATTTGGGTGGGTAATTGTTGTGAAATCATAATCTATAACAAATATAATATGATAGTAATAAGCAAGTTAATTGGTCCTAAAACTATTGAATATTAATCAGCAATTTGCTCTCTTTTTTTATTGTATCAAACAACCCAATTAAAATGGTGGTAAGCACGTCGGCTGCCGACAGTCGCCCTTAAACTATTGCCCGGAAAAAAAAATAGTGAATGATAAGAACGATTCACTATGACTCGATTTACATTGTTGAATCTGTTTGGTACTATAATTAGATTTCTTGCAGTTATCCATTATTAATTTTTTTTTTTAATTTTGATTTTGATTTATTTTTAAAAGTAAATAATATTTTAATAATTTTTCATTAGTGGAACAATTTGGACCGTTGGATGAAAATGGATGGTCCAGATTGAGGATGTGAGAATCTCAAATCTCTCTTAGGATTTGATAAGGGTTTTAAATGTCACTTTACATTTAGGATGACTTTAAGAAGATTTTAATCCTCCTTATATCATTACTCCACTTAATCTTTCATTTTTTTTTTTTATTTTTACTTTTTATCTCCTTTTTTAATTTCTAACACGCATTGCCTTATCTCTTCTTCCTCCCATTCTTACTATTTTCTCATCTCAAAACTCTTATTTCCCTTTTCTCCTTAACTCACGCCAATAGCCTCCCCCACTTCCCCCACTTCTCACTTCTTTTCTTCTCTTTTTTTATTCCATCTTTTCTCCCACTCACCTAATCAATCTTCATTTCTTTATTTTATTTTTCCTACTTTTCATTTCTCACACGCATGGTGCATCTTTTTGTTGAGATAATTAAGCTCGAACCAGGAGAAAAGTTGAGCTTTGATCATGCTGTTCTCAGACAATCTTAATCTTATCGTTTCATTTCGCATTATTGCACCTACAAACTACTAGACCCTCTACTGTCTCATGTGGGAGCTTAATCTAAAATTTTATAATATTTTAGAGTAATTTTAAGTGCCTTGATTCACGCTGCAGCAGGTTCATGAGTGTTTCTCACCGCTCTCTCATTTTCTTTTTTCTCCTCTCTTTCCTTCCATTTTTATTCCTCCTCACTTGACTTTTGGTGCATGCTCCACTTAAATAAATTTGGTGCTTCAATGAATAACAACTTCTTGTTATTTACTATAGCACAGTGTTCAAATATAAAAAAATAAAAATTCACCATTTGTCTCTCATTCAAATGTAAATTTGAGAAGTAGAATATAATTAAAAAGAATGATTAACCACAAGAAAAAGGTTCGGCCCTACTTTAGTAGTTAATTATTTATTTAAATCAAAAGAAGTACTACTTGTTTGATTGCAAATATTTTTAAATATTTCAAATAAACGGAGCAAATTGATATACAAAGTATGGCCTACAACGACAACTGGTGCTGATGATCAACTTTATTGGAATATTTTTCTGTCTTTTTATTGTTTTTTTGGTAAAGATAGAGAGCTTTGAATTCTCTTGGTTACTTGAATGTGGCCAATTATGCAGCCTAGCTCCGTAAATCACATGGCCTTGGAGCCCATTCAAGCAAAAGATTTTCACAATTCAAATTAAGTCTTTTCACGAGTTCATAGCAACCACGTTCTATTAAAGTATATGTATAAAATTATATAGGTTTTACTAAAAAATAGAAAAGCTGAGCAAGATCAATCGGCTTAGTAAGTGTCAACAAATAAATTCAAAGGTAAGCATAATGAGTGAGTTACCTATTGTTGTTGGGTTTGCATAAAACCATAAAAATGCGTTTGCTGAAATGAAGAGGTGACCAAACAGACCATTACAAATTGAAGTAGCACCATTTCGACCTGATCTGATCCTCTACGAAGAGTTAGGTCATTGGGATTGGTGAATTGCTCTTTTTGAGCTTGCGATGTTTCTTTGCATAAATTATTATTATTTTATGTTTACACAAGGAAGGAGGAGAAATTTAAACTAGTAAACTCAATTTCATATATAAAGCATAGTCTTTAGCCAATTAAACTACCTTTTGAGAACGCATAAATTGTTGCATTATTAGGTAAAATGGACAAGACTAGACAAGACATGCATGAACTACCAATCTACCGGAAGTGAAAAAAAGAAGCAATTTTAACAACTTCTTGGGATGTTTAACATTTATCATTTAGCATTTCTCTATGAAAAATAGAAGCAGATGCTTTTCAATTCATTTGAATTGGATAATATCCAGTTAGTTATATTTTAAGAGCATTTTTGTTTTTTTAAATTTTTGAAATGACAAAAATACTCTTGCAATATAATTTATTGAATATTATTCAGTTCATTTGAATTAAAGATGATCCTAATTCCAAAAATAAAAATTGCAGTGAATAACAACTTCTTACTACTTATTGTAGGACAATGTCCAAATAACGAGGATTAATTTTTAAAAGCAAGTACGTAGCTAGAGAATATATATATATATATATATACACACACACAAACCTTAATGGAACCATAAAAAGACCAAATTACCCTTCAATCTTAATTTTTTTTAAAATGAAAAAATGAAGGAAAAATAAACCCTAAACAACCATTGGTCACATTGTGATTATATTTTGTTTATAATAACTTAATTTTTTTAAAATTTTTAATTTGAAATTGAGGGTTAATTTAAAATTTGATAAAAACAAATGCAGGGGTATAATGATCATTTTATCACTTTTAACATTTAAAAAAATAATGGAGGGATACATTGTATTAAATTGACCTTTCAGGGTGGTAAAATTGAGAGTTTTTAAATTTGGAAGAGTTTTCTTAAAACGCATGATAGTTTGAGAGTTTAGTGTAACTTTTTTTTTAAAAAAAAAAACTAAAATAAAGAATTACACTTTTTTTTCCTCAATATTTTAGCTATTGTTGCTAGGGGTGAAATTTAAAACCGCCTAACCGCATCCGCTAACCGCACTAACTGCTAACCGCCATCCACACTAACCGCTAACCACTTTGAAAGCGGTTAGTAAAAACCGCTAACCGCCTAGCGGTTAGTGGATTTTGAAAAACCGCCTAACCGCTAACCGTTAACCACTAACCGTCTTTTTTTAAAATATAATATATATTTATATTATATATATTTCATATAATAAATAACAATAAGTTATTGTAACCTAGTAGTTATTGTGCACCTATTTTACTCAAGAGTCCCGATTTCGATTCCCCCCACCTTATTTTTATTATTTATATAATATAGAAGTGCAAAACGACGTAGTTTTGCACTTTTATATATTCATTTCTTCCTAATCCAAAACGATAATTTTGTTGTAATTTTATTCGTATGTTATATGTTGTACAAGGTGAACAACAAGATTTTGGTATAATAGTCCAACATATAATACTCACTTTAAACCAACAATTTTTAATGCTAAAATGGCCATGAAAGAGGAAAAAAAATGTTTAAAGTGAGCAAAATAAGGGTTTAAAGTGAGCCTAAAACTGGCAAAAAAAAAAAGTCCAATAAAAAGCGGTTAGTAGAAAAAGCGGTTAACCGCATCCGGTTAACCGCTAGCGGTTAGTAGATTCTACTAACCACCTAGGCGGTTAGCGGTTAGCGATTTTAGCCACTAACCGCTAACTGTAACCGCTAACTGCAATCGCTATTTCACCCCTAACTGTTACTGCTGGAGAAGTGTAAAGATTTTTTACTATTTTTTTTTTTCCAGAAGGATCATCTCCATCTCAAAAGAAATGGATCTCAAAAGAAATGGATTTGAAAGGGAGAGGAACGGTTACTTATTTTAAGAAGGGCAAAATGGACAATTTAACCCTTCCACCGGGTCTTCTCGTTTCCATTTCATTTCCTATTCCATACGCATTAGCCATAAAAAGTAGTGAGAGAGAGGCATTGATGAGACAGATCTAGAAAGCGGTGGTGATAGGAAATCTTTTTCTTTCCTTTGTTTAATTTCTTTGTCTTACTTCTGTTTTTCTTCCTGGTAAAGAGACACAGCTTTGGATTCCGTTGGTTACTCTTGAAAGTGGCCAACAATGGTGGAATAAATAATAATAATAAAAAAAGCAAAAGAGAAAGCTCCAACGACTCCAACATATCATAAAGTATTGATGAGAGAGAACACAGCCCTAGAAAGTGGAGCAGATGGACTTCATTGGATTGTGGAAATCTTTTTAAATTTCTTGGTCTAGAGAGAGCTTCGGATTCCGTTGGTTATGGCGGACTCAGTCCACTCGTGCATGTGATTTATTGAAGAATCCAAGAAAAAGCAAAATAGATTATTAAAATTGTCTTTGTTTCTTTGTTTTTTTCTAAAAAAGAGATGGTTTACATATAACAAAAATATATATCAACATTGCCTGGCCCTCTAGAGTTAAATATTTATGTTGTGTCTATTAATTTCATACAAAGTAGAAAATGGGAAAATGAAATGGCTTTGAAATTGAAAATTATTGGAAGAACAATTTTAGCAAAAGTAACTAAAATCATCCATTTTCAGCCTCACCATTTTAACCCAAAATAAATGGTGAGTGAACAGTATTTTAATAATTTTGAGAGATATTGTTTCAATTAAAAGTTAAAAAAAAATACAAAAAATTATTTGGTAATTCCCTAATTTATTTATTTATTTTTTCATCCGTTTGCCTAGAGCATTTAGCAAAGACTTTTGAGTAAAAAGGCTCCATCATCGCCGTTCACAGAATTTTTTTTGGTGTAAAAGCAAAAGAAAGCCTGCAGTTTGATTTTTTGTATGTCCATCCATCTTCCTTCAATCAATTTTTCTCTGTTTTTCTCCAAGCAACATACGTCTGAAATTACTTGTTTGACTCATTTTTGTTACGTGGCTTTTTCTTTATTTTCATCTTATAAATTTAAAAATATTAAAGAAAGATTTGGCTTAAATGCTTTTAAAAAAAATTACAAAAAAATGTATATTGTAATTTTAATTTTTACGGCACCTAACCCAAATCAAATCCGAAAGGATATACTTTGGGTCAATTTAGTGTTATTTTTTATTAAAGAATACTTTCGCTCTTTTTACCTGTAATACTTTGGTTCTTTTATATATATATATAGATATATTTTATTTTAATACTGTTGGGTCAATTTAGTGATACCAAAGCCTTCTTACAATTCTTCGACTTTTCCTTTCCTTTACAAATCACCGTAAGCTCTTTTTCGCAATCTAAATGATTTAGCAAGAAATGAATCAAGAAAAAAGTAAAATAGAAAGCTTACAGTACTTTACATTATTTGACAAGAGAGACAAATTGTAAAATAAGTCTTTGTATCGCCACCAAGCAAAATAGAAAGCTCAATTTAGGTAGTGAAATTCTAGGTTTGGACGGTGATGATGATGACTTTAATGGGTTAGGGTCAGGGTTAGGGTTTGGACTTTTAAGAGATCAAAATGTCCCAGACAACAGCCTCGCCATCTTCTTGCTAAATCACTACTTATTTCAAAAATTTAAATTGTGAGAGGCCCAGCATGTAAAAAATGTAATTGAAATTATTGAGTGAATTGGCTAGACAATAATGTTCGAACTTATAAGTTTTGCTTTGATACTTATCCCAAAAGCTTAAACTGATAAAAATATATGAACTTAATAATTTAATTTATATTCTAACATGTCCAGCCACCATCTTCGACTGCTGTTATGCCGCCACCTCCGTCGCCCTCTGACACCATCGTTGACAACAATTTGCCACCGTGTGCAAAGACGACCGTTGTCTCCTGTAGGCTTTACCATATCGACTTTACACCCACCTTTATGTGCAAGAACTGTTTAAAACATAAAAACATTCCCTACATTGATATCAAATAAAATGAGAAATTAATGAAAAATTAAAGGGCCCTAAAGTTAGGAAATATTAGTGGAGTGTTTGATAAACGCAAGATCAATTCAATATTAAGATTCTGAAGAACAAGGCAGGCAAGATCAATTGGCTTAATAAGTGTCAACAAATAAATTCAAAGATCAATTGGTAAAATGGACAGTACAGGCTCCCTTCGTTAAACCTTTTAATTTTTTTTTTCTAAGATTTGTGATTGTTACATTTACTTTTTAATTTTACATGAATTTTTAATAAATTATGAGATTATCACAAACACACACACACACACACACACATATATATATATATATATATATATATTACTAGTCCGTGTAACCTTAGAGTGGCATGTTCAAATATGTTAAGTTACATACATGTTATAGCATTTCCAGCCGATTAGGTAAAATGTAAATATTAGTTAATATTGCACTCTTTTTTCACGTCCAGTAGATTAGCTAGAAGTGAGCTAAAATACATGAGGAGACACAGAAAGTGGTGGTGATAGGTTTTATTGGATTGTGGAAATCTTTTTCTTTCCTTAATTTGTTTCTTTGTCTTTCTTCTGTTTTTCCTGGTAAAGAGACAGAGAGCTCTGGATTCCGTTGGTTTACTTGAATGTGGCCAACTATATGGTGGACTCCCACTGTCCCACTCCAGGAAATGTGATTTAGTGAGGAATCAAACAAAAAAATAAAAGAGATAACTTCACTAACCCCTGAAGTTTGGCCATTTTTGCAAATACTCTCATAACGTTTAAAAACTGTCACTTATCCCCTTAACTTTATTTCTCTCTCACTTTCTCTTTCCCGTTAGCAATTTCCGTTAAATCCTAACGGAAATTGCTTGGCACATGAGAGAGAAATAAAGTTCAGAGGAGGTAAGTAAGAAAGAAATAAAAGGATTTCACGGCCATTTCTAATGGGAGGGGAAAAGTGAGAGAGAAATAAAGTTTAAGAGGGATAAATGAGAGTTTTTAAACGTTAGGGGATATTTACAAAAATGACCAAACTTCAGAGATTAGTGAAATTATCCCAAAAATAAAAGAGAAAGCTCACACTTTATTCCATTGTGGACGACCCCACTCCATGATTTACCACCGATGTACCTCTCCAACAGCTGTATCTCTGTAACAAAAATGACATAATTTTTTTTTTTTAATTCTTATATATATATATATTCAAAAATAAAAAATAAAAAATTCTACATTGTAATTTTAAGATATATGTGATATGCCACGTAGCAATATGAACTTTTGATACTCCTTCAAGCCTTCAACCCTTCACTTCACAGAAGATACCAAATATTACTTGTGCTTCTGAGTTTCCTCATCATACTTTCTAGATAGAAAACCATGGCAGAACTTTTCCTTGCTCCGTTGATCCAACTGCTGTTTGACCAAGTGGCGTCTGGCATGCTCAACTTTGCACGCCGACATGTGGGACTCGGAGAAAAGCTGAACAAGTGGAAGCATACGTTGGAAGGAATCCAGGCAGTCCTTGATGATGCGGATGGAAGGCAGCATGATGAGAAGACAGTGAAACTGTGGCTGGATGATCTTAGAGACTTGGCTTACGATGTGGAGGACATACTTGATGAGTTCGCCACGGAAGCTTTGCAACGTAAATTGAAGGGAGGAGATGATGATCAGGCCAGCACAAGTAAGGTACGGAAACTCATCCCTACCTGTTGCACTGGTTTGACTCCAAGTGCTCTTAAGCTCAATGCTGGGCTGATTTCAAAGATAGATGAGATCACTACTCGATTCGAAGAAATTGTCACACGAAAAAAACAACTGAAGTTTAAAAAAGCTGCTGATGGTGGGAAATCAAACAGAAGAAGAGGGACACTGCCCTCAACTTCTCTGGTGACTGAGAGTCGTGTTTATGGCAGGGAAAAAGATGAAGAAGCTATACTACAAATGTTGCTGGGTGAAAAACGTAGTGATGCTGGAGATGGAATTTCTGTGATTCCCATTCTTGGTATGGGGGGCATAGGAAAGACAACTCTTGCCCAGCTTTTATTCAATGATGAAAAAGTGCAAAGCTTTTTTGAATTAAAAGCATGGGCCTGTGTTTCTGAAGAATTTGATGCCGACAAAGTCACAAAAACAATTTTACAGTCTCTCAATATTGAGAACTGTGATGGCAAGGATCGAAATTGGTTGCAAGGCAAACTGAAGGAGAATCTGCAAGGCAAGAAGTTTCTAGTCGTTCTAGATGATCTCTGGAATGAGAACTATGATGACTGGACTAACCTATGCGTTCCTTTTCGAGCTGGGGCTCCAGGAAGTGTAATTGTCATCACAACTCGCAATGTGAGAGTTTCATTGATTACGTCTTTCCATCCAGCGTACCGTTTGGAAGTGTTGTCAGAAGATGCATGTTTGTCTATATTTACCCAACATGCACTGGGGGCAAGCAACTTTCGTGCACATCCGGACCTTCAAGAGATTGGAGAAAAAATCGTTGAAAGATGTAAAGGCTTGCCTTTGGCTGCAAAGACTCTTGGAGGCCTCATGCGCACTAAAAAGGAGCATAATGAGTGGGTAGACATACTTAAGAGCAACATATGGGATATACCACAGGAGATAAGTGGAATTGTTCCAGCCCTTATGTTGAGCTACCACCATCTCTCTTCACATTCAAAAAGGTGCTTTATGTATTGTTCAATACTCCCAGAGGACTATGAATTTGAAGAGCAGCAGTTAATTCTATTGTGGATGGCAGAAGGTCTAATTCAACCACCAGATGGGGATAAGCAAATGGAAGATTTGGGTAGCGAGTATTTTCATGATTTATTGTCAAGGTCCTTTTTCCAACAATCAAGCACGAAGAAGTTTGTGATGCATGACCTCATCAAAGATTTGGCCCAAAGGGTTGTAGGAGATATATGCTTCAGGATGGAGGATGAAATTTGGGGTGGTAACAGAAGGAGATTTCCTAAAAAGGTTCGGCACTCTTCTTACTTGGGTGGCAACTATGATATTGCTAAAAAGTTTGAGCCTTTTTTTGAACTCAAATGTCTACGTACCTTCCTCCCTCTTCCACACTATCTGGGATGTTATTTGGCTCAAAATGTTCCTATTCAATTGTTGTCGAAATTAAAAAGATTAAGAGCGCTCTCTTTGAGTAGGTACTGCATAGATGAGTTACCAGATTCGATTGGCAATTTGAAGCATCTACGGTACCTTGACCTTTCTTACACTAATATTAGAGGTTTGCCTCAATCAACAACCACTTTATGCAACTTACAGACAATGATTCTAGAGGGATGTTATTATCTAAAGAAATTGCCTTCAAATTTGGGTAACTTGGTCAACTTGCGCCACCTCAACATTCTCTATGCAAATGAGCTGGAAGGAATGCCTCCTCAAATAGATAAATTAACTCATCTCCAAACATTGTCTAATCTAATTGTTGGAGAAGGTAGTTGCTTCACATTAAGAGAGCTAGGTTCTTTGTTGCATCTTCGAGGGACACTCATCATCTCACAATTGGAGAATGCCATTGATCCTAGGGATGCAAGCGATGCTAAGTTAATTGACAAGAGCGATCTTACTACGTTGTGCTTGAAATGGAGTGTCAACGAAGATGATTCACAAGACAGAAGAACTGAGTTTGACGTACTTAGCATGTTACAACCTCACAATGCTTTGAATGAGCTCACTATCACGCGCTATGGAGGTACAAAATTTCCGACTTGGTTAAAAGGTCATTCATTTCCTTGTATGGTGGTGCTAAGGATTGAAAACTGTAAAAATTGTACTTCATTGCCACCAGTCGGCCAACTACCATCACTCAAACAACTTTTCATTAGTGGCATGACGAGTGTAAAGGATGTTGGTGTTGAGTTTTATGGGGAAGGTTCCTCGCAACCTTTTAGATCCTTGGTGACCTTACATTTCGAGAATATGGCAGAATGGGAGAAATGGAGCCCTAATGGAGAGTTCCCAAACTTGTGTGAGCTTTCAATTTCAAATTGTCCTAAGCTATTGGGGAAGTTGCCAAACGATTTTCCTTCATTAGGAAAAGTTGTTATAGAAAGATGTGAGCAGTTGGTGATTTCAATTTCAAGCTTTCCAAAGGGTTGCGAACTACAAATTGAGGGGTCAATAGGGATTATGTGCGATAGTAAGGTTGACTTCAGCTCACTACGCTTGAGTTCCCTATCAACAATTTCAGAGTTCACACCTCCTCCGACAGAAGGGCTTCTTCTCGAAGGACTAACTCATGTAGAAGATCTAAGTTTTAAAAATTGTGAAGACATGATGCCTTTGTGGTCAAATGAGGTGGGATTACTACAGCCCCTCCCTAATCTTCGTGTTCTGAAGTTTGATAATTGTTCGAAACTAGTTTCGTTGGCAGCAGAAAAAGCAAATGAGCAGCCACAGTCAGATTTGCCTTCAACACTTGGGGAAATTTATATCTATCGTTGTAATGTCCTGGCATCTTTACCGAAGGCAGTGATTTACAGCAACACGTGTCTTGAGAAAATTGAGATTAATGGATGTGAATCGTTGACGCACATTGCAAGAGGCCAGCTACCTCCAACACTTAAGCGGCTAGAGATAAAGAATTGCAAGAATATGCTAAGTTTGCTTGATGAGGATGATGCCAACCGTTGCAATACTAGCACATCATCTTTTCTTGATGTGCCATCCACCAACCATGGCATGGGATCTTTAGCCAAGGAAATCATGTATAACAACACGTGTCTTGAGGAAATTGAGATTGATGGATGTGATTCGTTGACGCACATTGCAAGAGGCCAGCTACCTCCAACACTTAAGCGGCTAAAGATAGAGAATTGCAAGAATATGCTAATTTTGCTTGATGAGGATGATGCCAACCGTTGCAGTAGTAGCACATCTCTCGTAGAATTACCGGCAACACTTCAACAACTCCATATTGAAAATTGTGGACAGCTGGTGTCAATAGCAAAGAGCTTCCCCTACAACTCGTCTTTGGAAAGAATTAGTATTTGGTGGTGTAAAAACCTTAAATCCTTACCCACGGGCATACACACCCTTAGCCATCTACACGAGATTTCTATTTTGGGTTGTCCAACTCTTGCTTCCTTCCCAGACGGAGGGTTGCTCCCTAGCAACCTTAGAAAGTTGACAATTGGTAATAATATGGACCTACCTAACTGCATTCACAACCTCACCTCACTTCAAGATTTATACATTTGGAGGTGGTATAGTCCAAACGTGGTAAGCGTGGTATCATCCTTTTCGGAAGAGGGTTTTCCCGCCAACCTAACATCACTTACAATCGGGAATTGCAACTTCACTCAGGCCTTGCTTGAATGGGGGCTGCACAGGCTTACCTCTCTTCAACATCTTTATATTGAAGGTGGATGTCCGAATGTGGAGTCCTTTCCAGAGAAGATGCTGCCTGTGTCTCTTACCACTCTCACCATCCAAAGCTTCCCCAATCTGAAATACCTGTCTTCCCTTCAAAGTCTCACCTCTCTTACTACCCTGGGTATCCAAGAGTGTGAAAATCTCACATCCTTTCCAGAGGATGGCTTGCCTCCCTCACTCCAGGAACTTCGTATCTCCAACTGTCCTCTGCTGAAAGAACACTGCAAGAAAGATCAAGGACGAGAGTGGTCCAAGATAGCCCACATCCCATGCGTTGTGATTGATGGTAGGTTCGTGTTTGACTCGGAAGATGAGAATCAGTGAAAGGCTCCCCTTCTCGCATTCGATCCCAGTTTTATTTAGATCCAAAGCTCAATTTATTAACCAGCCAGTTCTTTTGCTTCTGCCTCTTCTTCAATTTCCATCATGGGAGACGTGGGGCTTCCTCCTGGAAGTGGCTAAATTGCTTCCCAAGAAGCGGCTCCTCTCTGAAGTAAGTAATTAGAGCTTCTGAATTTTTTTGTTCACATTTTTTGAAATGTTTGTAAACTGATATGCGCATTTGATACTCTCAAGAAATTAGCTGAACAAATTTCAATCATATTTTTCAGGAGGCCTCTGAACTATCAGCAGTAGCAGCAAGAGAACATGCTTGGTTAGTAATCCATCATCCTACATAAATTTGCTTTTAATCTCTAGAAGTTAAATGAATGATTAAAAATAGTTTATGTTTACATAAGAAACCATTCAGGTTTGCATCCATTATATTGTCAATTCTCACGTTTGGGAATTTTATACTTGTCATCAATGCTGCGTAGATATGAGAGGCTTTTTTGGTTGTCATCTGAATGTTAGCATTGAAGAGATCCTGTTGCTCCTATTTCTTGCTGCCATTCTTGTTGGTTTGCTGTCGGGGTTTGCTAGTCTTGTTCGGCTCTCATAATGGCATCATGAGTGTTTGTACTAATGCCCCAGTCACCAAAGAGGGAGAGAAGGCCTGTGGACATTTGAGTTTATCGTTACCAATTAGCCTGTTGCTAGCCATTACCAATTCTTCAAATCATTGGTACCCCCTAAAAGAGGTATGTAACTGAATTTTGATCCTCTGATAGTGTTGGCATCTGCATAGTGATCTTAGTCATATTTTGGACATTTTATAATGGCCATCATATTCAATAAATGGAACAAGTTTAATTTTGCAGTATCTTATTATTAAATTTTTATTTTGGCAGTTTACAATGGTAATCCTCAAACAATTTTGCAGTATCTAATTGCGAAGACAATGCCTTTGGGGGCTTCACAAAGAAGGAAGAAGAAGAAACTTGAAACCTCCAAGTTCAACATTTCTGGCCTAAGCACTAAACCATATACATTTTTTTCCAATGATTTGTCATCACACCCTTGTAGGTGGAAGCCAAAGTTTTCAATGATGTTTCTCATTTACAATCTAACATCACTTACAATCTGGAATTGCAACTTCATTGAGGCCTTGCTTGAATGGGGGTTGTACAGGCTTACCTCTCTTAAATGTCTTGATATTACAGGTGGATGTCCGAATGTGGAGTCCTTTCCAGAAAATATGCTGCCTGCGTCTCTTACTACCCTCACCATCTCACGCTTCCACAATCTGAAATACATGTCTTCCCTTCAAAGCCTCACCTCTCTTACTACCCTGGTTATCAACGAGTGTGAAAATCTCACATCCTTTCCAGAGGATGGCTTACCTCCCTCACTCCTAATACTTCGTATCTTCAAGTGTCCACTGCTGAAAGAACACTGCAAGAAAGATCCAGGATGAGAGTGGCCCAAGATAGCCCACATTCCTTGCGTTGAGATTGACTAGAGGTTCGTGTTTGAGTCAGAATAGGAGGAATCCATGCCTGACTTAGAAGAGGAGGATTAGGGAGGTCTATCATCAATTGACCCGCAGATTTTGCTTAATGTAAGACAACTGTTGAGAAATAAATCCAAAGGTGAGTTTATTTGCACATTACGTCTTCTACTTCCATTGGGGAACGCTCACTGCTTCCTCCTGGAAGTAATTTGGTTTTTCTTATCTTCTTTCACATTCTTCATCTTCTTTGGAAGATTTTGAAATAATTTGCATTTATTCTTATTTCTCTCATTTCTTTTGGGGTTAAACAGAGCCGTTGGCAGGTCCACTATGCAAGTCATCGCCATGAGCCACACATCACGCTGTTCAAGAGGCCTCTAAACTGTTAGTAGCAGGAGGAGAACATGCATCATCCCCCACAAATATACTTGTAATCTCTCCAACTAGAGTTCATATTTTCCTAAGAAACAATTTGGGTGTTTTGGAACTTAGGTTTATATATTTGTTAATTTTCCTGTTTGGAAATTTTATGCATATCATTGGCATTGGCATTGCATTGATATAAAAGGCTCTTTTGTTCTTGTCTGAATGTTTGCGTTGGAGAGATCTTGTTGCTCCCATTTCTTAATGTGCTTGTTGGGTTCACATAAATGCATAACAGGTGTTTGTTGAATTGCCTCACCAACCAAGCAAAGAGTGAAAGCCTCCGAACATTGAATTTTTTTCATTACTATGAGTGCCTTTGTTGGCTTGACAAAAGAGAAGATACCTGTAAGTTCAACACTCCCAGCCAAAACACCAAACCTGGAGAGCATATATTGCATTTTCTCCAATGATTTGGCATCACAACTTTGTAGTTGGAACCCGAAGTGTTCAATGAAGAAAATGTTGGTCCTGAACAGGATATTAAAGGTAACATTTTGCTACTTTGTTTTTTATGGTTTATCCATTGATTAAAAAAAAGGGGGAATTAACTTTATTGCATTGAAGGAACCATGCTGATATAGTTACATTTCTCTCAGCGTCTTTCAAGCAAAATAGGTATGGAGAAGAGGAGAACAAACTGATCCAGATTATGAATATAAAGAGGTACGTTTTACTGCTCCTACAATTTTATAATTTATTGGGATGTTGTGTATCCAAATAGACAAATTCCTTTTTGTGATTATTGTTAAAGATAACATTCCAACCAAACATGCTAACCAACTAATTCACTTTCACGGCACTTCTTCCACACACCGCAGGCCACACAAGGCCAACCTCTCAACTCTCAATGCAAGCTGATTGCTGCTTCCCAAGACAAGATGAAGGGCGCCATTTGTCCAAGATTCCTGCATGTCAGATGTCCATGTTTTCTGCTGGCTTTCATCTCAGCTCAGCACACAATCGTCCAGCTTCCATGCTCCTTGTTTCCCTCTTAGTTTGCTGTTATGTAATTTAATATGTTCATTGTTTTCTGTTATGTATTTCAGTCATCTCTTCTCTTTGGCTATATATATACATAGTATTGCACTGTTATTGGTTATGTAACCAGAATAGTTTTCCTCCAGTCTTTCAATTATATGTTTATTCTCATTTGTTAAGAAAATGCTTTGATAATGAAATGGACATTCTATTTTCCAGTATTTAGAGCTGTGCAACCCTGCTTTGCAGTTTCGGTTGCTTTTTGGTTTTTCTTTGCTCCTTTTTGGTTCTTTTGATTCTTTAAACTTTTACTTGCAGCCAAAGGATGCACTTATGAACACAAAAATACTTTACATTTCCCTGGTGACTTATTTTTTGTTGGTGGGTTTGCAACGTTTCTCAGCTTAAGTATACCATATAGTATATAATTGGATAAGCAATGGGCTTATAGGTAGAATTTTTCACTCCAATAAGCACCCTGCCTACTGAGTTCATAGAACAGATTAGAATGGATCAACCCTAATTGTCTAACATGAATGTGACTCAATTTACATTGTTAAATTTATTTGCAACTATACTTAAATCTTCGGCAATTATACATTATTGAAATTGCCATTCAATAAGTAATTCAAGGATATTCTTGACGCTTATAACATTCACTATAATTAATTTTCAACACAATTTTCTCACCGAATTTACAACTTCAAAGAAATGCCCTTGGGCTTCCCTCCAAAAAGAGCTCCCTTCTTTTTCTTTGTTGCCTACTAATGCCAATAGATAGGTTACCCTTGTCTACAAGGAAACTGAATTTCAATTGGTTCTCTTCTCTCTTTCTTTTTTTTCGCCTTCTAAATTTCATGGGGTTGGACCATGACAACACGGATTGAGGTCCTTTGCAAATCACACTTTATAGTTGTATTGATTAGAGACAAAATAGGAGAGAGAGATAGACTTCAATCGGATACAAGCTGGCAGCTGCAGATATATGTCGTCAACTGCTGCAAAAAGATTTCTCTTTGGCTGCATTGTATTTGGTTACAAAAATAGCTATCTCCAGGCTTTGAGGAAGGAAGTTTTGGACAGAAAGTAAGTATTGGATTCAAATAATATGAATGATAAACTGATTGATTCCTTTAATACAACAATATATGAAAAATATGGTACATTTTTCAGAATTACAATGCTTTGGACAAAGGCAACATTGATGTACCCATATCAAGATTTGAAATATTAATTACCAAAGTGAGACTTGATTAAAGATCTTATCATGTTCCAAAGTGAGAAGCTAGATCCAAAGAAACGCACCCTCACTGATTTGCTTGATCCATCTCTCAAAAATTCAAGGTCTTTGGCAATACTGTACTTGATACTTTCTTCATCATCAAGCAGAGGTAATGCAACCGACCCATGCGTCTCTAGGTTTTCAATCCACCCACGTAATAAATAATTCACAACCTGTATGACAAGCATAGTTACTAATCTAAACACCCAATAAAAAAGAAAATGATATAAAGTTAACCAAAATAAAAACAAATTATGGCATTCGCAAGAAATTAAACCCAATTGAAACCTTCTCAACACAAGTTGATTATTAATTTAATCAACCTTTATCATATAAGATTCTTCTTTCTATATGAAGTGCAAATTTCAAACTCTTGATTTTACTCACACAGAGAGACGTCGGTCATGCTGAAAGCATTTTCCTTTTTATGGCAGAAAAAGTCATGCAAACAAGTTGAAAATGTCCTATTCTCTTATCTGCTGAAAGGAAAGACACTACTTACTTAATTAGTAACAAGCTACATACCTCAGGAACTTCATCATGAGGGCAATGACCAGCCGGGCTGATCTCATAATATGGAGCTTCCGGTACCTGGCGTTTCACCTGAACGCCCCAAACGGGTTTCACCCAGGGGTCTTCTTTTCCATACATGAGGCAGATTGGTACGTTGTTCATTCGACATCTACAAATAAAAATGAGCTGCAAATCCATAATTTGGACCCAAAAAGGAAATAAGGCACAATAAATATTTGTAGCAGTTAGGACTTCTGCACTATCCACCTAGATAAAGCATCCTTAAAAGATAATTGTCCTTGAGGAGCAAACATAATCGAGGCAAATGATGCAGCAGCAGCTGGATGTTGTGTTGTCTCAAGTATACGAGAAAACACTTTGTCAACATTCGTTGAATGATCTGCGTAAACTTGCTTCAGTACCTCTGCGATACTTGTAGGATCACTTATTTTCTGCCAACTGAAATCACATGATAAAATTTGTAGTTACATTTAGTCAATAGACATTGGATATGTAGAAGAGTATTTGAAGCACTTTTTCTTCACAGAATTGAAGGACCTAAACAATGTCTAGAATGTCCTAACAGTTCAATCTCGAAATGATTTAAACATATAAATTCTAAATTTCCAAGTTCCAAGCCTTAAACTTCAAGTTTTATAAAGATTGTATATAATAGGATCCATTCACTTGGATGAATGTTTACATGATCTTAAATGTGATGCCATAGTAGTTTACACCCTGACTAGGCAACGGAAAAACATATAAACAAAAATGGACCCCAACTGATCTTTATGACCACTTAAACTTACATGAATTCTGTGAGCTTTCTCACACTGGAAGGCAGAGGAAATGTTCCAGCCCATGGAAATACTTTTGCTAGTCTAGGAGATCTTATGGGGTTAGGTAGAAATCCCCAGAAAGGGGTTGCATTAAGCAATGTAACACCTTTCACCAAATGAGGGTTGCGTGCTGCAAAATATAGAGCCACGAATCCCCCTAGTGAGTTCCCAACAAGATACACTGGTTCGCCAATGACCTGAAACAAAAATGAGTGATTTAATCTCTTTGTTTATAAACTAACTTATGCTATCATTAATCTGAAACTAAACTAACTTATGCTATCATTAATCTGAAACTAAACTAACTCATGCTTCAATATTTTTTGCAAAAATATCAGTACACAATGAGGAAGAGTTTTAATCCATGCTCTGATTGTGCCCAAGAGGGATATCAATGTGTGAGATGAATGATTTTAAATGCAATGCAAACTTCCTTGATTAAAGTAGAAAAGCTAAATATAGCTAGACCAATGTGCAAAATAAGGAATTGGCACCTCAGCAACTTGAAATAAGAAGTTGAGATCCACAAATTTAAAATGCAGACCAAACTAACCACAGCTATAAGATGGATTTACAGCCACTCCCAAGTTTGAAATCACACATTATATACCTGACAATATACAATGGTATGAACCATGATGAACTAAACCAACAAAATTTAGTATTATATAAAGTCTATCATGAATTGAAGGTGTTATTTAGGCCTCTTACATTGGAAACATGCATCAAAGTCAAGCCAACATAATTGCATCTCCAAATAAACTTTGTTTAGTGCTTACTGAAGCAAAGTGACAGAAAGGAAACTTGGAGCAAGGAAACACATAAGGAGGACTCCGTTCAAGAGGTTGCACCACATAATACATGCCAACTTAATTGCATAAGCAGTCACAATAGATATAAGTATTTAATTAAAAGGAGTATGTCAAAAATAATTGATATGCATTACCACTGCAGAATAGAAATACAGGAATATTGCAGCACTAGTGGGTACCTGCTCTATGAAATATTGAACTTGATCTCGCCATAAATCAATAGAGTAAACAAGATCACTTGCCCATGGTTCAGTTTCATCTCCAAAGCCCCAGGCATAATCCTTCCTCACTGATGTATCTCCTTCACTCGAACGGGGTGTAGGATCTTCTAATGGCAATGACATGCCTTGCCCAAGAAAATCAATGGCCCAAACTCTAAAATCACGTCCTAAATCCTTCAGTTGTTTCTCATAATGAAAAGAACCAACACCAAATCCAGGAAGAAAGAGCACTGGCACGGAATTCACATTCTCACACCCTGCTTTCTCATAATGTACATTGAATTTGGGCTTCCATTCCCAAAAACAGCTACTAACTGGGGCACCAACTTCACCATTTGATTCATCTGGCAGTTCAGGAATTACAACCTTAGTTGCTGACTCCCCCCTTTCTGCTATATCACTTGCATCTCCTTCCCCACCAATCACATAACCATTATAGCCTCCACTCAAGACCTTTGAATCAACATTTTTGAAGCCTGCAAGGATATTTAATGATCTAAACCTGCCCCGGTGGCTGGGTTTCTTTACGATAGACTGATCTAAATTGTGAAATCTCAGAGTCCCATCTCTGGAGTCAATTTTAGTGCACCAAAATTTATGTTTTCTAAAGGTGAGCCTTGATTGATGCAAATTAGAGCTTTTCAGAACCAATTCCAATCTTAATTTTACAACATGAGAGCAGGGTGCACAATTGTATGACAGAATTTCCATAGCCAGAAACTGTGCCTGTAATGGCCAGCCAAAGCAAATGATTTAGCAACAATCTAACTTTACCTTATGTTTGACAGCAGAAAAAAGATTGAAGAAATCAAATGTGTAATTTCTTGAACTCAGGCCTCAAGCCCATCAAAAACTTAGAGAGCCCCTTTCCCTATGGTCAAGCAGTTTCACTCCTTCTGTATCAATGAATGAAAAGATATGGAAAGGTGGCAACTTCCTCCGGGGGCAAGCCAAAACCAGCTGAAGGAAGGGCTTCATAGCCTTACTTTATTATTAGAGAAAGGGGAGCCCCGGTGCCTACTAAATTAAAATAAGGGGGACACAGGAGGAAAAGCAAATCTAGCTAGAGGATGGAATTCTCAAGTTGGTGAAATCCAACTTGTACAACGCCAAAAAAAAAAAAAATTATATGGCATGACCAAAGTAATGAACAATATTATGCTGAACTTTATATATCCTTTATAATCAACTTTTTTTTTTTTTGGCTAAAAAACCTTTGTTTAAGCTGTTTACTGTCTTTCCTAACCGAAGCTTTGTTTCAGCAAATGGTTCAGCAAGAAGCATCTCAAGAAAAGCAAATTAAATCAAATATGAATCCAATCTTGCAAATGTTTTATTAGTTTTTCAAAATCTTAAGAGATCAACCAAATAGAGTTGCTACCCCAGTCAAGTACATAATCGTACTTTAAAGACCCATAATAATGTAATCTTCCTATTAAAGATTTGAACTTCCTCCTCTTTTCCAACATCCCATGGGAGCTCTAACAAACCTCAACCAAGGAAGCAAACAATTTTAAACAGAACCACACGGAAACAATTCCAACCAACCTCAACTTATATTACCCATGAAGAGCTTATTGTATACATTAACTCCAACTTTGCATTAGAATTATAATTACCAACTCATATCAACGAATCAAACAGACCCAGATGAGCTTGAGCATATATTAAAATCAACTTCGCCTTAAAATTACAATTACTAGCTCCTAATATCAAATCAAAGAGACCCATCATCAAGAAAATAAGAGCATGTTCTACTATAAAAAAATTCTACTATTTCTTACCTTAATTTGCAGGGACAAGTGGCATCAGAGTCTGGTACTCTGGAATTTGAAGAGCTTTCCAAGTATTTAGGAGATTCTGACAAGATATAGAGTGAGGGAAAGATATTCGGTTGCTTGAAAGCTTCTACTTCCTTTCAAAGCCATGAAAAATAGATCGGAAATATTTTAAAATGAATCCGAAATTCTTTCATTGAAGGTTAATTATCAAAAAGACAAGACTTGCAGTAAAGTGCTTGTACCATGTGTTTTACTGCTTGTACTTTGCACTATTAATATTAGTTTGTCTTTTAGGTATTCAACATTTTTTTTTTCTTTTCTTTTATTTCTCCCCATTTCATTTGAATTAGATAATATTCAGTTAGTTATAATTAAAATATATTTTTGTCTACTCAAAAAATAAAAAGACAAAAATACTCATATATTATAATTAACTGAACATTATTCAGTTTATTTTAACTGCAAAAAATCATGTTCCAGATAAGGATGTCTCAATTTGGAATCAAAATGATTATTTTGTAAAGTTTTGTTGATTTGATAGTCTAATTTTTTTTTTTTTATAAATGTCAATATTGATTTCATATAATATACCAACTTTATATGGTGACCATGGAATGAAGATTCTATTTGCTAATTGTTTGTTTTTCTCTTCACTATACAAAGTTTTTTTCTTTCTTTTTTTTTTAATATTGAATTTGAGAAAAATCTTCCAACCTTATAACGCTTCAACCCATTAGGGATAAGGCGTTATAAATGATACTAACACAGTAACACTATATATGTGACATTGAGGCACTTCAGGCCTGTCTAGGAATGGCCATTAGCTTTTAGGTAGCTTAAAATTATAGCGAAAATTGATTAATGTAATAAAAGTAAGAACATTGAGAATTGAAAAAAAGAATTGAGAAATAGTATCAAGCCACTATAAGGCTATTGCCAACCAGCCATTTCATGGCATAGACTTAACAAGGACGCTATAAATTTGAGTGAGAAATTGTAACACTCTATAAAGTTTGTGCTACATTAGAAATATAGATTGCCCAAATTGAGTGGATAGATTATAATGATGTTTATGAGTGTAGGGTACTAAGTTATGCATTGATTTTTTACTCTATGTCTATCGTTACTAACCTAGTTTATTGAACCAGCATGTATCCTTAAAAGCAATTGATTATCAATTGAATTTTTATTATTTGATTTTATTCTTCTTTGACCAGAAATAAAGAACAAACAAATCTAGCGCCACGTCAATCTCATTGGCTCCTCTAGATTCCCTCCACGCAATGGCCGGGCAGGATTCTCTGCCACGAGAATAACCTATGTTTGCTGCAATCGGTGACATCTCAATCTCATACAATAATCCAACGACCATATTTTCTTTGTGTCTTCAAACAAGTTCTAGAGGAAGAAACCGTCACATTGGCGTGGCCTGCTGTAGTGTTAACACCTGGCGAATTGTAGTGGAAACCAAAGTTTTCGGTTGCAGGGAAAGTGTACGCCAACCGCAGCCATCAAGCTTGGGATTGTTAACACGTAATTGCTAATTGCCCTTTCAATCTATGGACGTGGGCCCCTGACCTAATTGATGGCGGTGCCGGCGGTGCGTGTGGAAAGGTCTTGCTTCTGTGTTTTCATTTGTATTTTATTTATTTAAAGAGCGGGATTTCTTACAATTATTTGCTTAAATAAAAATTAATTTGGATAAACAATTGAGTGAGTGGTTTTGATGTGGCTCGTACGTTCGAGCATCTTTTAGATTTCCGATGTGGGGTTCAATAGATTGCAATTCCAACGATGAATTGTAAACGATCCTAATTTATCTTTTATGAGTAGGTTCAATGTTAATTTTAAATATAATTAAAAAAAAATAGAACCTACTGTTTGGGGGGTGGCTCCATTTTTTTTTTTTTTTTAAAATTAGATACATTAATAAATTGAGAGTTGTTGAATTTTTAGAAGATAATTACAAGAACGATGAAAGTTAAAAGAGATTAAGTGAAGTTTCTCATAATTTTTTTTCTTTTTTTCGTGGGTCATAAGTAAAATTTCACATGAACTCTATTGAAAAAGATTATAGAATTTGGATAACGATCGAATTTTTATCTAGATATAATTTATGTAAAAAAAAAAGATTTGAAATAAAGTGAAAACTTATAACTTGAAATTTGTCTTTAAAATAATAATAAATCATAGTGATCATGTAATCCATATAAATTTGCTTCATCACTTTTGCAATTATCTCAAAAACTCTCAATTTAATATATCAAATTTCTAATTTGTTTCAATGTCAATTGTTGCCAATTCGTTAGGTTATTATGTTAAATCATGTCAAAATTCTCAAAATACCTCTAATTTTGTTATTATTATTATTATTATTATATTTTATTTTTGCAAAGATTCAAGCATGAGTATTTTTTCAAATTCTATTAAATCTTGACTAACGTCGGAATCTTTGCAATTTTTTTTCTTTCAAAAAAATGGGTTTTTTTGGTAATTTTGACACTCCATCAGTTAAGATTTAATGGAAAAACCTAAGATGGATGACATTACAAAAAATTGAGAGTTTAATACGCTAAATTAAGAGTTTTTAAACTTTAAAAAATACTTACAAAAATATGAAAGTTCAAGTAATTAAATGAAGTTTCACCCCGCATCGGAAATAGAGTTTACCCCCAAGCGAACAGGATTCACAAGAACCATTTGGTATGTTTGACAAACCACTCTTTTTTCTTCTTTTTTCTTTTTTCCTCCTCAAAATTATTATAAAACTACATTTTTACTTTTCATCGCAAACAATTTAAAATTCATTTTTTTACTTTATATCACATCAATTACTTCTTATTATTTTATAAAATAAAAAAATCTGTAGCAAAATTCTTTACCGACGCGACGAGACAATGTGAACAACATCTTGAATCAACAATCAAAGATGATGACCTTTTCCCTGCCCCCACAAACACTTCAAACTGCTCGAGCACACAAGATATTATTTTGACAAATGACAAGAATGGCAACCTGAGTCGATGAAGTTTCTTTCATCTTTGTTGCAGTCAAATGGGGGATCCATTCAGCCCCCACAAGTACCTAACGTATCAACTGTATCAACCACTACTACATACTTATTCAATCTTCAACTAGCCACGAATTATACTCCATAGAAAATAACTCCATTCTGTTTCTGACAAGTGATTTGCTGCCGTCATTAGTCGTTGGAAATATTTTCCGCCATGCTGAAACCTTAAACACATTTAAACGTGTTGGTAGGGGTGTCAATGAGGGCGGTTATTAACCACCCGCCAACCGGTAATCGTTATAACCACTAACCGCCTAACCCCTTAACCGCTATAACTGCATAGCGGTTAGCAGTTAGAGGTTATAGGGTTTACTAACCGTAACCACTAACCGCTTTTTATATACTATTTTTTTATAATAATAATAATAATAATATTTATACATATAACATAGTTAACTGATCATTAATGATTAAATCACATTTTTGTTTTAGATAATTAAATCACAATTTGAGTATCAATATATTATCACTATAATTTATACGATTATATTACATAATCAATTAATCATAAAATCATTTAATTATATAATAACAAATTATACATACATATTCATAAGTCATAAATTATAAGTATGCAAGTTTATATTAATACAACAATGAACAATTAAGTATCTAGATACTTAGTTCCAATGTATATTATCAACTACATAACATAAACTACATAAGTAACATAATTATTAATTAGTTTGAAGTTACATATTAACTAGCTTTATAAGTACTTATATCATCCATTTTTATTATAATATTTTGTAATTTAGTATATATTAAGTAATTATACATACAAGCTTATAACCCGCACAATGCTTTGGATTTTTAAGGTTATATTATAATTGTACTTTTTATAATTATTATGAAATTTACTTTTCATAATTGTAAGAGGAAAACTTGAATTTTGCTTAATTAAAACATTAATATAAAATTAGAAAGAATTTTTAATATTATTGGTGTAATACTTATTAGATTTCAATATAAATAAAACTCAAAATTATGAACATTCGAAAATGTACTTTGGTTGTAGAAAAACGAACGCGAGAGATTCTTTGTTATAGTTTAATTTCAAAATTTAAATACATTTCTATCAAGCTTTTCTTTATATGTTGTAACAAAAAATATCACGTATTTTCAAATAAAAAAGACATACTAAAGGTTATACACTAATATATTACTCAACATATAAATTCGGGTAAATCATACAAATAAACAAAAAATCTTATAGGCGAATAGGCCTCGAAAAAATACCAAATAAGAAGAATGTTATATCGAACAATTAACGATTTTATAAACTAATGGACACTAAGCAAAAATAAGCTCCAAGATGACCGTTGTGATTTTACACTTTGGTTTAGACATCGAATTTATAATTGTTTGTAGAATGCTAATCTCACACACACACACACACACATATATATATTATAAAAATTATTTTTGCTAATGAAATAAAAAATGAATACCTAATCATTATGTTGAGTAAAAATCTGACAATCTATACAATTAATCATTAATATACAATTATATATTTAAAAAAATAAAAAATAATGCAATGAAATTTTTATTAATAATCGTTATGCCTAATAAAAAACAGGTTTTTTTTATTATTATTTTTGATTAATAATGCAATAAAATTTTTTTCTACATCCTATCATTTAGTTCATTTAATTCAACTATAACATATAATATTATGTTATATACATATTAAAGTGATTAAACATAATAATTTGATTTGTATTATTTGTTTCTTTATTTGATTTTGACATTAATAATACTTAATTTATTGTATATTTATATATGGAAAACTCTTCAAATATAATTAAATGTCATTAATTACGCTAATCTAATTACCGATTTTTTAAGTAAAAAATTGGTACCGAGTTTTTAAGAAAAAACCGGTTATATATATATGACGTCTTTTTGGTTTTTTAGAATCCTAAATGTATTAATATAAACTTTCAATCCCAAAGTGGATGTCAATTATATATCTTCTTTATTTCCCAAATTAAGTGGATTTTTTTTTTAATTTATTGTGAGTACGTGGATATCCAAAATTCCACACGCTTTATTAATTATATGACTTGCAAAAGATTAAAAAAAAAAAAAAAAATTGACATCATGTCATGGGGTCCTATATATATGTGTGTGTGGAAATTAAGAAGCAATTTGCATGAAGCGGACTTGAAGAGAGGAGTCTTGGTATTGAGATAAGTTATGTTGGTCTATGTTTTTTGGATTTATTCTTAGTCCCTCAAGAAAAACTTGGCCACATGATAAACTAAGGATTATTACCTGGAAATCGCCACGGTCCCCCACGTGGAATTTAAGATTAACTTCCCCAACATAACTTATCTGTTTTGGAAAGCAATCAGCAGAAGTTAATCTGTTTTTTTTTTTTAATCTCTAGTGTCGTTTGTGGTTTGATTTTGTTGTAGAGACTTTTGTTACTGAAGTTTGTTCTTCCTCTACAATAGATGAAGAACTTTCTTTCGGTGAATGTTGCAACTTCTTTGCACGAGTTTAAGAGGCGTTGAGGGACCTTTTGAGGTTCATACCCATTTTGATTGACTTTTTCTGCGGCCCATTTCTTGGCTTTCGCTCTAGGTACAAAGGAACAGGACATTTTTTACCCATCTTTTATTATTTTGTACTTTTTTTTTACCATATTTTCGTTTTGGATTTATTGTTGGGAGTTTGGCTTTTGATTGCCTGTAACCAACGGTGCTATGACTTAATTATCATTATCACATTTGAGTCAAATTTATCATGGAGGTCTTCCAGAATTGAGTCCACCATTGCAGTAGCTTCTCCTGCCCCCAAGCTTACGTCTTGTGCTCTGTTCTGGTCAGCACGCCTTTAAATCTTGCAAGAACAAAGCACATACAGTTTTCTCTCTACTTCCGCTGATTTCTTTCCCTTCCATCAGTCTTCCCTTCTTCACAACTCCATTTTCTTAGCTTTCCAAAACAGAGAACATGGCTGCAGAGATGGTGGGTGGAGCTATTCTCTCTGCATTCCTCCAGGTGTTGTTCGACAGGATGGCTTCACGTGAGGTTGTGGTCTACATGCGAGGAAACAAACTCAACGACAGGCTGCTGAAGAAGCTGAAGATCACCCTGTTGTCTGTCAACGCTGTGATCAACGACGCAGAGGAGAAACAATTCAGGAGCCCTTTGGTGAAAGAGTGGCTCCACGAGCTCAAGGATGCTGTGTATGATGCAGAGGATCTGTGGGATGAGATCGCCACTCAAGCTTTGCAAGGCAGGCTGGAAGCCAAATCTGGAAGCACAACAAGTCAGGTACGTTGCTTGGATTATTCATTGCTTTCTTTTCCATGAAATTAAACTTTTGAGATTGGTGATCATCTTTCATGTTATTATGGGGTCAAGAGTTTTGTATACGGACTCTGCCTCTTCAAATTACATTTTTAAGACGGATTAATGGGAAACTTAAGCTTATTATACCCTTAAAACTACCATCTAAATCTAATTTGTTATGTATTTTTATACTTTAAAAAGTTTCAATTAAGCCGCAAACTACTTAGCCCTTTCACTTAGCCTATTATGTTTGAATTTTTTGTTAAATTATACGGAAAATGGGTCACGTGGGATATAAGTGGCTTAAAATAACAATAAAACCCTCTTATAAAAAATTAAAAAAATATATATAGTAGGGTCCCAAAACTAGGTCTCCATGGCTAGATGGCTAAAGACAGATGGTTTGGTCATGGGTTTCCCGGACTAGGACTAGAGACCCATGGCCAGGTTGAGGGTCTCGATACCCACGGGGTTTGGTTGTGACTTGTGAGTCTCCATGGCTAAGGAAGTTAATTTTTTTTTTTTTTTTTTAAAAAAAAAAAACTAATTAATTAATTTAATGTCATAATTGTATTTTTACTCAAATGATAACTGTATTATTGTCATTTTATGTCATGTGTAATGTCCGTGATATGTTTTTCGTAAGATTTTATAGAAAATCCTAATAACGTGGACTAAGTGAAAGTACTGAAAGAGCCAAATAGTTTAAGGGGTCAATTACAACTTTTTAAAGTTTGAAAAATACTACAAATTGGGTGGTTATTTAAAATAGAAGCAAAAAATACAAAATCAATCCTTGTAAATTACCTGATTTGCAATTAACTTCATATGGTATCACAACAAACTCAAAGGCCCTTGAGGTATGCCAAAAATAATAATTTAGTTAGTCAATTTTTGTTTACTGATTTAACAAATTCTAATGGCGTAAAACGTTAAAGCCAATAAAATTGTAATACTTGTCTTATTTAAGTTAGTGTCACACTAACGGAATCTATTAAATTAGTGGATGACATTTGACCGTGGGGATTAAATTATTTTTTTGGCATACCTCAAGGATCGTTGAGTTTATTTTGATACCACATAAAACTAATTGTAAATCAGCTAAACCACAACGACAAACTTTGCATTTTTTCCAAATCAGAGAGCAGTAGTTTTTCCAAGGGTATTATTATATCAGCTAGATTATATGGTAAATTTTTTAATAATAAAGAGTGGAAAAATTAACCACTCGTATGATCGTATCTATATGTGATCTTGACTTAAATGCCTCCCAAACATTTTCTCCACCTGCTCTTGACAGTCAAAGAACTTAATTCACATATGCTTGAATTAGTTCAACACTGTATACTACATAGTGGGTAACACTATATATACCAATAAAGTAAGGCAACGACCATTTCTCTACACCTTAAAGGTCATGAGATTCATCTTCAAAGCCTTCAAAACAAACTGTAGACACTATACTTTACTACGTAATCGAAACAATCAAAGTCAAATCTTCAACTTTCATCATCTTTTTTTTCCAAAGCCACCGACAAAATTTCTCAACCTTAAATTTCACCATTGTTTATAATTAGATCCATGGTAAAGTTTGGCAAGGGATGCTTTCAGTCTCATCTTGAACAGTCTCAAAATTTTCTTTAGAAATAAAATATTGAAAAAACTTCACTTACCTCCCAAATTGCCACAACTTATTCAATGTTGCTCCCTGTTGTAATCGTTTACAAAAATGATGAATAACATAAAATTGAAAAGAGAGATTCAGAGAGAGTCAAGATATAGATTTAATGTGGTTCGGTAATATGCATATGTCTATAGAGAGTGCGGCTGTATTTTGGTATTAATGATTTAGGGTTACATCATAATATAAATATAGGAAGGATCCGGCTTGTATACACGCTATTAAAAAATTGAACAGTGAGGATTTAATTAAAGTAATTGAAGGGTTCAGATCTGTCATAATAAATATCAATTTTCTCTTTCATCAATTACTTCATTTATTTATTAGTATTTATTATGATAAATCTAAACCCTTCAATTACTTCAATTATTTATTATGATAAATTATCACCATTCAATTTATAACAGCATAAGCCAGATCTATATAGGAAAACCCTAAACCCTAATTATACGAACATATTTTAAAAATCCCCAAAATACCCCGTATTGTGAACATGGCTTCGCTCTATTCACTTCATTTCATCTACTTGGCCAACCACTGGTGTTCTAATATGAGCCACTAGTTCCAATACCTCCAAACTTTAAAAATTTGCAATGCGGGTGTATTGGGTGAGACTCAAGCACACTCTCAGGTTTTCATTCAATCTCACAAATTCCATGAACTTTTTGGAGTCAATACTACACAAATACAGACTCATACACAATATATGTAATATAGCATATTTACAACCTACGCTTAATTTTCAAAATCACATGGACTCATGACTCAAAACCAACTAATTAAAATAGAATTTTAAAAATATGGGGAATACTAATTTTGCTTAGTTTATACGTGTAACAGATAAAACCCAAGATAGAAGAGATCCTTGACAGATTAGAATTTATTGCAAAACAAAAAAATGTCCTTGGCCTGAAAAATAGTGCTGGAGAGAAACAGTCATGGAAAATACCAACAACTTCTCTGGTAGAAGAATCTGAAGTGTATGGTAGGGATGATGACAGAGAGGCCATAATCAACTTGTTGCTCACGGATGATTCCAATGGCAATAATATATGTGTGGTTCCAATAGTGGGCATGGCTGGGATTGGCAAGACCACCCTTGCTCAAGTTGTATACAACGATGATAGAGTGAAGGAGCATTTTGAGTTTGCAGCATGGATATGTGTTTCTGAAGAATTTGATGTTTGTAGGCTAACAAGAACAGTCCTTGAAGCAGTGACTTCAGTTTCTTGTGATATCAAGGATCTAAATTTGCTTCAACTTAAACTAAAAGAGAACTTGACTGGGAAGAAATTTCTGCTTGTTCTAGATGATGTTTGGAATGAGAGTTATACTAGGTGGGAGGCCTTGAGGAGACCTTTTAACTCAGGGGGACAAGGAAGTAAGATCATTGTGACAACACGCAATGAAAATGTTGCGTCTGTCATGCGCACCGTTCCAATTCATTACCTAAAGCAGTTGACAGATGAAGATTGCTGGCTATTATTTGCAAAACATGCATTTGAGAATGGAAGCTTTGATGCACATGCAATCCTAGAAGGAATTGGTAGAGATATAGTGAAGAAATGTAAAGGCTTGCCATTAGCTGCAAAGACACTTGGGTGTCTCTTGCGCTTTAAACAAGATGCAGAGGAATGGGATAAGATACTCAGAAGTGACATATGGGAGTTCTCGGATGATGAGAGCAACATTCTTCCGGCCTTGAGAATTAGCTACCATTACCTCCCCTCACATTTGAAGCGATGCTTTGCCTATTGTTCAATATTTCCTAAAGATTATGAATTCAAAAAGGAGCAGTTAATCCAACTATGGATGGCAGAAGATCTTTTGCAGCACCCCAAAAAAAATAAGAGAATGGAGGAAGTAGGAGATGAGTACTTTCATGAGTTACTGTCAAGGTCATTTTTTCAAAGATCAGGTGGTGAAAAGTTGTGCTTTGTTATGCATGACCTTATAAATGATTTGGCTAAATTTGTATCTGGGGAGCTTTGTTTTAGGTTGGAGGATGCCAACTCACAAGAAATTTCAGAAAAGACTCGTCATTTGTCATATGTTATGGCATTAGAAGATCTATTTAAGAGATTTGAGATTTTCTATAAAGCAAAATGTCTACGTACCTTTCTGCCACTATATTTGCCAGATGAATTTTATTGCCTTTCTAATAAGGTACAACATGATCTGTTGATTAAGCTAAAGTGCATGAGGGTGTTATCTTTGTCCAACTATCATAGCATTAGCGAGTTGCCTGATTCAATTGGCGAACTAATACATCTACGATATCTGGACCTCTCTAGAACTTTGATCAAAAGGTTATCTGAATCTGTGAGTACTTTGTATAATTTACAAACACTGAAGTTGGCATATTGTTATCGTCTCAGGCAGTTGCCTATGGGCATGCACAATCTCATTAACTTGCGCCATCTAGATATAAATGGAACTTGTGTAGAAGAGATGCCAACACAAATGGGTAAACTAGAAAGTCTCCAAACGTTGAGTACTTTTATTGTGGGAAAAGAGAAGGGGATAAAGATTGGAGAGCTGGGGAAACTTTCAAATCTTCGAGGGACACTATGCATTAAGAAGTTGAAGAATGTTGTGAGTGCTAATGATGCCTGTGAGGCCAAGTTGAAGGACAAGAAGTACCTTGAGGGGCTAGACTTGGAATGGGGTTTTGGAAACACTGATGATTCAAAGCGCGAAAGATATGTACTTGAGAAGCTTGTGCCTCATACAAACTTGAAAAAGCTCCAGATCCATAACTATGGGGGCACAAGATTTCCGGATTGGTTAGGAAATCATTCATTTTGCAGTATGGTATCTGTAAGCCTTCATAACTGTGAAAATTGCTTTATGTTGCCCCCCCTTGGGCAACTACCTTCCCTCAAGCAGCTTTCCATTGAAGGGTTTGATGGGGTAGTGACTGTGGGTCCTGAGTTTTATGGGAACGGTTCTCAGCCGTTTCTGTCTCTGGAAATATTGAAGTTCAGTTGGATGTCTGCATGGGAAGAATGGTATTCATTTGGATTTGAAGATGAACACATAAGAGCTTTTCCTCGTCTCCAAGAGCTTCACATAGAGTCTTGTCAAAGCCTGATCGGGAGTTTTCCCAAAACCCTTCCTTCTTTGAGAAAACTAGTGATTGAGTACTGTGAGCAGCTTGTTTCTCCACTCCCAAAAGCTCCAGCTATCCGTGAATTAGAGCTAGTTAAATGTGATATGGTAGTGCTGCAAGAACTGCCATGCACTCTGCACTCTCTAAAAATGAAAGGATGTCAGTTTGTTGTAGAGTCATTGTTGAAGGAAATTTCGACACAAATCCAAGCTTGTCCTCGACGTTTGGATATCTCAGATTGTTCCTCTTTGATATCATTTCCTGGGGGGTGTCTACCAACTACATTGAGCTTCCTAAGTATCAAAAATTGTGAGAAATTAGAGTTTCCAGTGCAGCCATACCACACTTCACTTGAACATTTGTTGATAGCAGATAGCTGTGATTCACTCAGGTCTTTTCCATTGGATTTCTTCCCTAAGCTCAATAGTCTCACTATCGGAAGGAGCAGAAGTCTCAGACTCCTTTCAGTCTCTGAGGGACCACACCAGGTGCTCGCATCTCTCACTTACTTGAAAATCCAAGGGTGCTCGAATTTCGTCTCTTTTCCCAGAGGAGGACTATCTGCACCAAACCTGAGTGATCTTTGGGTTGTGGGGTGTGAGAATTTAACATCACTGCCTGAACAAATGCATGTCCTCCTCCCATCCCTGCGAGAATTAAGAGTTTCTGGTTGTCCAAAACTAGAGTTCTTTCCTGAAGGGGGTTTGCCCTCTAGCTTGTCTTCACTTTACATTGGAGATTGCAACAAACTCATTGCCCACCGGATGAACTGGAATTTGAAAAGTCTGCCTTTGTTTAGCTTTGGAATATCTGGTGAGTGTGAAAACGTGAAGCTGTTTCCAGAAGAGGAGCTGCTGCCCTCTACTATTACATATCTGTCTATCTTTGGACTTTCAAGTCTCGAAACCTTGGATGGAACGGGGCTTCAACACCTCACATCTCTCAGAACATTGATCATCAATGGATGCCCTGGGCTCCAGTCAATGCCAGAAAAAGGGCTGCCACTGTCTCTTGTTGAACTCGTCATTCGAAGATGTCCTTTGCTGAGAGAACGGTGCCGGAGGGAGAAAGGTGAAGATTGGCCCAAGATAGCTCACATTTCTTGCATAGAGATTGAAGATGACTCTACTTCATGATCTATGTCTATAAGAGTCTTTGCTGTTACACATATTCAACTTTCACTTAGGTACCACTTCTGCACTCTAATATAGACTTTCTTCTGCATTCTAAGAGTCAAAACACTTTTCTTATTAGAGAATTTCAAAGTTTTCCTTTCTGTTAATCATATTTTTAATGGATCTTTATGCCTTGCTATGATGGTTTATGCAAATGGTATCCTACCTTAGCATTCTTCACACTAATTTGTCATAATTTATTAACTTTACTGTTCATTTGGTTCTAAGAAGTTGTGAGAGAAAAGGAAAAAGCTACAACCTGCTTAAAAATGCTTAATAAATGAAGCTATTTACATAAATCATACATGTATATGATGCTTATATATATAAGCATATGTCTTATTTTGTCAAGATTGTCGCATCCACCTTTCCATATCTAATATTTATACATATACTTCATAGTTTTAATATATTTAACTGATTTGTTGCAACTGGAAATTAAACAGGGTGGGACAATAACAGATTTATGAGGAATAGGAAGCTCTTATGGATCTTATACCAGTGGCACAGAAACTGAATTATGAGAGCTACATATTTAAGGTTTTCATCTTTTTGCATGTTTTGTGGCGCTTGGGGCATTAGGAATCCTATTTTACCAATTTATTATCTGACATTAGCCTCCGAAACTTTTTGTTTTTGTGATCATGAAATGATTAGTTCATCTGATACATCAGAAGTAGAGCACATAACTTGACATCTGCATTACAAGATTTTCCTGGCTGGAGTAACCAGATGAAAGTAAAGCTCCTGGTATGTTTTTCTCTGCATCTTATTTCTGAAGCACAATGAAATCTTACATAAACACGTGATTGCCAAATTCCATTAGCTGACAGCTGCTCATCCTTACTAAGAGTTTGATGTGTTTTTTCATTGTGCATTAGCTTTTGATTGGCAGATTTAAATTGTACTTCGACTCTTGAGGGTCAGTTATTTTCAGGTATAACTTATGAAGCTTAGATACAAGTGGTTCAGATTTGGTCAATGTTTTTGTGCTGTATTATGATGGAAACTCTGTCGTATATTAGGCTCAAGTGGGGGGAAGCTTGAAAAACATCTCATGACCTGTGTAGATGGAAATATACAAGACAGTTTGGTTCTGAATGCAAGAATGCCAGAAATCCACGCCTAAGAAGGCCCAAAGAGAATGAAGGACTCATGGGACTCCTTGACTTGCTCCTTTCTGCTGAAAAAGTTTATTTGCTACTTTTCTCAATTTTGTACTGATGTTTATGTTACATATGCTTCATGTGGCAAAAATCTTTATCTTTTTTTGTTTTTTTGTTTTTCTTTACATGGGTCTGAAATTTACCTAACAGAGATGGGTACATGAAGTGGCCCTACCTTGGATGGGTTACTCGTTATCAAAAATAAAATAAAATCCTTCTTTTTTGTACCCATTCTTTTGTCTTAAAAAGAATTATTTAAATGAGAATTACGAATCTTTCAATTAAAGAGAATACTGCAACACACTAGATTGAAAGAAAAAGGAGATAGGAGGAAAAAAGAACAGAAGATAATATGAACAATGGGAGTAAAAAGGGATAAGAAGAGATAAAAATGGCTAAGATAGAAGACACATAATATGTTAGAATATTTAGTATATGTTGTACTCTTCTAGAAGGATTTCTCCCCTACCTGGTGTTATTCTCATAATATTCCCAAGTCATTGTAACTGATTCTCCTATATCTGTGGAATGGATTGAGAGCTGCAGTACCGTAGAGAGAGAGGAAAAAAAAAAAAACCTCCCTTCTTTATTCAAGTTCTCCATTTTCTTTCCTCTCAACAAAATATATTTGAAAAATTTGTTAAAAATTTGAAAAAACTAACGACTATAATAATAATAATAAACAAAAAGAAGTCCACTATTACAAGAATTTAGATTTGAAAGTTGGAAGTAAGATGAATTAGCCAAAGTCAATATAAAAGTTCAATTTTTTGTGTAAAAGAAAACCATGAAATTATTTGGGGCTAGACATTATTGTATATGCACTTTGTGATTCTTGGATGTGAGCTGAGAAATTGAAGTGAAAGACCGTAAAGGTGGCTGATTTCCTGTCCATGGCTGAGGGGAGTATGACTATTATGTTAGGCTTGAAAGACTTCAATTAAAACAAGACTCATAGCTGCTACCATGCTACATCGGCCATAACAAAGACTTCAATTGACCTGACATGAACAGGCTGTCAATGTAACTTGAAAAAGTGTGTTTGGGCACCAGAAAATTGGAGGGTTAGAAAAATGCTGCATCTCTTGAGAAACTCTATTGATTAAGAGAGCTTCTCCTCAATGGGGAGATTGGATGCATCTAAAGCTTTAACTAATAGGAGTGTATGGAGTGAGAAGATACTTGTAGCTTAATTACAGGTTTCCTTTTGGTTGTAGACATATGAGGAAGAAATGATTGAGGACTGAGGACTTTCTGGAGGAGCTAAAGTAGCTGGCATTATCAGATAGCACAGATGGAGACTACCAAATGCTAACAGTTAGGAGACAGCAACTTTGAAACCAAACTAAACCTATAAGGTTGCTATAACTTTTGAATCCAAGATGAGGTTGTTATAGGTGTGGCAATTCATGTTCGCATGTCGGGTTCGGGTTATGTCGATGAATGGGTATAAGATTATATAGGTCAATTCTAACTCTATCAATTTAATCAAACGGGTTAGACCCCTCAACCCTAACCCACTAATTTCACGTTGGGTTCTAATCAAGTTCATGGGTTGTGTCAAAAAATTTCAGCCCTAAATGTCACATGTCAAGATTTTATAGGTCAATCCTAACTCTATTAATTTAATCAATCGAGTTAGACCCCTCAACTCTAACCTGCTAATTTCATGTTGTGTCAAAAAATTTCAGCCATTAATGTCACATGTCAACTGCATGGGTAAAACTATATAGGTCAATCATAACTCAACTTATTTATTTAAAAAGGTTAGACCTCTTAACCCTAACCTAATAATTCTGTGTTGAGTTTGTGTCGAGTTTTATAAAAAAATTGTTAGCCATAAGGTGGTACGGATTTGATCCTAGAGGCATGTTCACTATTAAGCTAGGAGAGAAGTATCAGATGGAGTAATATACAGCAGCAATCATCTAAATTGGTATCTCCAAGCAGTACTCAATATAATGCTAGAAAACAGAAATGAGACAAACCAATCACATGAAACACTCTGTAGTACATCTTTTTGTTAATATCATACGATTCTGATGCTTGTGCTCCCACAATTTAGAATTGCATTTCTGACTTCTCCGGCATATTGAGGAGTTCCAGATGTTAACAATGAAAGAAAAAAGAAAATGAAAAAAATTAATGTATGCGTGGTTCATAATAAACTTGCCTTTAAATGCTATGAAATACAAAAGAAAAATGAATTCTTTTCTATTAGGTCTTTGAAGAAACAGGTTAAGGAAAGAGTAGAGATGCTAACTATCTATCGCTTGAATGTAAGGGCCATTGATCTTGATAAATGGAATGTGTTTTATCTTGTGCCAATCTTTGCCTTGATCCTTCTCACATTGTATCTCCAAGTGAGGACAGCTCCAAACTGACAAAAATTGAAGAGAAGTGAGGCGTTGCATTGATTCTGGTAGACAAAGTAGATTTTCACAATACCAAAGCTCCAATTCTTTGAGTGCAGCAAGTTTTCCCAGTGACTCAGGCAGAGTGCTTAATTTAGGACAACTCCAGATATGTAGTGTTTGGAGGCATACAAGATGCTGCATAGCATGTGGAAAGGCTGTTATATTTTCACAGTTTGAGAGTGAAAAATGTTGAAGAGAAGTTAAACTTCCCATTCCTTCTTCTGCAAAAGAACCTAAATTGTGGCACCTGTCTATAAATAAGGACTTGAGAGATTTGAGGCTTCCCAACTCTGACAAGGATTCAAGCTCAGGGCAATTACTGATCCTGAATGATTGAAGGGCAGAGAGACTATCAAGCTCACCAGAAAAAGACCTGAGCTTTGGGCAGTCCCTGATTTCTAAAGACAATAGATGTGTTTTGTTTCTGAGCAACCCTTGTGGCAAATAGATCAGCTCCAGAAATGCACTGAAAAGGGCATTTGAAAGGGAGGACATCTTTTTCACTGTTGCCAATATTTCATTGCTGCAATCGTTAAGCTCTAAAGATTCGATAGATGGAAGATATGGCAAGTTGGTCAATTTAGGGCAAAACTCGACTATAAGTTCTTTCAGGCAAGGAAGTAGATCTCTTCCTTCCACAGATGACCATCCCAATAAATTAGGCATATCTTTGAGTGAGAGCCGCTTCAATGATACAAAATCAGCAACCCTGCTAGCTCCACTGGAGTCACTGGAGAAGTACATAGTCGCATCTATTCCATCAATTCTGAGAACCTCAAGAGCAGGCAGCTTTCCCAGTGGAGGAAGTTGAGCACACCTTTGACATTTGACCATCGAGAGTTCGACGAGATTTGTGAGAGAAGAATTCATCAACCAACTAGGGAATTTTGAACCCACGTAGTTCTCAATGAGTAACTTCTTTAACTCAAAATTTGGCTGAAGCCCTTCAGTAACACACTCAACATTTTCTCTTGCATATACCTCATCAACATTCTCCCACAGTAGTTCCAATGACTGAATGTGTCTCTTCTCCTTCAGGTTTGCTTCCCTGGCACATCTTTCATTTCTCACATTCTCAAGGTTCTTAATCTTTAGTTCTCCATGAAGGTCAAGGCTCTGCAACTGTGAAATGCCGCATCCCGTTTGCGTACCAACTATAAATAGAGGCAATGTTTGGAGTGATCCAAGTTCTCCAATTCCATTTGGCAATTCGGTTAATAACCCACAACCATATATATTCAGATGCCTCAGGTTAACCAACTTTCTTAAATTTTCTGGTAGTATCTCCAAACGGCTGCAGTGTAGGAGTATAAGTGTCTGCAAATTGAACAGACTGCAGATAGACTTAGGCAACTTTTTTATAAGAGTATATGATAAGTCAAGGTACCTTAGATGTTTCAATGCACCAATTGATTTTGAAAGCTTCTTGATTCCAGTACTGCTTATGTCTAAAGTGCGCAAGGATTTGATACTCAAGATCAAATTACCAGATACTTTTGCAATCTTTCGCCGTGCAAATAACAGAAGGAAAGAGCGTAGCTTTGAATCACTAATGCCCTTCAGATTTTCAGTCTCATTACAATTGATAGATAAATGGCGTGTGCCTGTAGGGATGATTACTTGCCTGCCAACCTCCAGCATCAAGCAACTAGTACCTGCAACAGATCTTGCAAGATCGTGAAGAAGATCGTGCATTTCACAGTCCACCATGTCACCATTGCTGTCTTTTGTTGCATTTTGAAAGAACGACCTCCAAAATAATTCATTAAAGTATTCGTTCCCAACTTCTTCTAGTGGCATTCTTTGAGACGATCCAATAAATCCTTCGGCCATCCATAAATGGATTAACTTCTCCTTCTTTATCCTGCAGCCTTTAGGAAATAGGGAGCAGTAAGCGAAACATTGTTTGAGATGTGATGGTAGATTGTCATAGCTTAGTCGTAATACAGACAAAATGCCATTTTCTTCCTCAATAAGGTTCCATATTTCATTGTCTTTAACAAGCAACCACTCACTTCTCCGCCTTTTCAAACTCATTAAGCTTCCTAGAGCTTTTGCTGCCAAAGGTACACCCCTGCAGTTCTTTGCTATTTCCCTTCCAATTGCCAATATACTTGAACCCTCTTCTGGTTTTCCACACTTGAATGCTCTCTGCTCAAACAATGACCAGCAATCATCATCTGAAAGACCCTCCAAATGGTAAGGGGAGGTAGTGCCCATTACCAATGCAACCTTTTCGCTACGAGTTGTTACTAAGATTTTGCTCCCTTCAGAACCATGCCTCACTGAGTTCTTCAATCTTTCCCATTTTTCATGGTCATCATTCCACACATCATCTAAAACCAGTAAGAACCTCTTCCCCATTATCAATTCTTGGATGTGACGGTGAATCGTCTCCATTTCTAGAAGATCACATCTATTCCCAGTCACTGATTCTACAATTGCTCTCATAAGCCTCTTTACATCAAACTCTTCAGAAACACAAACCCAAATTCTTTGCACAAAATGCTCCTCCACCCTCTTGTCATTGTAGACCAATTTTGCAAGTGTTGTTTTTCCTAACCCTCCCATACCAACTAGGGGAAGGACTGAAACATCTCCTTTATCAGTTGAATGCATTAGAAACTTCATGATTTTCTCTTTCTCCTCATCTCTTCCAAAAACTTCCGATTCAAACAAGAAAGAATCTGATTGTAGCCTTCCGGATGATTGGGTGCTATAATCAAGAAACTTATCTTTCAAATGAAATTTGAACCTCTCATCTGCTATTGTATTCAATCTCTCCACTATATTCTCCAACTCTCTCTTGACTCTATAACTACAGAGAATCAGATTTGATTGAGAATAGAAGTAGCGTACCTCCTTGATCATGCAACCTTGGATATCCACATGATCATGGAACTCCAGTTTGTGTTGTGAAGCTTCTGATATGTACTCATCCAACAAGTCATCTGCATCATAAGCAATGTCTTTGAGCTTTATCAACCAATCCTTCACTGCCTTATCCAGTACTTGTCGATCTTCTGCATCTTCAAGGACGGCTTGGATTGTTGACAACACACTCTGAAGTTTTCTCATCTCCTTCTTAGTGCCACGTAACATACCATACTCTTCAAAACTCTGAGAAGACAAATTTTCAAATATCACCTGAATAAGAGCAGAAAGAACTGCCTCTGCCATTGAAGTTTCTTAAGAATTGAGAAAGAAAGCACACCAAAAAAAGAGGAACAAAGCACGCTGAAAGGATCCCAGAAAGCACCAATGGCTCTCTGGAGTCAACTGCAAAGACGTCTATCCCTCTTTTTCTAGGAAACAAATACCTTACCTTCTGACTGGTGGTGCAGGCCAGATATTGCAATAGAATTATAGAAGTATAGGACAATATAACATACTATTTAAACAGTGCAGCTTGAACTAAACATGCCCCAATATAAATTTCTAAAAACTAAACTTAATTTTTCTGTACTTTTACTGCGTTTACAATTATTTCTTCAAAGTTCAAATACTCTCAATTTCGTCCAATTTTTTGCAGTATCACTATTCCCTTAGGTTTTTCTATTAAATTCTAACGCATAAATGTCAAAATTACCAAAATCCCCCTACTTTGTTATTCAATACATTGGTCAGGATTTAATAAAATTTGTAAAAATACTCACTTAAGAATCTTTGCAAATTTTATTTTCATTTTTTCTTTATAAAAAAAAATGGTATTTTGAGAATATTGACAGGATTTAATAGAAAAAGCCACAACCTGATTAAAAATGCTTAATAAATGAAGCTATTTACATAAATCACACATGTATATAATATGTATTGATATTTAAATATATAAGCATATATCTTATTTAGTCAAGATTGTCGCATCCACCTTTCCATATCTAATATTTATACATGTACTTTATAGTTTTAACTTTTATCTGGCTCCTATGCTGCAACTGGAAATTAAACAGGGTGGGACATAACAGATTCATGAGGAATAGGAAGCTCTTATGGATCTTATACCAGTGGCACAGAAATTGAATAATGAGAGCTACATATTTAAGGTTTTCATCTTTTTGCATGTTTTGTGGGGCTTGGGGGCATTAGGGAGTCTTATTTTACCAATTTATTATCTGACATTAGCCCCTGAAACGTTTTTGTTTTTTGTGATCATGAAATGATTAGTTCATCTGAGACATCAGTAACTTGACATCTGCAGTACAAGGTTTTCATGGCTGGAGTAACCAGATGGAAGTAAAGCTCCAGGTATGATTTTCTCTGCATCTTATTTCTGAAGCGCAATGAAATCGTACATAAACCAGTGATTGCCTAATTCCATTAGCTGACGGCCGCTCACCCTTACTAAGAATATGCTGTCAACACTTCATTGTGCACTGGCTTTCGATTGGCAGATTTAAATGGTGGGTGATATCTGAACAACATGTTGTTCAATTGTACTTCTACTCTTGAGGGGCTGTAATTTTCAGGTATGACTTATGAAGCTTAGATACAAGTGGTTTGACTTTTTGGTTCAAATTCCCTTAAGCGTAAACAACTCCGTGGGGCCACACTTCTGGCGAGTCAGATTTAACCGATCCATGTAGTGAGGTTGCGTTACACAGGCCCCGGGGTTTATCCTTCAGATTTAGGTATACAAAGTGACCTTATTTTGGAGGTTACCTGTCATTAGCAAAAGAAAGAAAGGTATGACTTTTGAAGCTTAGATGCAAGTGGTTCAGATTTGGTCAATGTTTTTGTGCTCTATTATGATGGAAACTCTGTTGTGGATTAGGCTCAAGTGGGGGAAGCTTGAAAAGCATCTCATGACCTGTGTAGATAGAAATCTAGAAGAAAGTTTTGTTCTGACTGCAGGAATGCCTAAGAAGGGCCATAGGGAATTATGGACTCATGGGGCTTCTTGACGTGCTCCTTTCTGCTGAAAAAGTTTCTTTGATACTTTTCTCAATTCAATGTTGTACTGAGGTTTATGTTACATACGTTTCATGTGGCAGAAATCTTTCTTTTGTACTCATTTTTTTCTCTTAAAAAGAATTATTTAAATGAGAGTTACAACTTACAAATCTTTCAATTAAAGAGAATACTGCAGCACACTAGATTGAATGAAAAAGGAGATGGGAGGAAAAAAGAACAAAAAATAATTAGTTAGATTCTAAACACCATAAAAGCAGAACCTTTAGTGAAGAATCGTGGTACTTTATGCTCAAGCATTGGTTAGTTAAGGAAGTCCAATTTATATTAAATTTGTCCTTAAATGAGATTGATAAACAAGATTTCAGGGCCTTTGATCATCCAAAGGACAAGAAACTTACCAGTCAGTTTAAGCTCCACTGGATTTATTCAATTGGAAGACATGGACAAAAGAAAAGGACATCATTTTCATGAAATCCAGTAATAAATGACAAAATGAAAGCATCAACAGAGCACTCAGATTCATCTGGTGGACACCCACCAATGCTATGCCAATTCCCTGCAAAATTTTCCTTGAAAGGTCTGACAATACCCAGAAATTGAAAGTTTTAAGTACAAAACATAAAAAGAAAAGAAATAACATGTCTTTGCAGAGGCTAATATTCACATGGATATTTTGGAACTGACAAACTGGAGAAAGCCCAAAACATGGGCCCATAGTTGTTTGCTAGGAGCCTAGCTAGAAGACATGGCTAAGAAAAAAACAAAAGTAATATCTTGATATGGTTAATTTAAATAAATTATTCTTAACTTTCTCTTTTGGACAAGGTTGTTTTTATTTTAACTAGGGTCAATCAATGTGTGGGCAAAAGGAGAAAATAAACGGTTTGTGAGACTACAGTACATGGTTGACATGTATGTATCTTTTGGGCCCACTAGAACAGACGAAAACATATAAAAAATAGGAGACAGACGTCAGAGATGCTTATTTTTTTAATGGTTAGGAGGAAGATAAACTGAAACTATCATGATCAGAGGATCTTGCAGAAGATCAGGTAAATAAATCTCGGTGCAAAGAAATAATTTATGAATTCTCAGCTCCCCCAATCTGATAGAAGCCTATTGTTTGCTTTTCCTTTGAGATTCTTCCCTAAAGGTTCTGCTTTTAGATGTTCTATTCTGTTGCCCCACTTGAAGCTTGGAGGCTTTGTATTCTCTCCAGCAGTAGAATGATTTCAACATCAAAATCTCGTCTTTATGCTTGATTCTTTCCTTTTATGAAGAATCTTTATCTGGGAATTCTTTAAATTGCTCAAAAGAATCTGCTTTTCATACCTTAAACTCTCAACTCGGAATTCTGCTTAGGGTTTTTTCTCGTTATTGGCTATGAAAATCAAGTTATTTGCAAGAAATATTTGTTGATTAGGACAATTGATGCTGTGCGTAACTAATAGATTTTGCTCTGAATGTTGTGCTTCTTTTCATATATGCTTGAATTGTGTCGTCTGTAGTTCCGGATTCCTTCTCTTAAGTGAAACCTTTGTGATTTTGCTTCAAGTCTACTTAAAAGTATTCTGAATTTTCATAAAGATTATTGCTTTGTTGGAGTATTAGTGCTTATCCTTTCCAAAAATTGAAAATTGGATATTGCAGATATGGAGTTGTTTGCCTGCACTTAGTTTTCATTTAGAGTCATGACAGAAACCATGGATGATGGGGAGGTAGAGCTTTCAGATAATGTTCAATTGTTAAATCCAGATTCATCTATCAACTTTCAGGGTTCAGCATCTGTTGATTCATTTCTTGATGATTTGTTGAAGAACACCCTAACATGCACCCATACACACACTTGCAACCCGCCCGGCCCTGATGCTGCTCATACACATACTTGTTTTCACACTCACACCCAAGTTCTTGCATCCGAAGAAGATGATCGTCCAAACCATAAGGAGAATACCAGTTCAAGACGGAGAAGACCTTCAGGAAACAGAGAAGCGGTTCGGAAGTATAGGGAGAAAAAGAAGGCTCATACAGCTTATCTTGAAGAGGAAGTCAAGAAACTGCACCAATTGAACCAGCAATTGGTTAGAAAATTACAGGGGCAAGCAATTCTCGAAGCTGAGGTTTTTAGATTGAGAAGTCTTTTGCTAGATCTAAGAGGGAAGATTGACAGTGAGTTGGGCGTTTTCCCCTACCAAAAGCAGTGTTACACTAATACTATGTTCAAAGAAGGTAATTGTGGGTTGCAGCCTGCTGGTGGAGCAATTGACCTACAGTGTCAGAATAATTTACCATGCTCGCATCCTCATTCTGAGTCATCATCGCAGGCCGGTATTGGTGGAAGTGGGAAACGGATGGCATCATGGGAAGAAAACTGTCAGACTGCAATTATAGATTGTAGAGCTAGAACAAGTGAGATGGTGAATGCTGAAGGACAAACACTGAAGACAGTGGAAACCTTTATGTCATCTGCATCACAAGCCGAATAAGTAGCAGGGCAGATATATCATTTGTAAGTTTCATGCGTCTTTTGATCTTCCTTTTGTAACGATTTGCGTAAATCCATTGTAGGTGGAGAGTAGTACATATTCTATAAAGTTATATACCTGAAGACGGAGCTTTTAGATTTGACATCTCCGAACACTTTGTATTAGGCAATGTAAATAAAACTTATTCCTGTTTGTTGTTGCTTCTTGATGAATGTGTATATCAATCTTGTGAATTTACTTTACTTGTAATTATGGGAAACTATGTTCTCAGTTCAATGACTGAAATTTCAGAGAATAGTAAATTGATGTCACTCATATGCTGCTCACTTTGGGGAGGATGTTCGATACATTATTATTGTAGTTATAACTTACTATTCTTGCAAGCTGCCTTTAGATCAGAACTGGAGCATGCTAATTTGCCATGTTCTTTTCTCTGGCTTGGATTGGAAGCAAAATCGGCCATCATAAATTAATAACAGGTAGAACATGAACTGCAGAATTGATTTCTTTCTGTAATCTGTTTGGTAATAATGGAATAAACTGGGGAACTTATTAAACTGTGGCATTCTACCAAAAAAACAAAAAAGTTTTAACCTGTGTGAGGTCGGTAAATATGGATAAAGTTGGGGGACTTTTATATCACCATTTTATTGAAGAATGTAGTTTGCCAATGTGAAATAAGATCTATATTTCAGGCTGTTATTTAGTAGATTGTGATGATGTTGAGGATGATGATAGTAATGATTAGATTTACAAAGCCTTTTCATTCAAAGGAAAGGCATGTCATGATGCAGCCCTTCTCTGCCCAGAGCTTTGAGAAGTCAACCTGTCAACAAGTTCATAATGTCAAGCATTCTGTCCTGATCATAGTTGGTAGTATGGAGCTCTGTGATGTCATCTTATAATCTATCTCTATTCACATCCCTTTTGATATCTTTGAAAACCGGCTTATAAAGGGAGGGTGTTTAAAAACTTATATACACATGGTTAGGATTGCACTTAAGCCATGTAAAACACTTAGAATCATAACACCTTCCGGCCATTTCCCTGCCTTTGGAAATTGTCAATCAGAACTATATACTTCTTAGCGATGTTTGGCTGACTTTAAACACGGATTATGACTTGAAATCCTCAACTGCATTGGATGGGACTTTCCTTAGTTCAATTGCTCACTTAGTTTTATGTTCATACTGGTTTCTTGTGGAAGAATAGAGGAAATTGAATAACAATGTATTAGTAGTAGCTTTATATGCATAAATGCTGATGCATAGCATTCCCCACAGCCACAGGTAAATATGCTTTTCGGTGGAAGGACTCTCTGGAGAAGGTTTTGGATGCCCTTTTCAATGAGCATCAACCCTATATTATTATAAAGGTTGGCGTGCTATAAAACTAATGCATTAACCACTAGTTTACAGTAGAAGGAATATTTGGGTGATGGTTTATATGTATTGTTGAATGAGCATCAGGTTGGTAATCATGTAGGTAAGGCTGGTACGCTACTATTAAATATTTTTTTGAGGAGATGCATTTTCAAGAGGTATGACTTTTCACAAAGCGTTTGGTAACACTTTTTCTTGCTTTCTCTTTTGAAAACAAAAATATTAACAAACAATCTAAATATAAAATCCTCGAAACTATTTTTATCTTTACGTCATATCATAACACCTTTTCAAACAAACAAAAAACGCCGCTTAAAAAGTATTAACAAACAAAAAACACTGCTTAAAAGTATTATCAAACGGATTCTTTTTTCTTCCACAAAATGGGTTTTTATGACATATTTGTTCTAGTGTAAGTGTGTAACGACATAGAAAAAACACTAGTCATATATGTGCCAAATAGACAAGTCAAGTTGTAATTTGAGCTCAATATGGAACTAACTTTTTGAAGTGTCACACTACCTTCGGCCCAACTAGGACTTTTAAGCATAAAGAAAAGAAACTCTTAAGCTGCTAATGATGTAAACAAACAAAGCTATCCATGAACTCGCTCGGGATCAGCTCGATAAAGCTTGATTCGTACCGACTCGATTACTAAACAATACATACTCATATAAAACCCGGCTTGCTTATTAGCACGACTCGTATATATATATATATATTAAAATAGCTTGTATAGTATATAACTTATTAAATGTTTATATATTATAAATAGTATTTATGCTTATATAGTATGTAGCATATTTACTAAATATATATAGTTAAAATATTAATAATGTAGTCATATAGTGTATAACTATTTATAGTTAACTAGTGTATTGTGTGTATTAAACTAAGTTAACTAATTAGTTAATTGGTTAGTTATATATAGAGAGCTAATTGGTTAATATTAAAAAAAAAAAAAAGTTAGATAATTTGCATATATAATAAACGGTTTTTTTTTATTTAATTATCAAAGTCAATTTCATATATTAGTAATATTAACCATGTATATTAAACATTTTTTTGCTACTATTAAGTGTTAAGAGTAAACTCTTTTTAATTTTACTTGTATTTGTTTGCTTATAAGTGTACCACAACAATAAAATAAAATCAAGCACACATTTTTCATAATAATAGTTAGTTTGCCCAGTTGTCCCACATGGAAAAAGCAAAAAATCTTTCTCACCTAAGTAATATATAAAAAGGAGGCTCTTGATGTCCCACATGAAAAGAATAAGGGAAATTCATTGTCCAACTAACTAATCTATAAAAGAAGATTTAAGCCTCACCTTTTGAGCCAATCCCTGTATGTGTCATTGCATAAGCCAACAAAAATAACTTTGAGTTACAATTACAAAGTTGCCCTCAATTTGTTGGTTGTGAAGTAAAACGTTTTTACTAATATATTATTATTATTATTATTAAATTTAATTTAATTTGTCTCATTGGGAAGATGATTCATTTAAGTTAGTTTTTTTTTTTAAAAAAAAAGTTTGAATTAGTTGAGCTGGCTCGGCTCGCCTACTAAGTGAGCTCAAGCTCTCATAAGGAATTTTTCTTGGTAAGCCAAGCCAAGCTTAAATTTTGGAGTTTGGCTCGAGCTCGTGAAATTTTTAAATGAGCCGAGCTTGGACAACCCTGACTCGCCCGAGCTTAGTTTATTTACGGCCCTAGCTGCAACTTATAATTGCCGGTTTATCTACGAGAATAATTCTTGTGAAAAAGACAGAATATTGATAGCATCTTTAGTGATATGATTGGTACCTTTTCAACTTTAACGGAGATGGAAGGGGACCAGAAAATGTGGTTGCAAGAGATTCTCAATTGCATTAGACATAGACTTAACCTGCAAAAGTTCTAAAAAACCAACTAAAACCTGTGTTACAAAGAGCATGGAGCTGTCAGAATCCATCTTCAATAACTAGATCCATATTTAGGATATGGATGAAAAGACTATGATTGAGTTGTTGGTTTGTAATCGAATTATCTCAAAAGTTTAAGTTGATAAGAAATAATTAATTTAATCATTTAATTAATATTTTAATAATTTTTTATATGTATGAACTCAAACTCTCTCTTAACAAGTGAAGCATAATACATCGAATATTTAATTGAAATAACGGATAAATACAAATCGGTACCAATTATCTCGGTCTCCATTTAGGTTAAGAGAAAACCTAGTCACAGTTTAAGATAAGAGATACCAATTGATAAATACAAACTCTCCACTTAAGGTTGGAGAAAACCTTGCTTCTTTTTTTTTAATAATTTTATTAAATTCTTCTGCTTACAAAATGTAACCTAGCTCCCCTTTTATAGGCAGTTCTTATTTGATAAAACAAGGCTTATTATGGTAGATAATAAAGACAAAATATGATATATTTTTTTTTTTAAAAAAAAAAAAAAACACTAATTGGTCTTGTGCCATCCCTAAACTTGCGAGTCTTCTTTTTTTTTGACATGTCTACACAATAGGGGAAAAAGAGATTCGAACTAGTGACCTCTGCTTCATTAGACATGGTCTCAACTGATTGAACTACCTCTTAGAGACACTTGCGTGTCCTCATTGACTTGCAAAGCTCATCACATGTATAATAATTATTTTGATCTTTTTTCTTTTGTTTATTTATTTGTTTATATATATATATATAATTTTTTATTTATTTTTCCAATGATAATGAACCTTTTGATATTATTTAAAACTACTTACAAGTCCAACAATTAAACTATTAAAATGAAAACTCCAACAATCAAAACTATACGGACAATGATTTTTGGTGGGTTATTCGTGAAAAGTATATATATTTTGTATTATTTTATTAATAACTTTGAGAAAAATGTACTGAAAATGTTTTCAAAGCGGCAAACAAGAACTCATTCAAATATATTTGGGCCTAAAGTTCAGCCCAGATCCAACTTGTAACTAATAAACTCCGGATCCAAGAAATACTTAGAAGACGCCAACTAAACTTGGAGGCCCAATGATGTGACCCCATATATAAAGGGAAAAATGTATTTAGTTATACTTCCCTATCACTTAAACTATAAAAAGTAACACTCGACCCGCTAAATACCGCTTTATTATAGTTAACACCCTTTTCATTTTTTGTTGAATTCGATGGAAAATGTGTCACGTGCACCACACGTGAAATTTTTTTGACTTAAAATTTTCAAAATGCCGCTAAAAATTACTAAAAAAAAAATGAAAATAATTAGAAAAACAATGAAGGTTTCGCAGGTGGTTGAACTTAATGGGTTATAGGCTTGCTGGCCCATAATCCAAAAAAATAAATAAATAAATAAAGGAGAGAGATTGAAGCAGTATGGCATGATTTATTTTTCTGTTTTCAATTTTAGTTATATATTTATTGTCCACCTTTGTGACAAATAATGCATGTTTTTTATTGAGTGGCAAAGCGATCCTGTCTGATATTGTTAGATGATATCCATCTCACTTGTCATTAACAAACAAAAAAATGTCTCAGAAAAAACACCCATGATTAAGTAACACTTAAGAGTTAGCAAGTAGACCAAGAAGTATATATATATAAGTAGACAAGGAAACAGTGCTTTGTCACATCCACGAAAGCCACATCTCTCTCTCCATAGGACCCATATGGCTCAATCATGCTATTATTTGCCCCATATAAATTCAGGCAAGACAGTTCTTGGAACATACAGCCACATGGGTTTCCTATCTACCCCTTATTTCACTTTGTCCTCTCCCCATGTCTTCTGCTTTCCCCCCACACCAATTCCAACCTTCCTACTTTCTACCCCAACTTTAGGGTTTTCACGTGTAACATTTTCAGAAAAAATGTTAGTCATATCTGAGTTATAACTCTAAAGATATTAGTCGGGTTTCAATTAGAATTTATCAGAATCGCTTATAAAATATAATCTCATTTAGGAAGAAAGCAATGTAAGAGTTAATACCCATAAACTCTTTTATAATTTGTCATTCCAATTAAGAAGAAGGTGTTATGTCGTGTGTGGTGAAGTGAATGGTCATTTTTCACAAGAAATTTGCTAATTTTGTTTGAGAGTTCTTTGTATTATTGATTGGAAAGCTTATTATTTTACTTTATCATCATCTTTCTAAACACTAGTTTCTTGGGTCACCTCAACTAATAAGCGGATATAATGTTCTCAACATTATTGGCCTAATTAATGTATGGATAAAGGATAGCTCTGCTCAGAATTTGTTCGTGTATAAAAATTTGAGGTGATCACTTAAGTTGCAAAGGGTTTGAAGAAAATAGTAAATTCTACATGAAAGGGGTAAAATTCCCTTTTGTTGCACCAAAACAAAGCAGATCAAGGTGCTTAAAAGTACTTCTACTTTAGGCCTCATGACTATGTTGATGTAAATTGATTATATCATAAACAAGCTTAAGGTTCAATGTCTTGGACCTAATTCGCATAAAGCTCTACTCACTAAAAAGGTTAAAAAGTTTAGGAGTCTACACAATCACAATCGTGATTGTGTAATGTAGTGGATCATTCTAAACGGATAAGAGCTTCTTTTACCCTTAAATTTATTGACTTAAACATCAAAGACTTTTTCATTGATCGGCGGCTGGTCACTCTTATAATTTTCGATCTTCTTGTCTTACAGATGATCTGTCGTCCAATCTAACAGTCCAACAATTTACTTTTGCATACATCTTGGAACTCACTTATGGGATGAGTACTTTTTTAGAGCATATGGTGATATTAACAGTAGAAAAGTTAGTGTTCTTTGTTGATAAAAAAGAAAAAAGAAAAAAGGGAGAGGTGTATATTATATTCACCTTCGACCACCAACTCTCCATTAGCACTGCAATAAGCCAATAATTAACCCCCATATATATATATATATGCTTGTATATTAAAGAAAAAAAAAAAAAAGAGTTGACAGCAGGCTGCGTCAACTATGAATGAATAAGTGTAGTTAAGAGTCAAAAATCAGATTTAATAGCACTAATCAAAAGTAAATCCACTCTAAAGCGACATAAAATGGGTTTTTGCATGCATATATTACATTTAGGTGGATTTTCTTTTTCACCTTTCCTCCAGCTTATCATTATTTAATTAATAATCTCTTTCACATCTTTGAGTTTATATAATTACATGACGACCTGGTCATGCAGCCACTTCTTTTTTTTCTTTTTCTTTTTCTCTCTTTTTGTTTATATATAATTTTTTGGTTTTTCCTTCAAAATAATAGAGAAGCTAGCCCGCCTCAATAAGAAAATTTGCCTTTCTTTCTGTATCAAGTGTCCATGATCATCACTTGAAAACAAAAACCAATGAGACAAGTTTGGGTTCGGTATCAAGAACATCATAAAGGCATGCATGTATGGTTTTTTTTTCTTTTTCTTTTTGGCTAATGGTGGTGGTATTTGAAATGGAACAATGATTAGGGTAATTTTTTTGGAGTAATTTAATGAATTGACTGCAGTGATTTTGGTGGCTATGCAACCCGCGGAATTTAAAAAATCTTAAAGGAGCACGAGGCATAAGACTCATAACTACGACTTTTAATACAATTTTCTTACAAATTGACATGATAGTCTACATAGCACTTGACATGTCACTCACTAAACAATTAAATTTACTTGTCAAGGTTTATGTAAATTGACACAACGTGAATTTATAATGGAATTATAGTAAAATTTGTAGTACTCCAAACACACTTTTCATAGTTTAATACAAAAAGTCTAGAGATAATTATTACGATTATCTCTCTTAAACAATAAACGAATCTTAAAGATTTTTTCCCAATGATCAATTGATATCAATTTAATTAGATATATATCTCAAGTAAAAAGGAACGTGATTATTGTGCTTTAACTAAATAGTTTGAGCTATTTCCTTGAAACTGATGAGAAAGTTCGTTTGCAAAGGTCTTTCTTCTATTTTTCAAGACTGGCTTCTAATTATTGTCGTTTCCGGTGGTGGTTGCCTCCTCAGGTTCATTATTCTGTTTAATTTCTTTGTTTATAAAAATTAAAAAAAGGACACTAATTAATCCAAAAAGTGGAGTCACTTGACCTGGGATTAATGGATGAAAACTCAACTAGAGTCTAAGACAGACAAGTCACTGTCCCAAGTGCAGCAGCCAATTCCTGTTTGTAAAAGGTGATAAGAAAAATGAAAACATGGATGAAGGTGAGACATGTTGGCTTCTTTCTCTATGTTTTTTAGAGGGAACTTTTTGTTTGAAAAAAAAATGTTATAAGGTGTCATAAATATGTGAAAATCGTTTGTATTTTAGGTTGTTTGGTAACGTTTTCAGTTTGAAAAGAGAGAACAAAAGGGAGAAGGAAAAAAGCAACGACCATTTACGTTCACAACGCTTGCTTTTGACTCGTTGTCAAACAAATTTGGATGAAAAATCATTAGCATCCGACTATCTATTTTAACAAAAGCGCTCGTCAAATCTTGTGAGTATTGTACTCTTGTCTTTCGGAAAACTTTGAGAACAAATAACAAAAGTGGTAGTTAAAATAAAAAGTGAGATGTAACTATTTAAAAAAACAATAATTAATTAAAATTTTAAAAAATATATAATTTTTAGACAAAATTAAAAGAAAATTTGATAAGCTAGAATATTTTCCATAATATGAAGTAGCTGTCAATTTGAGGAAGTTGACATATACTTATCTCTATGGGAAGTACACGAAAGGGTCCTCTAAATATATATAATGAACACTAGTTTTTTACAAATGTGATGTACGTCACGACATCAATACCATGAGGTCATACACTCTTTACTTATCCTGAGAGTGATTTATTCCTGTATTGATATTAAAAGTCCTATAATTATTGGCCACTTGTTCACATAAAATTCGTATTCATATACACATCAAGAAAACCTCACTTCATCTGACGCAACCAGCAAAGAAAACCCTCTTTATTCATTAATATAGTGGGGTCTTTAGCTAACTCTAAAAACAAACAAATAATAATAATAAATTAAATTCTTATATATATATATTTTAGGAAAAATTTTCAAATACCTCCTCCAACTATCACTCAATTCATAATATCCCCTCCAAATTTTCAATTGCAATAATGTCCTCCAATGCTAGCAAAAACCAAAAATAACCCTAAATATTTTTCAATAAGATAAAAATACTCTAATAAATTCAAAAACAAAAACCAAATACGAAAATTTTTAAATTTATGAAGGGTATTTTCGTCATTGGGTGGGACATTAATAATTTTTGATAGTTTGTGAGGATATTGTCTCAATTGAAAGTTTTAAAAAAAATATTGTCAATTAGATAATAGTTCAAAAGTAGTATATAGATTTTACCTATTTTGGCCCGTAAATTATGGCTAGATGTCTATAGCAAACTAGAAAAACTTTTGCATTTTGAATGAGAAGTTCTTTTTAAGGACGGTTTTATAGAGATATAACTTTTATATACAACTAACAAGTTACGACGTACAACTTTACATGAAATTACCAGGAATACACTTAAAAAAAAAAAAAAAAATCTAGTTCCGACTCGGCAAAGAGACAAGCAAGAAAGTCTTTCCCTCCTGCATATGATTAAAGAGGGGTGATCAGAAGGTAGTCCAAAGTAGAAGAGGATGATTCAATCATGCGGGCCACTCGATTGTGCCATTTATTGGAGACCCTCTTCTCTCTCTAGATCTCTCTCTCTGAGCTGAGCTTTGAAGGTATATATATATATATACAAATAAATACAAGTCCTGGTTGAATGAATATAAAGTTGTTTTGCTTTGAAGCTGAAGAAGACGTTGTACCCACAAACGACAAAGCAAAATGATAAGCTCCACTCTCTTTGACATATACGGCAGCAGCATCTCATTTCTCAACTCCCTTTTCTCCCTTTCTTTCTTTCTTTCTTTCTCTGTGTCTCACAGCCCCACGCATACGCATGCTTATCAAACAGTTCTGTTCTGCATGCCTCTCTTGTAAAAGTCCCAAAACATCATTCTTTCCTATCCTATGATTTTTAAATTATTGTTGAATCATCGTTTGTGTCCCTCAAAAGTTTAGGTTCGGTGGTATCGGATTGAAAGCAAAAAGTCGTGAGTTCGAATCTTTGTTGCTTGCGAGTTACGAGTACATCAAAAGTTTCAAAATAGTTCTTCCAAATTCAATGCATTTTTGTAATTTTATGAACATCTTTGGAGTATTTTGGAGGANGGTATATATATATATATACAAATAAATACAAGTCCTGGTTGAATGAATATAAAGTTGTTTTGCTTTGAAGCTGAAGAAGACGTTGTACCCACAAACGACAAAGCAAAATGATAAGCTCCACTCTCTTTGACATATACGGCAGCAGCATCTCATTTCTCAACTCCCTTTTCTCCCTTTCTTTCTTTCTTTCTTTCTTTCTTTCTCTGTGTCTCACAGCCCCACGCATACGCATGCTTATCAAACAGTTCTGTTCTGCATGCCTCTCTTGTAAAAGTCCCAAAACATCATTCTTTCCTATCCTATGATTTTTAAATTATTGTTGAATCATCGTTTGTGTCCCTCAAAAGTTTAGTTTCGGTGGTATCGGATTGAAAGCAAAAAGTCGTGAGTTCGAATCTTTGTTGCTTGCGAGTTACGAGTACATCAAAAGTTTCAAAATAGTTCTTTCAAATTCAATGCATTTTTGTAATTTTATAAACATCTTTGGAGTATTTTGAGGATTTCACTCCTCAACCGTTAGATTTAACGCTAAATTTTGATGAGACGATTGACATTACATACTTATGAAAGATGGTAACCTTAAATTAACATTTTTTAAAGTTTAAGTGCATGATTGCAAATGTGATGAAAGATCATGAGTGGTAAGTGAAAAATTTTCAATTTACTTTATAGTCGGCTTAAGTTTTTAAGACAAATAATGAATTGACAATATTTTGATGTAGTGTATTGAGTAGTTTCTAAATAAAATCCCAAAAAATGACGCGTTTGAAAAAATAATAATAATAACAATAGTAGGAGAAGATAAAAAATTTTAGGTTTTCACACCTCATGCAAATGGGTGTATTTTTAAAAACTCACTAAAGTGCAGTTTTAAAGGCCAAATGTTGAACTGCATTTTAAGAAATCATATGTTTTGAAATCTTAGTTTTCAAATCAGACATTTTCAAACTGCTAAATCAACGACACTTATAGAAATTTAAATATTTAAATTTTGTTATAATTTGATATTATATTTGTAACAACTTAGGGAAAAGTGTTAGTCATTTTGGAGTGATAACGAAAATGTGACTAGCGTTTTTTCTTGGGTCATTATAAGTGGTATCAGAGCCACTTAGTAACGCCAGGTCATATGGTACTGGAGCAATGCATAAGTAGCTCTGACGAGGACGTCAGAAATTTAAAAGGGGGAGTTTGTAACAACCCGGTCCCATATTAGAAAGATAAGAAAAAGCTCATATAGAGCAGATAGTTTATAAAGATAATCAGCCTAGTTACTAGGTGAAACTGTATTTTATAATGAATTTTAAGAAAGTTTCAAATTAACTAATCATTTTGAGATGATAAGGTTGATGCGCTTTTCTCTATTTCATTAGAATATCAATTACTTACTCTTGTATTATTGTCGCATGATATGCGTATAATCCAACAAACCATCCAATTTGTAGCCCACTAGTTATCTTAAACAAATGAGATATAGTTACTGTAATAATTAAATTCAATTAGGTCATTAGAGTGGGGTCGCAGGATTATACTTTCAAGAAATACTATTCTCTTGCTAATATATTACAAATTATTATTTTCCATTTCTTTTTTGAGGGAGAGAGGGTGGAATTTCTAAGTCGAAGACCAGTCTCTTTGGTTTATTTTTTTCATTTTTGTTCCACGTCATTTGCGGGCCACCACTAGGCACGATGGATAAATTAATTCCAACATATATAAAATAAAATTAGAGTGGATCTTTGTGTTTGGATTTGAGGAAAGTGAAAGAAATATTGTAAATTCTATTTGGAAATTATCTTTTTAATGCGAGTCATGTTATATGGAAAGTGAAAGAAGTCTTCCACAGGCAAATTCTTTTCCAGAAATGTTGGAACTTTAACAAGCAATGGAGGTATATATATATATATATATTTGGGGGGTGGGGGGGTATTAAGCCCTATAGACTATAATATGATTTTAAAAAAAAAATAGCGTTAACTATATTTACTATCCTCTAACTCTCATTTCTTTTGCAATGTCCCTCTTAATGCTTCAATTTTTATAATGTCCTCCTTCAGCAACATGAGGGGAAGACGTTTTTTATATTTTTGTCATTTTGAATTGCAGAAGGGGGCATTATAACCCGAAAATGCAAGTATGGTATTTTTGTAAGTATTTCACTTTTTAATAGTTATAAAGGGGCAATTATGGTATTTCAGTGGTCAAAAGTGGGGGTATCATGGAAATAATTTCATCAAAGTGGTCATGTGCACGTGGCCACTTTTTCATCAATTTTAACATATGACGCTAATGGGTATACTTTTTTGACAAAGGTATGGTACTCTGATGTATCTAAATGCCACACTTAATAGTTTTGAGAAATTCATATTGGTTCCATGAATTTTTAGCCAATTTTACAAAAGATTCTTGAATTTTCAAATCTTTTATTTTGGACCCCTAAACTTTGATTTGCTCTCACTTTGAACCCTTTATTAGTTTTCAATGTTAAGTTCAAACAGTTTGTATTTTTTTATGCCACTCACAATTTTTTTAAATTTTTTTTTTAAAAATAAATAAATTACATGATACGTGGTGAGATTTAATTGGTCCACGTGTCATTTCTGTTAAGCCAACTAACGGTTAACGGATAGAATGACTAATTTGATCTTTATAAAAACTATAAGAAACCTCTCTTGTGATAAAAATTAAACCCTATAAAAAACTAAAAATAAAAAAGTAAAACTCTAGGAGTGTTTTTAGTATTTATCCCTAAAATATAATACCAAAATGTATCCCCTTTTAGAGTTAAGAGAGATGCAATGCAAAGATGAGAAAGTGAAATTGAAATTGACTTCCAAAACGGGTAGCTGGCAAAGAATAAGAGTGGTGTGTAAAAGTCGTAGTTATTCAATAATTTAATAACGACAGTTGAGATATCACTTGAGAATGTAACAATCAAGAGTAGAGAGTAGACTGTAGAGTAGGCAAATGCTACAAATTTATGTCCCCAAATCTTTGCTCCGTTAATTAAGCTTGGGTATGTAGGATTGTAGGGTAAGTAGGGTAGGCCTTGAGGTTCAATTTTTTTCCATGAGACAAAAAAAGTGCAATCTATCATACTTTGAAATTACAGCTTTTTATAGTTGGGGACCGAATCACCAATTAAATTACAGCTTTTTATAGTTAGGGAACTAATGACCTAAAAGCGGATAGATGCGTAACTTATTGAAATTTGTTGTAAATTTGAAATTAATTGGGATTGTGACTTTTCGTTGATATTATTTTATAATAGTCTACATAGCTATTAAGTATGTTATAAATAATGTTTGATTTATGAATATTTCAAATTGTAGATTTGGCATTATACGGAGCATTCTGTCCAATTTAATTGTCATATCAATGAGAAGATAAAACAAAAAATAAATACAGATTTTTTATGAAAAGGACAACAAAAATCAGTCTCGTTATGGCTAATTAATTGATGATGTGAGAATAGTGTTGAATTCCTAATGATAGTTGGAAGAGAAACGAATGGTGCAGCTCATAAGCTAGCAAATGACGCGCTTTGTCTTTTGGATGGAGTTAATCACATGGAGAAAACCCCTCAATGTATTATCGGAACTAATTGTTAAAGCTTTTTTTACAGCTTTTACTATATATATATATATATATTTTAATTCATTCAAGTGGCAGTGTCTTTATGGAGAAAAAAAAATTTAATTATTTAATGATTAAAGTGATAAGTATTATATAAATTGTCACATTAGTTTTTGATTAATTTATATAAAAGTTGTAGTACTCCGAGCCATAGAAATTTATATAAATTTCATGTAGTCCTCGTTTTATTATAAAATGATGTGCAAGCCATAAAGCATCGATCACACCAGAAAGAAAACCTTTTAGAAAATTTATATGATTAAGAAGAATTTGATTTTTGGTCATGAATATTGAATGGTGTCTTCTATGACAATAGAACAATATGTGCAAGGCCATGCCCCTCTCATCATTATGAGATGTTTTATTTGCACAAAGGAGCTTCAACCGTGAATCTAAATTGACTTCAACAAACACTTGTGAGTAAACGGGCTAGGAATAAGACAAATCAAATCTCCATTCTCACCAAAAGGTCCAAAAGTCATCAAACTACCTGCCCCCCTTTTTTGTTCAAACTACCTAGTGTTATTCCAAAAAGTTTTAGATGATAATGCATATGATACCTACGGTAGTTAGAACCTTGCAAGATGGTAAACCCGTCATGGTGGAGCGCCGCACAAAGAGTGTGAGGGCGGAGACATCACCTCCGATGCCAAAATTAGTAACAGGAAAATAATGAATTTGAGATAATAGAAAGTAAAGAGATCAGGGTATTTTTTTATGATCGGAGATTAGGGTATATATATTAACTTGTTGATTTTAAATGACTTGACACACATCCATGGAAAAGACAAATCTATCAAGTTCAAGTGAAATGAAAATGAATAATTTTAGTGTTCAAATTTTGTTTTATTCCATTTAATAGTGTATATGCTTCCATGTCATTTAATAATTTTAGAAGACGTGATAATGCATATTCAATTAGATCAATAAAATTTAATTTGAACCATAAAATAATTCATCTTAATTGTACTTTAACTAAATAAATTATATTCCCAGAAGTAACCCATTTGTGCAAAGACTTTTTTTTTTTCTCCTCCTCCTTATATTGTGTCCAAGGAAAGGCACCTAATTGAACAATGGATAGGGTTTACCCTAACCTTCCGCCCAACCCAATGCTTATTGGGCTGTCTAGGTATGCCAAACATTTTAACACCTAAAATTAGGAGTCATTTGAATAATTATTAGGAGCCATTTGGACTAATCTCTTTTATTAAATAATTAATTAAATTCATCAATTTTTTATTAGTTTAAGTTGTTAGAATAATTGATAATTTAACATAGTATCATGACAGAAATCGAACCATAACTCCACGTTTACTTTTCATTTCTATTAAAATATTTTATGTGATGAATTTCACTTATTGAGAGAGAGTTTGAGCGAGCCTACACGTATATAAAAATGTTAAAAATATTAACTAATTTAAACTTTTGAGATAACTTATAATTTAAAACGTTTCGTCTCTTTTCTTGTTTATTTTTAAATTTCGCCTGTTGATATCAATATATGGACCACAAATTTACTTCTCAATCTTCCTTTGATGCCAAATTAGATGAAGAGAACCATTGCAAATTAATATTTTTGTTCTCATTTAACATAGTCAGTCAACGGGTAGTTTAGAAAGTGATATTTCATTTATTATTAATCATTTCGCAAGTAAGAAATGTACATTTAAATCAACTTCTTCCTACCATCATTGTATAACAATTAACAAACATATTAAACCTACAAATCACAATGGATTGACACCGATATATCAACAAAATAAGATAATAATAACATTAAAAAAATATATATATAGTTTCTTCTATCTGGATGTGGTGTAAAATTCTATTTATAGCCATTAATAGAAATTTTACATATAAGATAAAAATATCAAATATAATGAAAATGAAAACACCGTGTCTTTAATTCAAATCATTTACATGAATTTTTTCATTCATTATAACCCAAACCCCTATTCACATCTGAACACTGAAATCTTCAAAACCAACCAAAACTGTAGCTTTGGTGATTTTATTAATGGGTACTTTGTCAAGAGAAAGAAAAATATTTGATGTGAATGGTTATATTATTTTTTGGTGTTTTAAATTGATGCGTCTGCTTTCTACCAGAGGGTGAAAAATACATAATTTACATTACAACCTAATCGAAGTTATTATCAAATAAAAATGTGATTTTAGCATTATTCTAACAATTATTGACACACAATTAAATGTGTTGGGTCAAATGACACTTTCTTGAATCACAAACGGATAAGATATCACTTCTATCTTAAACCACAATATTTGGATTTTGGATGCACATGTTTTTACAGCAAAATGCCTTGTTCAATGCAGAATATGGTAAGTTTTACCTTACTTAACGCAGTTGCTGTAAATTAATTATAGATAAACAATGACTACAAGTAGTCCTTTTCAGATCTGAAGCAGATTTGTCACAAGTAAAATATATACTTTTGTCAGCCCATGAGCTTGAGTTTCTGTTCATGATACACCCACCTTGGATTCTGACGTTTTGGGAAGAAAATAGGATTGAGATGGGTTTCAAACCAAACAATGCCACCCAATTTGCAAGGATTTGGATATGACCTGTTTTTTTTTTTTTTTTAAATATAGTCTATTAAAGTCGTTTACCCTCAAAATACGTAATTTTCATAAAATATTAATTTCTAACAATTCTACTATACGTACTTTTATCAATTTGAATAGTTAATATGATGCAGGTAATATAGAGTTCTTATACTCAAGCAAATTTTGGCTTGCCCAATTATTTGTTTAAGGTGGGCCGTTCATATTTACTGTCTGAATTGCTAATAATTTAAATAACAAATTATTAAAAATTTGAGTCTATCTTTATAAACCAAATTTTTAGGAGAACCCATTAAATGATCAAGATGTGGTGTAAAATCTTTTTTTACAGCATTAAGTAGAAATTTGATATATCAAACACCAAATATAATGAGAATGAAAACACGGCATCTTTAATTCAAATTAATCTTATGAATTTTTTTACTCGTTTTAACCCAATGTCCACCACCCACCACTAACCTCCCCAGTTACCTCCTAGCTCTCAAAATCTCCAAAACCATTAACTAACAAAGGCGGTGGCTCTAGTGGTTTTATCAATACGTATTTTGTCAAGAGAATGAAAGATATTCAGTATGAAGAGTTGTATTATTTTTTAGTGTTTTAAGTTGAAGTGTTTGTTTTTATTAGATGGTATAAAATACTCGGCTTACACTATTAAACTCGAGAGAATAGATGACGGTTCAATAAATTAAACCCAAAAAAAAAAAAAAATTGTGTTAAATTTAATAAGAATGACATATAAACAGTGTTTAAAGTATTTTCTTGACTAATAATTTCAATTAAGCTTTGATTGCCACCACCTTGTTCCATTTTGGCATACACCCCGCAATGATAGAGAGAGAAGAACAGTTTGATAATTGATATCTGATCCGACCACCTAAAAGCCGTGGTATTTTGGAGACAAGAGAGCCCCAACACATATGGACAACTATTACGCGCTTGTTTAGCGCGTGATTACCACGCTCTACTTAACTAAACCCTCCTTGGAGAATGGAGTCATATCTCAAACGGGTGCTTATCAAATCGATTTGGCCAATTGGGTAATTGTTCATACTATTGAATGGAAATCTTCATTTTTTGGAAAATGATTAATTGACTTGCATTGTTGAAGGTTGATTAATTGAATTGTTCGTATCTTTATTTCTTTCAGATCATTGGTCGACTTACATTCACTCGTTTTGCTGCGTTTTATCGATGTGACGTTTATATTAAAGACTGGTTAGAAGTAAAATTGTTCGACGTACCCCTTGGGGAGATAAAAGTTCTATCCCCCAAAACTTTTTATTTTTTTATTTTTATGAGTTTGACCATTCAAAATTTTTAATTGTCATTTTTAATTTTAAATTCTAGTTCCGCCCCTGAGATCAATGTTATTTTCTCATTTAGAATATGAGTTTTCATGACGGTTTGAGATTGTAAATCAATTAACGGCTTAGGTCTTTTTAACATTCTAAAAGGACACCAAATTGTAAAAAAAAAAAAAGAAAAGAAAAAACCAATATTGGTTGGTTTAGGGGTAAGCATATTGGTTTTGTTGGTTTTTTCAACATATTGATTAGCCTACTTATTGTTTCATGAATAGCCGAAAATGGTATTGGTCAATGCTTTTACTTGCACCCAAATAGAATGCTTGATCAATATATTTCTAATTATGGCTTACAAATTAGAAGTGGTAGTTAATGATACCTTTTGGAGTTGATAAAAATTTCATTTAAATTGGATTGATGTTTTTTCAATTTAGTCTATTAAAAACACATCTGAATCGTATAGTCTAACGACGGATGTCAATATATATTTTTTAAAATTTTAAATTAGAATTAATCACATGCCATATTATTCCATATTATATTTATATATAAGCAATAGCTCATTTGTGAAGGGAGTGACATGCACTGCTTTAAAAGTAAACACCATGAGAGTGCAGTGCCCACACCCCATGTGGAAGCTCCATGGTTTCCTCCTCTCTCATGAAAGCCATACTTTTTTAAGTTCCAACTACTTTTGTTACTCTCCACCCAGAGGAAACCACTCATTCCTCTCTCTATTTTGTACATTTCATCTTGAAATTTTTTTTTTAAAAAAAAACCCATAAAAAAAGATCAAGAAAAGTGATTGAACTCTGTGCTGTAAACAAGAGCCTGAGCTGAGTGTTTGGAGAGAGAGAAAAAGAGAGAGAGAGAATTCAAGTTGTGGGGTGTGGCCCGTGTGGGGGGCATCTTAAAAACGACAACCGAGAAAGCAAAAATGCAAGAACCATGCCTCCTATCCTATACAAATCCCCATACCTTTTGTAATTTTCTACCATCAAAAGAACAAATCTTTCCCTCCTTTTCCCTCTCTCTCTCTTACATAATTAGACATTATAGTATATCATAATCTTCATCATAATAACAATTATTTTTAAGGGAATGAGGAAGAGGCTCAGGAGCAGCAAAGAGAGGAGAGCATATGCTGGTGGGGCATGACCAAAAACTATCCCAAATGATGTGCTCATGAGATGGAGCAGCATTTTCTTTTCTTCTGCAGAAAAAGAAAAAGAAAAGCAAATGGAATTCTCTTTTAGGATGAGAATTTCATTGTGAGAGCCTGAGAGGCATTGACTCTCCCACAAGAACACTGATGTGCCAATTTCCCACCCTCTATATCAGCTGGGCCCCATAAACTCCCCATCATGATTCCAATTGGACCGTGTGATACACATAAATTGCATAGAGGCTGGTGTTGATTATAATTATATAAAATATATAAATCCACTCGCTTGGGAAAGAAAGAAAAAAAAATGCAGAAAAAAAAAGTGTTCACAGTTTTAAATAGACAGTGTCAGAGGTTTGGGACAAGTGAGAACGTGCACTATTTGAAGCACAGATCTGGATCCACTCAAAGCACAGGCCACAACACAAACACACTCTCTCTCTTACTCACTATCACTCCTACCCGGCTTTGTTTTATACTTTCAAAGAAGAGAGAGAGAGAGAGAGTGTGGGGGTGTTTTAGAGAGAGAAGAAAATCTAAAGAGAGAGAGAGCTGAGCTAGGTTGCTCTCAGCTTCACTGCGCACTTGCTCAGAACCCCAGAAAGCATAGCCATCAGCAGTGAAGGAAATTGATGATTTCTGTGCTGCTGCTACTGCAACTAGCTAGCCTCTGCAACAGGCCTAGAAACAAGGCGGTGGTTTGGCTTTTGTAGTAAAGTTTGACCATTATTGTTATTGTTATTATTATTATTATTATCATCATCTTATGTTTGAAGAGAGAGAGAGAGAGTGGTAACAAAGAGCAACAAGAAGAAGACCTTCTTTCACGGGTAAGCCATATTCTCATGCCGCAGAGCTGGTTTTTCAATTTTGATTTGGAAAAAGAAGAGAGAAAAGGGAGAGGTATTTATATACTCACTTTGTTGCTATTTCTTGCAACTTTTGGTCCTGCAAACTTTTGCTCTTATGGTTTCTTTTTAGAGAAATTCAACTGGCATGTAAATTTTTTATTTTTTTGGTTTTTTTTTCCTTTTCCTTTTAACAAAGGCAACTCTCAGCTCAGCATCATCTTCTAGTCTCCTTTTAATCAAACCACACGGGAATACTCCTTTTTAACACTCAACTCTCTTTTTCTTTTCCTTTTCTTTGCTGGTGCTTTGCAGGAATAAGAGAAAGAGAAACACTATGGTCCTGTTCCTCACAAGTTGTTAGGTAGGGTTTGTGTGTGGTTGAGAAAGAAAGTTTACTTGTATAGACAGAGAGAGATAGAGCAAAAAGAACTAAACTTGAGGAGGGGTTGGTTGGTTGGTTTGTTTGCGGTGTGAAATTTTGGCACCAACCCTTTTACACCCATGGATGGTTACGAAGCTACAAGAATTGTCTTCTCAAGAATCCAAAACTTAGACCCGGAAAATGCATCCAAAATCATGGGTCTTCTGCTCATTCAAGACCATGGTGAGAAGGAAATGATTAGATTAGCATTTGGTCCTGAGGCTCTTGTTCACTCGGTGATTCTCAAAGCCCGGAAAGACTTGGGACTTTCCTCGACCACTCCGTCTGCTCCTTCAACTCCATCATCTCCTTCTCCTTTTCTCTCCAGGCAGAGTACTTCTTCTCCCAACAGGATTCTGGGTGGGATTAATCTTCCTCCTCCTCCTCTAAGCATCCCAAATCATTCTTCTTCTTCTTCTTCCGCTAGTTCAGCTACTTGGGCAGCTTTGTCTGAGCTTCAAAATCCTGAAGATTTGATTAGTCCCAACAATTTAGCTCTTGGGTCTTCCTCTTCCTCTTCAATGAACACTTCTGCTTGCTCTCTACCCTTCTATGGAAGTGCAGCCACCGATGTAATCGATGACTTTCAGCTCCAAGACCAGCTCTCTTTCCTCAACGATGGCTCCCCCAAAAACCAAGACTTTTTTTACCCTCCATCAGACTTATCTTCGAGTCCAACTGGAGCTGGTGGCGACCCTCTGCTTTTTCCTTATTGGGGAGGCTCTGTACACCGGAGAAGCTACTCTGTTAGCGATGTCTGCTTGGGAACAGAGGACCCGAACTCTGGGTTTGGCTGGAAACCTTGTCTGTACTTTGCTAGAGGGTACTGCAAGAATGGAACCAGCTGCAGGTTCTTACATGGAGGAATTGGAGATTCCGTTGATGCTTCTGCAATGGTTGGTTCGCCGAACAAGATTGATATGATGGACCAGTGCCAAGAAATTCTCAGATCTAAATCTGCTCAGCAACAAAGACTGGCTGCAGCTTCTCAGCTCATGGCCTCCGCTTCTTTTCCTTACTCTCCAAAGTGCATGAATATGCTCCTGCAGCAGCAGCAAAATGATACTCACAGGTATACTAGCTTTTAGATTGTGATTGGGTTTCGTTTTTTGAAAAGTTCTTGTTTTGATTGTTTTTTAGTACATGCAGGGCGGCAGCGGCTCTAATGATGGGTGATGATATTCACAAGTTTGGGCGGTCCCGGCTAGAAAGAAACGATTTTTCGATGAACGGCGGTGCCGGAATGGTGAACCCGGCGTCGAGGCAGATCTATTTGACTTTCCCAGCTGACAGCACTTTCAGAGAAGAAGATGTCTCAAATTATTTCAGGTTCTCTATTGGGTTTGTTTCTTATTTCAAGACATTTAAAGCTTGAGTTGTGTTGCTGAATTGGTTGATTTTTTTTTTTGTTGTTGTTTGAAGCATTTATGGGCCTGTTCAAGATGTGAGGATCCCGTACCAGCAGAAGCGGATGTTTGGTTTTGTTACTTTTGTTTATCCGGAGACTGTGAAGCTCATTCTTGCCAAAGGGAACCCTCATTTTGTTTGCGATGCTCGTGTGCTTGTTAAGCCTTACAAGGAGAAGGGAAAAGTCCCAGACAAGTACAGGCACTCTCACACTCAACTCTAATTTTGTTAGCTTCTTTCTCTGCGCATTTTTGGTTAATTTTACAAGCTTTGAATTTGTTATTTGCAGGAAGCAACAGCAGCAACAAGTGGAGAGGGGGGAGTTCTCACCATGTGGCACTCCTACTGCAGTTGATTCTAGAGACCCGTATGATCTTCAGCTCGGTAAGCTAACTATCATCTTCTTCGCATTTCCATTTTTTTTTTCACCGGTGAATCTAGATATACCTAAATATCAACCTACTGGTTCTCTATTTGAATGCTTAATTTAAAGGAGCAAGAATGTTTTACAATACGCAAGACATGCTGTGGAGGAGGAAGTTGGAGGAACAAGCTGACTTGCAGCAAGCCATTGAACTTCAAAGTAGAAGGTTAATGGGTTTGCAGCTTCTTGATATGAAGAAGCATCAGCACCATCGTGCACTCTCCGCCGGCAGCCCCGTTCCGTCCCCTACTCAGTCTCCAAGCCCGTTTAGTCAAAATCTTGTTCTTTCTTCATTGCAGGGCAGCCCAGAAGCACTGGAAGGTACGTCCTTACTCTAAAATGCTCTAAAACGCTCTATGCTAAGCTTACATTTTGAAGGATTAGAATGAAGTTTTCAGGATTGCAATTGTTTGTTGCAGAGAATTCTCCTAGTGCCGCACCGGCCATTTCTGCAGCTGCTTGTACAGATCAGCTGCAGTTGCAGCAGACAGTGATAACCACTGTTGCTGGCAAAGAATTGACTGATAATGGTGAGAATGCCAATGGGAAGCGTAGTCCCCCTCATGAAGAAAGTGATTTACAAGAATGGTATGGAACTTTTCTCATTCAGGCTAAAAGAAAGGCCACCCAGATTTGTAAAAAACACCTTTTTGTTTCTTAGATCCGTATCAAATTTCTATTTTAGACGGTAAGAATTTTTATGTACTTCCCAATTTGGGTTCTCCAATTTCATTGTTTATATCATAATTGTGTGCAGTTTGTTGGAGCACAACCTGCCTGATAGTCCCTTTGCATCTCCAACCAAAGCTGGTGCAGAATTTATGTCTGCCTTTGCCAATGGATCTAGCGAAGGCAATGCCCCAGATGGTTCATCTCCATGTACTAACAATAAATTGGCTACTTCATCAATCCTCCCTGCCTCTTCTACACTGGATATGGCAGCCTTCAAATCTTTCAACTGCCAAATTCCAAGGTATTCCCATTCATTGCCATCAACTCTACTATTCTTCACAATGTCTGTAAATTTGAATGGGGTTTCATTTCAGGTTCTCCTCCGGCCATGGAGCCATCGGAATGTATGCCGGCACCACCGGAGGACCTATTGGAATTTAGCTTCCTATGGTCAGGTAAATGAACTTGGGATTCTTTTCTTGTCTAGACTGCATGATTTATTTGTTTTCTTCAGCATGCTAATAATAATAATAATGTGATTATGTATTCTAAATGAAGTTGGTTTTGCTTTGTTTTCTTTTGTTTTGGCTGTTGCAGGAAGATTGAGAAGTATAACCAAACAAACCCCCTCATATCAAACAAATGTCTGTAGAGAATCCACCGCCATCACCACTCACTGCCATCATCATCGTCATCAATACTATACTACTTACTACCATACAAAATGCATACGTAAAAGGCAGTAAAGGAAGTGGGTCACCCATTCCTTTCTTTGTTTTTGTTGTTGTTGTTGTACTATTTTCATCCCTTATTTTCTGTAGTTGAAGTTGAACCACAGGTAAAGAAAAGAAAGAACATAGACAGAATCACAGAGTCCTTGTGTAGTAGTAACTTCTGGCACTGTAATTTCTCTCCCTTTCCATTGTTTCCCTAGCAGAAACAAAAATCACAAATCTAGTCTAGTCTCATAGTCTGTGTTTTTAGGGTGTAATCAAATCTTTGTACAGCAGAAGCAAGAAGCCAGAGAAGCAGAGGTAAAAGAGGTAAAAGCAGAATATAACTTCAAGCCTGATTGATAGCCCCATAAAGGGTAAAATTAGAGTTGGAAAAAGGTTGGTTGCTGAAGGAGAGGAAGAAAAGGAAACAATCAGCCCATTGCTGTTTCAAGACTATAACAAGTACAATGTGGAAAATCTCTACCATTTTATGTATTACTCTTTATTTGTAGTACTAGTTGTTATACACAGTATCAACCCCTTAGATTACCAGACAGAAAGAGAGATTTGGAAAGAAAATCAGAATGAAAAAGTGATGAGTTTTTAGTCCTAATTTGTCCATCTCTTTCACCTCTCCTATGAGCTCATTGCCTGTTGATTTCAAGAAGAATTTGTCTCTTTGTTACCACCCTTTTATTTTACTAGTATTTTCTTTTTCTTTTTGGCTCTTTCATTATTAGTGGGGTCTCTCTTTAATTTTGCCATTATTGGAGGGGAAATATGGAGGGCCACCAGGCACAACATCACATGGGGAGCTGCTGACTCTGCATGTGGGTCCAACTACTGCGTGTAGGTCCTACTAATTTATAGGATGCCAGGTTGTGTGGGTCCTATCCACCCAAACCCACCCATGTGAGTGAGATATATATACATGTATATAGAAATATATGCCTATAGCTTTTACTTTCTCTCCTTGACAGGAAAGGACATGCACAAATCTGAAAGTAAAGATGTAGATGCCCACACGTATGACAAAAGTGCACGGGTTGATTGAAGAATCTTTTCGATGTGGGACAAAAATTTTGACAGTGTGGGGGTGGTCATTTTTTTTTTCTATTCTTTTCACATATTTTAACTGCTAAACATTGGAGTTTGTGGGGGAAAGGTGAAGAAGTGGGAAAAAAGAGGAACAGAGTGAGCAGCTGTGGATGAGTACAAGCCGTCAAATTGGTGGTATTTGACACGTATAGAGAGCCGTAATGGATGGGAGACCAGGCGGTGTTTCCTTGATAGTGAGTGAAGGGAGGAAGGAGTGGTTTTCTCGAGCCCCAGTTTGGTTTCTTGGAAAGTCATCATTGGTGTTCTGCAATCGTGGCCCTAGGTTTTCTGCATAGGGATAATCACTGTCTAATGTGATGGAGACTTGTTCTTGTCTGCATTCGTATTACAATGGCTTAGGGTTCTGGGTATTTGTGAAGGAGACAAAAATGGTATTCATGGGTAGGGTTTTGAAAAACAAACAAAAGTGCATGATTTCTAAGCAATTAAGTTTTGCATCAAAGTAAATGGTCCTAAACTTCATCAAAGTAATAATACTAAATGCTCCTTAAAATGTTGTTCTTTGGGTATTTTTATGGAGTTGACATCATCAATTTTTTCTTTTTTTTTTTCTTTTTAAACAATGATTGACGGGTTGATTGGTTCAGAGAGCTTATAAGATAAAAATGTGGTTTCTACTATTATTCTAGTGTTTAATATGGGTTATATGGACAAGTATTCACTTGGTTACGATGCTAGTAAATGCTATGATACTAATTGTTCGTGATTCAACGTCTATGGACATTCACCCACTTATCAGCTTTCAATGAACCTTACAATCGTAACATAAACCACATGAAATTATACAGTTTATACTACAGTTTAAAATTGCACATGAGAATGGGTTGGAGGTCATCTATTAAAAATGTGGTGAGAATCACATGATTTAATGACATGTGATAGTATAAAGACTGAATTAGAGGAATTTTCAAATTTTATCTGAAGCAAAACTAGATTGGGACTAAATCAATATTAATTGAAATTTTTGGCTGGATAAATTATTTACATCACTAGATTCTGCTTGCCAAATGTTATATTTGTTTCCTAAATAAACTTCTCATATATATATTTTAAATCAATTTAAATCTTATTAAATGAGGATAAATCAGAGTGTTAGGCTCCTTTGGAATATTTGCTTCCATGTACTGTCCTAAGGAAAGGACGTTTTCCTAAATCCTTGTTTTCTGCTTCTTCCTTTGGTTGAATCAATCATTCCTACCTTACTATACATAAAGCTACTTGGCAAAAGGAATCCTAGGTTTGATTTCATTCCTTTTTTCTTGGTTATTTTGATTTTAATTACGTTAGAAACCACATTTTTGTTCACAACTATTTTACAAAATTAATATGTTAGTCTCAATCAATTTTTAATTTTTTTTTAACAATAACTCATCCAAAGGTTAATTAAAATTGTTACGTCCGTATACTGGGATAATTATAGAATAAGAATGTAATTTAGCATTAGGAAAGAGAGGAGTCATGTACTTGGGGACTTGAGAGCCCATTGATAGTGGTCCATTAAGGTCTAGACCAATTATTGACCATTTGGAAAGCCCTTCTTACAATGAGCAATGTGGTTTTGGAGAGACAGTATGGCCTCTTTCTTTCTTTATGTTTTTTGAGACAAGTAGCAAAGAAGATGCATATGAGGAATCAATCCACTTGTGCTTCTTCCTTCCATCCTCACTAGGGTCTATTTTAAATGTAACGATGGAAAAGAAAGCGCTAGTTACGAATATGTTATCGTTTTAAAAAGAATTAGTCAAATTACAACTAGAGCTCCTAAAATCACCTATAAAGCTTAATCTCACTCAACGTGAATAATTCATATTTTTAATATGAGACAAACTTTTAGAAATATACCACCAAAAGTACAACTATTATAAGATAAAATGGAAGATTAATTATTGTTTATTCGGTCATTACAAAAGCCAATGCTAACTTAGCAGTTCCATCCAACCTTTGATTTTTTTTTTTTTAAACAATGTCTGATCCATGAGTTGATTGGGATTGCCACATGAGCATTGTAAAACAACTGTAAGATAAAAATGTGATTTATAGTATTACAAAAATATTTGAGTTAATAATTTGTTAAGAGAAAAGGCGAAAGAGGGGGACAACCTACTTCTGATACGAAGTAGTACTAATAAGATTAATTTCCAACAATCTTACTAGTACTAATTAGCATCAAAAGTAGCAAATAAAAGAAGCCATGAATCCCAAGGATTAGTCAAGTGGGTCTTCCACTTGGGCTTTAGATGTCTCATTCTTTTCTTTCTTTATCATCATCTTAGAGATTACCCAAATTGTTATTTGGTGTATAATGGATAAAGGGTACTCTATTATTTGTAAGTAATCACTTCTGCGTTGAAGAGTTATACCAGACAGCTTGTTAATGACCCAATACAGCCACAAAATCACCTGATAGGCCAGGATGGGATACTACAATCATCAAAACTATGAAGAAAAACATCAATTGAGGGTAAGTTCATAGACTTTTTTGTAATATCAATTATTTAATACAGAATTTTTTCAAGCAAATTCCATTAATGGAAGAACAGTAAACCAAGCTTTGTTGTTTTGTACATGGATGATCTTATTTCTAGTCAAATGGTATCTTTTCTTTTATTATTTTCTATATATTAGTAGCATTTACATATTTGCATTTGGGGTAGTTTTGGCCACCTTCACGCTGGCCAGAGTTTTTTTTTTGGGTCATTTTTGTCTTTTTGCTGACTTGGAGAAGGGGGCGTTGATGCACACTAAAATTTTGTTTTTGGTTAATAGATTGAATTAAAATAATTTTTTAACCTAATTTAGAGAGAAACATTAACCTAATTAAGCTTTACTGGTGTAAATTGAAGATGAAACAGAAAAACAAGTGTGTTGTGAAACCTAGCCATTGTAAAAATTGGATGAAAGAAAAGACATGAAGATGAAGCATCCAACCACAAGTAACTTTATTAGGAAAAAAAAAAAACATCCATAAGTAGCTTTAGTGGGCTTTGCATATTTATAGTCTTTAAAATGTATGGTCAAAAGGCCCAAAACACCAGCCATGTTTTTCTTCTTTCGGTAGGTTGAACCAAGAAGCTTTCCTGTATAAAGGGGTGAAAATGCCACATTGGCACATTACTATACTTATTAACACTTTAAAAGTGATTAATGCTATAGAAACAAAATGCCACTTGTGATCATTATATCTTTTTTAAAAGTTTAATGTTACCAACATTTTTTTTTTAATTATATTACTATCTAAACTTATTGGTATGGCAGTGCTAATCCGTCCTTAGATATCTTTGTTAAGAAAAAAAAAAAAAAAAAAAATCGAAAAGCTGATTAGTATTATCGGATTAGTATATAGTTGATAAAGTACACCGTTGTAAAAGTCAACGGCGAAGCGTGATGATATGTTATAATCATAGGTTTTATACATGTGTATATAAACTCTTAGCTTGGCACTTATTTTTGGGAAAATGTTAGGGGTTCCCTTCGCGTTCTCCCAGTCTTACATAAAATATGATTTAAGAAAAAATAAAATTGCAGTGGCCTCCACCACCGGCTTTTTTAGGCATTAGCACTAAAATTGAGGCATTAGCACCAAATTTAGGATGATCAAATCCATTTTGGGTGATACCATCCCTAAAGAATTAACCTTCCACCTTTAGATTTTAGTTTTGAATTCAAAAACAAGTTTTAAAGCATTATAACCTAACTATTAACTCATAAAAATTAATCGGTTGGCAAAAAAATTATACTATAATTTTATTTTTTCTTAAATCATATTCTAGGGAGAACCCCTAACAAATCCCTTATTTTTGTAAGCGAGTTTTTAAGAGGCGAACTTAGTTCACACCAATCAAACTGGCTTTGCAAGATCCAATTTTCCTTTGCAATGGCAGACAACTATTTTCAAGCTTTCCGTCTTCAAGGGACGCAGTATCCACGCGGCACGCCGTTCAAAACAAACAGCAAACAATTGTGTTGTAGACTGTTGTGTTGATATGCGTATACGTGTTTGGTTCTATTCAAGCGGACGGCGGGTCGGTTTGAACGGGGGAACAGAGTCGTGCGTATACATGTTTGGTTCTGTTCAAGCGGACGGCGGGTCGGTTTGAACGGGGGAACAGAGTCGGTGACCATTTCTTATTTTCTTATTTATTGAAAATATAATAGTTACTACACAAATATTCTCACAATTAATTTCTCCTGTTTTTGTATTAATGATTTAATATTCCGAATTCAGATTTCCTCTTGCTATTTTTTTCTTTCTTTCTATATACTTCTTTTCGTTATAAATTACACATATGGGAACAAATATTATAATATGTTTAAATTTTTATGGATTTAAATACAATTAAGTGTCTTGTGATAGTTATTTATTATTATTATTATTATTTTTAGGGGAAATTAGCTTTACTCCCATGAACTATCACTCTCTCTCTCTATTTGCCCCCATGAACTACCAAGGTTACTTAAGACCCCCTATAAATTGCCATTTCGCTACCAACAACCTTTTACTGTTAGTCAAGGACGTTAAACATGATGGTCAACATGAATAGTACCATAAACAGTGTCGTTGACTGACAGAATAATATCGTGAATAGTACAGTTGACCGTTACGTTTGATGCCTTTGACTAATGGTAAGGGGGTCGTTGATAGCAAAATGATAGTTCGTGGGGGGGTCTTAGGTAACCTTGGTAATTCATGAGGGCAAATGGAGAGACAGTGATAGTCCATGGGGGGTAAAGCTAATTTCCCCATTATTTTTATTTATACATTCATGCAATGTTTTGTGTAGCTTTGTGTCACTATGTTTAGTAATGTATTGGTATACAACTTTAATTTTTTTTTAAATGTGAGATATATTTTTATACGTATTTTTTAACATATAATAAAAAGTATGATGAAGATGCATTTAAATTTTAAAATTAAACTATAATGTATGTATAATCTCGCGCATAGAACGAGTTATGAGCTAATTAAGCTAAATCTTGTGTCAAATAGTTGTATCTATTAATTGTTTGACACTATATTTATTTCAAGGTTTCCTTGGGCCTTCATCCACTATCTTTTGCTCCCATTTATTTACTTATAGAGAGGAAAAATAAATCAAGGGTTGATTTGGTAGAGTTTTGTGAAGACATAAAACTTGGGAAATTGATTTGGTGTGGCTACATTTGAAAAAGGAAAAATGTTGTATGTGGGGTTTGTTAAGCATACTACATCTTCATCCCCTATAGTAGATGTCCCAGATGCCTCTGATGATCTTGTTGTTCACACCACAACAGATGTTCCAGCTGCTGCTGCTCTTTGTCTCTACGCTCGATCGGAGTCCTTTGTGAGATCGAGCACACCTCCAGCAGCTAAACCTAACGGCTACTTTTCATCACGAGTGTGATCGATCACACCCTGCAGTGTGATCGATCGCTGTCACAGAGTCAACCCGCCATAACACATCTACCTCTACTCTATTTCTGTTCTGTCATATATCTAGTTGTATTCAATCTCCTCACTTGTAATTATCTCTTCAATTGTAATTATCTATTAGTCTCCTATTGTAAATTAACTTAGCTATCTCATAGTAATCATGATTATCCTCTCATCAACCTTATCTTGTTAAGGTTTTAGTATTTGATTGTATATGTAACTCCCTCTCTTTATTTAAAGATCAATGAGAAGGCTGATAATTTATTCTGCCAAATTATATTCTTCAAGAATTCTTTTATAGTATCAGAGCCTACCATAGGACAAATGTGGCCCACACTACTTATCCCGTGACAAGGACCAGAAAAAATATTGGCCTACACGTGAGGGAGGGTGTTGAGAAATAGTCCCACATTGCCTATGGACAAGACCTTGGGCATGTTTATAAAGAATGAACAACCCTCTCTTGTAAGACCGGTTTTATGAGATGAGTAAGGCCCACGAATTTCTTTATGGTATCAAAGCCAATATGGGCATACGCCCTAAATTTCTTTTCCTTCTTCTTCTTCTTTTCCTCCCTTGTTATCAACAACCTGTCTTCTAATGGCATCCTCTGCTGCTTCAACCTTTTCTCCACCTACACTTTCCCAATTCAATGGAAAGCTTGAAGGTCCAAACTACCTTGGTTGGACCACCCAATTCCTTCCCCTGCGCACCCATGATCTGTTAGGCATAGTTGATGGATCTGAACCATGCCCACCCAAACTGATCAAAGATGACAAAGGTTTGGAAAGCCTTAATCCATAATTCACTATCTGGAACAAAAAGGATCAATGTATCCTCAGTTGGATCAATCTCACTCTCTCTGAGAAAGTTCTGTCTACAGTTTATGGACTTGATACCTCAAAGCAAGTCTGGAACACCTTAGCAACCAAGTTTGCTAATGATTCTAGGTCTCGAATTGCCAACCTCAAAAGACAATTGCTGAGTCTCTACTAAGGCTCCTTGACTTGTTCAGAGTACATTCAATCAGCCAAACTTTATTCTAATCAACTAGTAGTAGTAGGGAAGCCTATTCCTGATGATGATCTCATCTCCTACCTTCTCAATGGTCTCAACCCTACTTTCAATACCTTTGTCACAACTGTTTCTCTCTTAACCAGGGAAAAACAACTCACCCTAGATGATTTTCAAGATGAGCTTATTAACCATGAGATGCTACTTAACCAGCAACAAGCCCTCTCTGCAGACACATCAACTTTTGCCTTGTTCACACAAAAACAAGGACAGAAACCCTTCAAAGGCCGTGGATCATATTCTGCCAGGCCTCTAGGCAGAAACTTCAGCCCTAGGCCATCTACACCTGCACCAGCTAATAGATTCTCCAGCACTGCACCAAGGTTTAATACCTCTTATGGTCCAAGGTACAACAATTCTGCTCCAAGATACAACAATTCTGCTCCAAGGTACAACAATTCTGTTGGTATACTACCTCAACCATCCTCAGGATAAATAGCTACCTTCAACTCTGCTCCTCCTCGGGTTCCATGCCAAATTTGTGGTAGGTTAAGCCATCAAGCCTTGGATTGCTACCATAGGATGGACTATTCCTTCCAAGGGAGACATCCACCTCCTCACTTAGCAGCTATGGTGGCTCAATCCAACAATGTCTATGAAGATCCACAATGGTTTGCAGATAATGGAGCCAATGCACACATCACTCAAGACTTGGAGAATCTCAACATTCAGCAACCATTTCAGAACAATGAAACTGTTACTGTGGGAAATGGAGCAGCCCTTGCTATAGCAAATTCTGGTTCTACAACCCTTTACTCTTCTAATCTTGTGTCCAGTCAAAAATTCTGTCATGATAATGATTGCTTCTTTATTTTGACATCCTCTAACTTCTATATTATTTATTTTCATACCAAAACAATCCTCCTGGAAGGGAAGAGTGAGAATGGCATGTACGCTCTTCAGCTGAACAAGAAATCTCACAAGGGCAACAAGTCTTTTATAGCTTTCTTAGGAATTAGAACTTCTTTTTTAATATGGCATTTTAGATTAGGTCACCCTGCCAATGATGTAGTCAATCGAGTTGTTAGAGATAACAACCTCTCTATTTTAAATTCAAATGTTGCTTCAGATTCAATTATTAATAAAAGTATCCTTTGTGAGGCTTGTCAATTAGGCAAAAGCAAGAAACAACCTTTTTCTCCCTCAAACCGTATCTCATCCTCCCCTTTGCAACTCATTCACACTGATATCTGGACTTCTCTAGTTTTATCCATCACTGGTTACAAGTATTACATTGCTTTTGTAGATGATTTTTCAAGATTTACATGGATTTATCCCTTATATAACAAATCTGAAACCTATGATGTCTTTCTAAAATTCAAAGTCCTTGTGGAAAATCAATTCTCCACAACAATCAAAGAACTTCAATCTGATGGAGAAGGTGAATATACCTCTCTTCCTTTTCAGTCCTTTCTCAAAACCAATGGCATTGTTCATAGAAAAAGCTATCCATACATTTCTCCTCAAAATGGTCTTGCAGAAAGAAAGCTAAGACACATTCTTGAAACTGGTTTAACCTTGTTAGCTCACTCCCACCTTTCAAATAAGTACGGGTAGATTCTTTCCTCACTGCAGTATATGTCATAAATAGGTTACCTACTTCTGTTCTCCAAAACATGTCTCCATACTCTAAACTATACAAAAAGGCACCTGACTACCAGAAGCTTAGAGTGTTTGGATGCTTGTGTTACCCTCTACTTCAACCCTACAATGTTCATAAACTAAATTATAGGTCCAGACCCTGTATATTTTTAGGGTATAACTTTGCAGGTTACAAATGTCTAGATCTGGTCACCAACAAGGCTTACCTTTCAAGACATGTTGTGTTTGATGAGACTTCTTTTCCAGCCAAGGATCTTGCCACATCACATTTTCCATCCAGATTGCACTCCACAGGTGACTCTCCTTTTCTCTTACCTAAAATGTCTTCTTTCATTGATGAAGCACCAAGCTGCATTATTTCTATCACACAGCAGTCATCTACTGCAAATGATGGTTCTACCACTCAGCAGTCATCTATTGCAGATGTTTCACCTAATCCAAATTGCTTTCAACCTATAGAAGCACATTCACTTGATGCAAACTCCATCATATCCCCTGCACAATTGTCAAGCCACCCCATGATCACTAGGTCCAGAACTCAAACCTTAGATTTAACACCTACTGTAGAAACTTCCATTATAGTTCCCTCTGAACCTATAACTGAACCTATAGCTAAACCACCTGCTAATGTCCCATCTCACACCATGATCACAAGGTCCAGAACTGGAAATCGAAAGCCTAAAACCTTTCCTGACTTCAAAATGTTTCACTCTAGGTATCCTCTCCTCAACTTTCACACCATGTTACCTGAAACAGAACCTTCATGCTATAGTAAAGCTACTTCTGACCCACGGTGGCAGGCAGCAATGTCTCTAGAATTTGAAGCCTTAATCTCCAACAAAACATGGATTCTATGTCCTAGACCCTCACACCAACATGTTATTCAAAACAAGTGGGTGTACAAAATCAAGAGAAAATCAGATGGTGCAGTAGACAGATTGAAGGCCAGATTAGTTGCTAAAGGTTTTGAGCAAACCTCTGGAGTTGACTATATTGATACTTTCAATCTAGTGATCAAACCTTCCACAATTCGGGTCATTTTAGCATTGTCAGTGTATTTTAATTGGATGATAAAACAGTTAGACATTTCTAATGCTTTTCTCCATGGTGTTTTATTTGAAGAAGTTTATATGGAACAACCGAAGGGTTTTGTTGACAAAAATCATGCTCATTCAGTGTGCAAACTGCAGAAGGCAATCTATGGACTCAAACAAGCCCCATGAGCTTGGTTTAATAGACTTTCCAGCTATCTATTAGACATTGGGTTCACTGCATCTTTAGTTGGTAATTCCCTTTTTATTCTTATATCTGGGAGTATTCAAATATTTATGCTAATCTATGTGGATGACATAATCATCACAGGAACACATCCTGATATGATTCACAATCTAATTCAACTCATGAAGAAAGAATTTCCTGTCAAGGACTTAGGATCCCTAAGTTTCTTTCTTGGTATTCAGGTCACTCATGATTCTGCAGGTCTTCATCTGTGCCAATCAAAGTACATCACTGACATACTTAGCAGAACTCAAATGAGTGGAGCAAAGCCTGCAAAGTCACCCTGTCCCTCAGGCTCCAAACTCTCCAGAATTGATGGTACTTGATCCCTATGAGTATCGAAGTTTAGTGGGAGCACTTCAGTATTGCACCTTGACAAGACCTGATATTGCTTTCTTTGTCAACCAACTATGCCAGTATATGCACAATCCTACTGCTGTTCATTGGTCTGCAATTAAAAGAGTATTGAGGTTCCTTAAAAACACAGTGGATCATGGGCTCTTTTACTCCAAGACTACCCTTCAACTAAATGCATTTTGTGACTCAGATTGGGCTGGCTGCCCCGATGATAGAAGATCTACTTCAGGCTTTGCTGTGTTTCTTGGAGATTGTTTAGTCTCATGGAGTGCCAAGAAACAACTTGTGGTATCTAGATCCAGTACTGAGGCTGAGTACCGTTCCCTTGCTATTGCTACCACTAAATTATATTGGTTGAGAATGCTATTTCAAGAGATACAAATCCCATTTCCTGTTTCTCCTATTATATGGTGTGACAATGTAACTGCATTATCCTTAGCTGCCAACCCTGTTTACCATGATAGAACAAAGCACATAGAGGTTGACTACCATTTCATCAGAGAGAAAGTGCTCAGCAAAGACATCACAATCTCCTTCATCTCTACATCAGATCAGATTGCAAATGTCTTCACCAAAGGATTATCTTCAGCAAGGCTCCTCTTTCTCAAGTCCAAGCTCAAAGTGATTCCATCCCCTTTGTGCTTGAGGGGGGATGTTAAGCATACTACATCTTCATCCCCTATAGCAGATGTCCCAGATGCCTCTGATGATCCTGTTGTTCACACCACAACAGATGTTCCAGCTGCTGCTGCTCTCTGTCTCTACGCTCGATCGGAGTCCTCTGTGAGATCGAGCACACCTCCATTAGCTAAACGTAACGACTACTTTTCATCATGAGTGCAATCGATCACACCCTGCAGTGTGATCGATCGCTGTCACAGAGTCAACCCGCCATAACACATCTACCTTTACTCTATTTATGTTCTGTCATATATCTAGTTGTATTCAATCTCCTCACTTGTAATTATCTCTTCAATTGTAATTATCTATTAGTCTCCTATTGTAAATTAACTTAGCTATCTCATAGTAATCATGATTATCCTCTCATCAACCTTATCTTGTTAAGGTTTTAGTATTTGATTGTATATGTAACTCTCTCTCTATTTAAAGATCAATGAGAAGGCTGATAATTTATTCCGCCAAATTATATTCTTCAAGAATTCTTTTAGGGTTGACAAAAGATAATTTGTTTAGTCAAGTGTGTTTATGAAAAACAAATAAATGAGAAATGTTTCTACAAAGTAAAAATGAGAAGAAAAAATAGAAGGTAATTATCCTTTACTCCCATGAACTACAGTGCATTGATATTTTTCTCTCATAAACTACCAACTATAACACTTGACCCCCATCAAATTACCATCTTATAACACTTTTTCCCCTTTGTCAGTCAAAATGGTTAAAATTAACGGTTAATGGTCATGTAACTTGCATGTGTAATTTTAATTTTTTTTTCTTACACTCTTGCCCTCACTTTAGATCAGTAAAATGATGCTTATATCCTCCTAAAACCTAATCCAACTCATGAGAAGTGAGGGCAAAAATGAAACGAAAAAAAATTTAAAATGGCACATGCAAGTCATATGACCGTTGACCGTTAATTTGAACGTACCCCTTTGATTGACGGAAGGGGGGAAAGTGTCATAAGATGATAATTTGATGGGGTCAAGTTTTATATTTGATAGTTTATGGGGAGAAAGTGCTAAAATACCGTAGTTCATATGGGCAAAAGGTAATTACAAAAAAAAAAAAAAACTCTTGGAATTAGGCTCCACGGTGGTAGCAACCTAGTAGTAATAAATACCGCAATAGTGATTTCACGAGAGTCGTGGGTCACTAGATGGTTTTGGTGGCACACAGGACTGCCAAGACTATGGCTGCCACCGGTGACGTAATTGGGGTGGTCAATGTAAGCCATGGCCTCCCTCCAATATAAGGAAAAAAAAAATTAAATAAAAAATTATAAGCCTATTGACCTCTACCCACTATTTTATTTTTTATTTTTTATTTTAACCCCTATTTATACTAAACTTTGCCTCCATATCCCTAGCCGCCACATCACCGTGGTCACCAAACAGATCTAAGGGTCCGTTTGAGAGTGTGTTTTTAAAGAAATAATTTGTTTTTGTTAACAAAATCGTAATTTTTGAGTGTTTGGGATTACGATTTTAAAAACACAAATTTTAAAATTGTAAAAAAATCTGCGATTTATATTAGTTGACTTGAGAGTGTTTATTTGAAAAAGTGCGAATTTAAATCAAAATCACGATTTCACTTAAAAATTATTTGGGGCAATATTTATCTATTTGGCCATGAAACAACAATTATATGCTAATGTTATTCAAACACTCTATTGATAAAAAGTACTTTTTAACATATTTTACCAAACGCCTGTGTGATTTTAAAAAATAGTGATTTCAAAACCGTAATTTTTAAAATCGTATTTATTAAAATTGTAATCCAAAACGGACCCTAAAGCTACTCAATCATGAGGCTGCCAATAGTTTTGGGGACGATGGCAAAGTTGCTAGACACTTTTGGCAGAAATTGCAAATATGTATATATATATTTTAATGTAACAATTACATTAAAAAAAAAAGACGCAAAGATTGAGGGTGGGGCCACATCTATTTAGCAAAACAGATTAATTTTTGGAAATGGTATAGTTTATATATATGACACTAAATATAATTGGAGATCTCGTCTACAGACAAAAACATAAACATGATATATAATATATACCTCTATATATATATGATCTCTCTCTCTCTCTAGCTCTCTGGCCATATTCACGCAGTTTGAAGATTTCCTTTCATATATAAATATATAATACCCTACTTCTACTCCATTAACTTTTCTTTGACGTCTTCCTATCCTTAATTGAGAGATATAGGCAAAAGAGAGAGTACGTATTAGCATTGAACAATAAATGGAGAGGTATTTGAGAAAGAACTTCGACGTGGAGCCAAAGAGGCCGTCCGATGAAGCCCTTAGGAGATGGAGATTGGCCGTCTCCGTCGTCAAGAATCCCCGCCGCAGGTTCCGCATGGTCGCCGATCTCGCTAAGCGCGCCGAAACCGAAAGAAAGCGTCAGGAGCTCCAGGTTTTCAGTGACTCTCTCTCTCTCTCTCTCTGTGCTTGAAACTTGAAACGATAAATATCATTTTGTTGTGATGTAAATTCTGCTTTAGATCATGAACAATCGATATAGCAGGTTTTTTATTTTTCTTTTACGTGCCTAGTGTTTGGTTGCTGAGAAAATGTTAATGCAAATGAAAGGAAATGAAAAATATTTTTCATTGTTTATGTGGTTTTGGTTATTTTTATTATTATTATTATTTTTTAATGCTCTAAATCTTGACACGAATTGTTTNCTCTCTCTCTCTCTCTCTCTGTGCTTGAAACTTGAAACGATAAATATCATTTTGTTGTGATGTAAATTCTGCTTTAGATCATGAACAATCGATATAGCAGGTTTTTTATTTTATTTTTACGTGCCTAGTGTTTGGTTGCTGAGAAAATGTTAATGCAAATGAAAGGAAATGAAAAATATTTTTCATTGTTTATGTGGTTTTGGTTATTTTTATTATTATTATTATTTTTTAATGCTCTAAATCTTGACACGAATTGTTTCAATGGGTTTAGATGAGTGATGGTTTTTGTTTATCTGCTGAAAAAAAAAAAAAATACAGAAAATTTCCTGTGGATTGATCGGATAGGTTTTCAAATGCCTTCATATCAACCAAATGACGCGCTTACGTACAATTTTTGCTAATTTTCTTGGATTCAACGCTCTTCTGCGAGGTTTACCAAAAAAAACGCTCTTCTGCGAGAACGTTCCCCTACTTTGTGCGAGAGAGATTTGATTGATATCTGCTTTGAATGTGGAAAAGTCAAAGTCAAAGTTTTCGGGAAAAAGTGGAAATATCATCACCAACTAACGGAAAATGTCTGGCAGTGTTTGGGAAGGGACTTGAAAAATAGAGTGGTCCAATATCGTAGAAGATTTGATTGATTTGAAAAGAAAAAAAAGTAAGAATGTTATGTATAAAAAAGTGAAAAAATTTGTTATTTTTTATTTGAATAGTAATAAAAAATGATTGATTTGGTGTAAAAAGTAAGAATGTTAAAGTTAATTTTGAGAGAAAAATTGTAAGATTTTTTTTTGGGTTTTGGGTCATGGGGTCTGGCCTCTTGCCAAACATAGCCACGGTTCCTCATTTGATTTTTTTTGGTGTTTTCTTGATCCTATTTTTTTTTATCTGCTTCGAATGTGAAAAAATCATTCACAATTGACGGAAAATACTACGGTTTGTCATTTAGTTTTTCTAGTGTTTTCTTGATCCTATATGGAGATAGTCATAACTATTCCNATACAGAAAATTTCCTGTGGATTGATCGGATAGGTTTTCAAATGCCTTCATATCAACCAAATGACGCGCTTACGTACAATTTTTGCTAATTTTCTTGGATTCAACGCTCTTCTGCGAGGTTTACCCAAAAAAACGCTCTTCTGCGAGAACGTTCCCCTACTTTGTGCGAGAGAGATTCGATTGATATCTGCTTTGAATGTGGAAAAGTCAAAGTCAAAGTTTTCGGGAAAAAGTGGAAATATCATCACCAAGTAACGGAAAATGTCTGGCAGTGTTTGGGAAGGGACTTAAAAAATAGAGTGGGCCAATATTGTGGAAGATTTGATTGATTTGAAAAAAAAAAAAAAAAAAAAGTAAGAATGTTATGTATAAAAAAGTGAAAAAATTTGTTCTGTAATGATTTTTTATTTGAATAGTAATAAAAAGTGATTAATTTGGTGTAAAAAGTAAGAATGTTAGTTAATTTTGAGAGAAAAATTGTAAGATTTTTTTTTGGGTTTTGGGTCATGGGGTCTGGCCTCTTGCCAAACATAGCCACGGTTCCTCATTTGATTTTTTTGGTGTTTACTTGATCCTATTTTTTTTTTATGTGCTTTGAATGTGAAAAAATCATTCACAGTTGACGGAAAATACTACGGTTTGTCATTTAGTTTTTCTAGTGTTTTCCTGATCCTATATGGAGATAGTCATAACTATTCCCCATGTCTTGGGGAGGTGTGACCACCTCCTTACCCTCCAAGGGATGAACGGCCACCCATAAAAGAAGTTTGACAACTATTTTTAGGAGGGGGGCTTATTTGGCAATTATCATGCATGCACATTGAATATGAAAAGATTTGGCGGCTAGCTAGGTGAAATGGCGTCTTCAAAGTTCACGGGGATTTATATGCTTCAGGTTGGTTCCTTGTAGATCATGTGTTTTAATATTGTCAAGGTTTAACAATGTGACAAAAATGTTGTTCAATGGTGGCTGCTCAACTTGGCTTATAAAATAATTTTCTACCATCGCTACAGGCTTCCATGACCAATAGTACATTGGTTCATTGGAATTGTTCTTCTCCTAAGGGGGAGTCTTAAAGTTGTTTTTGATTTCTTATTTGGGGTGCTCGAACTTTATATATATATTTTTTAATTTCCCAAATTTGAATATAATTTTCAAAAGAGTAATGATATTTTTCACACCCATTTCTTACCAAATAATATGACAGGTTTTAAGTGATTGACATTTTTGTTTTTTAAATGGCTTTAAAACATGTCACATCAATTGTGCGTGAAGTGGGTGTAATAAATACGTCTGAACGAGTGTTACTCTTGCCAAAATTTCTTGCGTCTAAGATGGGCAAATGGATTAATAACAGAGGAATTGCTTCTTGTCAAAGCCACCTAATTCATTGGTTCTTGTTGCTCAGTTTTCTAGTTAGACTCTATGACAAGTAGAATAAATCCTAGTGTGAAATGTATTTTTTTTTCTTCCTTTGTGTAATGTTTAAGAAATTTCTTGGTGAAGGTGGTATTCAGCAAATTTGCTATAGTTGATAAGTAATTGGAATCTAGCTAGGCCTTTGAACTTTCTTGTTCCTTTTCTCATTATAAGAAATTTCTTGGTGAAGGTGGTATTCAGCAAATTTGCTATAGTTGACAAGTAATTGGAACCTAGCTAGGCCTTGGAACTTTCTTGTTCCTTTTCTCATTATAGAATGACACTAAAAAAAGAAGAGATATTATATAATTAATGACCAATCATTTACTCTTAATATATAATTTGGGAGGCATAACTTTTCCTCATCTTTTTCTTCTAATTATAGGAACAAATAAGGTAATTCCTTTGATATATATGATTTCTATATATAAAAAGAAAAACAAAAAAAACAAAGATAAGATCTCTCAATCACTCGTAATGTCTTTGTTTTCTTCTTGTCACGTTTTGAAAACATTATCTTTTGATTCTTTAATGGATAAATTACAAACAAATGCACACAATTTTCCTAATGAAGTTCAGGTGTTCTGTTCGAGTAGATTATTATACAATTGTCATACAATTAAGATGACGGGACAATAAAAATTTGCTCTTGATTTTTCGTTTTTTACAAGCCATTGATTTTTGTTGTCATATTATCTCATGATTATATGATAGTCATATTACAGTTTAATAAATAACATTATATTCTGTGTTTCAAAAGTCGTAGACACCGGGTGGGGCACTTGATATTTATTTATAAAGTGTGCAGTGGATTGGACGCCATAGTGGCCAAGTTGGCGACGACCGCAAATGTCTTGTTTTGAGTCTTTGTTTGCAGGGAGTCTACGAGTGTTTCCCCCACTCATACGGTGCCCATTTTCTTCTTTGCTTTTATAATCCGTCCAAGACTTCATCTATACATGTGCCTGAAGAATCTTCTTTCTGATTACCGACCAACTTTCTTAAACTCTCTTGACAATGACGAATGCATTTTATAAAGATTTTGGATATATAATACTTGCTCTGCTCAAGGCCAACAAAGCAACAGGACACCTTTGAATGCATGCTTGAACATTTACCTATATATATATATGGGGTTCACCAAAGCCCATAGGATTAAGGGAATATATATATATATATATTCACTTCTAATGCAAGAAATCTGAGGAAAGAACTGGGATTTTTTCTTCAAAAAACATTTATTTCAATTACCAGAAATAAGCGATAAATACATAAAATTAACTTTGATAATAGCTGAACTTTTATGTATTTATCTTGCGTATGAACTTTCAGAGAGTGTTTTGTTGGTTCATTGTGTTTAACGTAATGGGTTATGCCAAAAGCATCACTAGAAGTCTAGAACCACAAGATGTAAGACTGTGGAGCTATGATTATTACAGATACAGAGGGTTGCTGTGACAGTTAAGAACACATTCTAGACCATATGTATTTCGTAGCTTAAAAAAAGTTTCTGCATACCATTATACTTAGAAAATACCGAGGCGGCGGCTGCTTTGTGTTTAATGTGGTGAGAGAGTGAAACTCAATGAGCTTTGAAGATTGTGAGTATGGATTGTTATAGATGAAGAGAGTGGCATGAAATAAGTATCTTAACTTTTTTAAGTTTTTGGAATTATGTTCTTCTTTTGGCTATAATGTAGGGGTCTGTTGTATACTTTCTGTTTGCTAGGTTTGCACCCTTCTGTTCTTTGAATGAATATAAGTTAACTTACAAATTTTTTTTTAAAAAAAATTTCTGCATAATCCCAAATGCCGCATTACTTACATTGATTTGCTATAGCCTCGGCATGCTCTCATTATGCTGTTACTACTTGTGGCCAGGAAAAGATACGAGTAGCTATATGCGTAAACAAGGCTGCATTGCAATTCATTGGCGGCATTGACAGCACTACTACATGTACGAGTATTTATAACACCTGATTTATCCAAACATCTATTTCCTTCCTTCAATCACATTTTTTTTTTTTTNCCTGAAGAATCTTCTTTCTGATTACCGACCAACTTTCTTAAACTCTCTTGACAATGACGAATGCATTTTATAAAGATTTTGGATATATAATACTTGCTCTGCTCAAGGCCAACAAAGCAACAGGACACCTTTGAATGCATGCTTGAACATTTACCTATATATATATATGGGGTTCACCAAAGCCCATAGGATTAAGGGAATATATATATATATATATATATTCACTTCTAATGCAAGAAATCTGAGGAAAGAACTGGGATTTTTTCTTCAAAAAACATTTTATTTCAATTACCAGAAATAAGTGATAAACACATAAAATTAACTTTGATAATAGCTGAACTTTTATGTATTTATCTTGCGTATGAACTTTCAGAGAGTGTTTTGTTGGTTCATTGTGTTTAACGTAATGGGTTATGCCAAAAGCATCACTAGAAGTCTAGAACCACAAGATATAAGACTGTGGAGCTATGATAATTACAGATACAGAGGGTTGCTGTGACAGTTAAGAACACATTCTAGACCATACGTATTTCGTAGCATAAAAAAAGTTTCTGCATACCATTATAGTTAGAAAATACTGAGGCGGCGGCTCCTTTGTGTTTAATGTGGTGAGAGAACGAAACTCAATGAGCTTTGAATGTTGAGAGTATGGATTGTTATAGATGAAGAGAATGGCATGAAATAAGTATCTTACTGTTTTAAGTTTTTGGAATTATGTTCTTTTTGCTATAATGTAGGGGTCTGTTGTATACTTTCTGTCTGCTTGGTTTGCACCCCTCTGTTCTTTGAATGAATATAAGTTACTTATAAAATTTTTTTAAAAATTTTTCTGCATAATCCCAAATGCCGCCTTATTTACATTGACTTACTATAGCCTCGGCATGCTCTCATTATGCTGTTACTACTTGTGGCCAGGAAAAGATACGAGTAGCTATATGCGTAAACAAGGCTGCATTGCACTTCATTGGCGGCATTGACAGCACTACTACATGTACGAGTATTTGTAGCACCTGATTTATCCAAACATCTATTTCCTTCCTTCAATCACATGTTTTTTTTTTTTTAATCCTATGCAGCTGGGAAGCAAGCTTCTTACGGGCTTTCTATCCAGGTTAGGGAAGCTGGATTTAGCATTGAACCTGATGAACTAGTAGCCATCGTTGGTCCCCATGATACCAAAAGATTGGAGCATCATGGAGGAGTTGAAGGATTAGCAAAAGACCTCATTGTGTCTTTGAAGGATGGTGTTGTTTCAAGTGACATACCTGTCAGGCAAAATATTTATGGTTTAAACAGATATGCGGAGAAACCTTCCAGAAGTTTTTGGATGTTTGTCTGGGAAGCCCTACAAGATTTAACTCTACTTATCCTCATTGTTTGTGCTGTCATTTCTATAGGTGTAGGAATTGCCACTGAAGGTTGGCCAAAGGGTATGTACGATGGGTTAGGAATTTTACTCTGTATACTCCTAGTAGTACTGGTCACTGCAATCAGTGACTACAAGCAGTCTTTGCAATTCAAGAAATTGGACAAGGAGAAGAAAAACATAATTGTTCAAGTCACCAGAGATGGGTGCAGACAGAAGGTTTCAGTCTATGATTTGGTGGTTGGAGATGTTGTTCATCTATCAATTGGAGATCAAGTTCCTGCTGATGGTGTTTTCGTATCGGGCTATAGCTTATCGATTGATGAATCGAGTTTGTCAGGGGAGAGTGAGCCGGTGGATGTAGCCGAAGGCAGGCCTTTTCTTTTGTCGGGAACAAAAGTGCAAGATGGGTCTGGTAAAATGCTTGTGACATCAGTTGGTATGAGGACTGAATGGGGAAGATTGATGGTTACTCTGAGTGAAGGGGGAGAAGATGAGACACCACTTCAGGTGAAGCTTAATGGAGTGGCAACCATTATTGGGAAGATAGGTTTGGGTTTTGCAGTGCTAACGTTTTTAGTTCTGACTGCAAGGTTTTTAGTGGAGAAGTCACTTCACAATATGATCACAGAATGGTCTGCAAGTGATGCAATGAAGATTCTAAATTACTTTGCTATTTCAGTGACAATACTAGTTGTTGCAGTTCCAGAGGGATTGCCTCTTGCAGTGACTCTAAGTCTTGCCTTTGCAATGAAAAAACTGATGAGTGATATGGCACTTGTAAGGCATCTGTCTGCATGTGAAACAATGGGTTCTGCTAGTTGCATTTGCACTGATAAAACAGGAACGTTGACCACAAATCATATGGTGGTGAACAAAATATGGATCTGCGGAGAAAGTATGCAGATAAGTAAAGAGAATGAGGATGTGCTAAAGAACTCAGTCTCTGAAAGAGTATTTAACCACCTTCTGCAGTCGATTTTTCTGAATTCTAGCTCGGAGGTAGTCAAAGGGAAAGACTTAAAGCAAAACATCATAGGTACCTTTAAATCACTACTTATCTCAAAAACTTAACTTTATAAGAATTGATGAACTTAATAATTTAATTTATATTCTAACACTCTCTTTTAATTGATAACGCTCAACACGTAAAATATTTAAATGAAATAAGAGATGAACGAGGAGATAGAGTTTGAATTCATGACCTCTATTCTGATACCATATTAAATTATTAGTTATCATAAAAATTTAAGCTTATAAAAATAAATAAATTTAATCATTTAATTTATATTCTACCAGGCACTCCAACAGAGACCGCACTTATGGAATTTGGGTTGCTATTGGGAGGTGATTTTAATGGTTATCGTGAGGATTATAAGATAGTAAAGGTTGAGCCTTTCAATTCAATCAAAAAGAAGATGTCTATTCTTGTGGCTGTTCCTGGCGGCGGCGGCGGCGGCTTTCGAGCATTCTGCAAAGGTGCATCAGAAATAATTTTAAAAACGTGTGACAAGATTATTAATGCTGATGGGGAAGCCATTCCTTTGTCTGAAGAACAGAGAAAGAACATCACAGATATCATAAATGGCTTTGCTTGTGAAGCTCTCAGAACTCTATGCATAGCCTTCAGGGATATAAAAGACGCTTCCAACCTGGATAGCATACCTGATGATGGTTATACATTAATTGTTGTTATAGGAATTAAGGATCCTGTTCGTCCAGGAGTAAAGGAAGCTGTTAAGACTTGTTTAGCCGCCGGGATTACTGTGCGGATGGTCACCGGTGATAATATTAATACTGCTAAAGCCATAGCTAAAGAATGTGGTATCTTGACAGAAGATGGTCTGGCAATAGAAGGGCCTGACTTCCGCAGCAAGAGCCCACATGAGATGAAGGAGTTGATTCCAAAACTACAGGTTTCACAGTTGCTTAATGAACATTCTTAAATGCTAATTAGCAGAAGTCTCTAAAATTGCTTGTTTTTATTTATTTATGCAGGTAATGGCTAGATCACTGCCTTTGGATAAGCACACCCTGGTAACCCAGTTGAGGAATGTGTATAAAGAAGTTGTGGCAGTGACTGGTGATGGGACCAATGATGCTCCTGCATTGCATGAGGCTGACATTGGACTTGCCATGGGTATAGCAGGAACAGAGGTTTGTTAGAGAGCTGGTCGTACCATATGCAACAATTATGTCTGGTGTTTGATTAGATCAGTTGCCTTTTCTTGGTTTTTTTTTTCAGTGAAAATGTTAAATGATGTCTTATAGCCTATAGGCAGCCTTGGAAGTGAATCTCTTGTGAAATAGTGTTCTCTTGTCTGATGTTTCATTTAGAGGGTCTAGGATTTCAATCTATCATTATTGATTAGATGGACAGGTGATATAAAAATTCACTTTTTGACACTATTTTCATCCATATTTTCCTAGTGGAGGTCTAACTGAAACATCCGTTTTGCTGTAAACAAGGTGCATATGTCACATGCATAAGAAAATGTGCATGCTCTTTGTTATTATTGTTAGCTGAAGAATTAACCAAGTTGCATTAATGTTGCAGGTGGCAAAAGAAAATGCTGATGTTATCATAATGGATGATAACTTTAGCACTATAGTGAATGTTGCCAGATGGGGTCGTGCAGTTTATATTAACATTCAAAAGTTTGTACAGTTCCAGTTAACAGTTAATGTTGTTGCTCTCATGCTCAACTTTATCTGTGCATGCATCTCAGGTGAGTCCATCAATGGTGCCAACCTTTTAGTAGGGCTGGCAATTTGTGGCACAACTCGTAAATTTGATCTATATAAACTTATACCTATGTCTCAATATGACTAAACACACGACATTTAAAGCTAGCAATTTTTGACACTACCCGCAAAACCGACACGAACCCAGTACAAAATTAGAGGGTTACGGTTGAGGAGTTTGAACCGTTTAATTAAATAGGTCGGACTATGGTTGGCCTACATAGTCTTACAGCCCTATCTAGAGATTCTCGACATGACCCGAACCTGAGAAGCGAACACGAATTGCCACCCATCTTTTAGGCTTTCAACTTTCTCTTTTCGTTTGGTACTCCTCTGTCTTCTTTAGTGCAGATGACTAATAATCTTTTGAATTAACCTTTAAGGCACTGCTCCTCTTACAACCGTACAAATGCTTTGGGTAAACTTAATCATGGACACTCTTGGAGCATTGGCACTGGCTACAGAACCTCCACATGATGGGCTGATGAAAAGACCCCCAATTGGGAGGAATGCAAAATTCATCACTAGGATCATGTGGAGGAATATTATCGTTCAGAGCATCTATCAAATTCTTGTCCTTCTGATTCTCAAATTTGAAGGGAAGCGTCTTCTTAAGCTCTCTGGCTCAGATGCTAATTCCACTCTCAATACAGTCATATTCAATTCCTTTGTGTTTTGCCAGGTATAGAGTTCTTTCATCTTCTAATGAAGCACATGTATTGCACCATCTAGAGCACAAATTACACAATGCTGTTTTGAAATTTTTGTTGTAGCTAGATTTAGAGTTAATTTGGCTTTGCGATTTCGCAGGTAAAAATTGCAATTTTTAATAAACTAGCATATAACTCGCGCTATGCGCGAGATTATTCATTATAATTTAATTTTAAAAACTTAAATGCATCTCAACTTACTTTTCATTATAAGTTAAAAGAGGTGTGTGCAAAAATTTATCACGTCTTTTTTAATGAAAATACATACTAAATGTTATATACCAGTACATTATTGAACATGTACTTTTTTTTTTTTGAAATGTACTAAACATGTACATTATATTTCAATACAAAGAAAACTCTGATACTTATTATATTTCAATACAAAGAAAACCCATAAAGTTCTCATCATTTCAGAAAAATACAGAGTAAAATAAACAAAATATTCTCTCTTCTTTTTAATACAAAAATAAAACACATATTTCACTCAATATTTAATACAATCAAATAAATCTCTTTCAACACTATCAAAAAATGCTAGAAAATTCTAGTAAATCACAAAAACAAAAAAAATGTATATATATTGAAATGAATTAAAACATAAAATCTTATTGGTGTGATAGCTATATTTCAATACAAAAAACTTTCTAGAGAAACAAACATAAAAATAATCAACTTACAGTTGTGAAAAATTTATACATTAATACACAAAGATAAATCCAAGCAACAAAATTTTCAATTAAATCAGATAAATCTTCTTAGTTTTAATGTTTAATTATCTCTTTAGTGTTTCGAAAGAGTTTCTATTCTCTTTTTTTTTTTTTTGCACAAAAATCAAATAAACGCACTATAATCTTCCATTAGCCCACTAGAAATCCAAACAACAATTTATTATCTTAATTCAGAAGTTGCAATTTTCATTAAAGAACAAACTGAAAATAATAATAATAATAATAATAATAATAATAAACAACCTATAAATACAATTAATACTCAATTACAATTGTTTGGAGATGATTGTGTTATTCTTATTAAGAATTCGTTTGAAATTTTAATTTTAATAAGTGCGATTTTGAAAGGGTATGAATAAGAATTACTTCGGAATTGAATTTTAGGTTATTATTGTTGAAGAGTGGAGAGAGAAAAAAAAAAGTTAATTCTTAAAATTGTAGTTTTTCTCAAATAAAAAACATATACATGGAAGACTAAGAAGAATAATTACTTTAGGTTGATTTTTTAGATTTTTATATTTGAAGAGTGGAGAGAGAGACGTGGAAAGAGAAACAAAAAAAATCGTGAGAGAAAGAGAGAGAGAGAAAACGAAATAATTGGGAGATCTTTATTTTGTAGGCCTTATTATTTTGTAGATAATATATTATTAATCAAATTATTTTACAATGGCTTATTATTTAGGAAAAAAAAAATTCTTATTTTATAAATTATCTATTATTACATGAACAAAGTATATGTAGAAAAAAATAATAATCATGGGTAATCCGTTAAATGCAAATTAAAATTAAAATTTAAAATTTGATTTGTATTAAAAATCAAATTTGAATTAAAAATATTAAAGTGACGAAAAGTATTAATACATAATACTTTGATTTGTATTATTTATTTGATTTGGACATTAATAATACTTAATATCGTGCATTATATTTTTGAACTTAATGAAATCACATATAAGGAAAATTATTGAAATTTAATTAAATGCCTTTAATTAAACTAATTTAATGACCGGTTCAAAAATTATGCCTTAAAAAATCGGTTTACCTTTAAAAAAAAATTGGGTTTACGCCACATGTTACAATTTTAAACTATATCTAAAGAGTGATTCAACTTTTATATATGATATGATATTGATTTATGGAAAATGTCTCGTTTGACAGTGCGTTTTTAAAGTATGTGCATTTTAAAAACGCACAATTCTAAAGATCAAATTGCGATTTTATCAAACGCTTAACTACGTTTTTAAAAATCGCGTTTTCAAATTGCATGTTTTAAAATTGTTATTTTTTAACGTACATTTGAAACCGTAAAGCCGAACAAACTCTTACTTTTCCTTTTGCATGTCTTCATAGCTTCAGATTCTGATTACTCATGCAGTTGAAGAGATCCATCCTAGACTTGAAAATTGTACCATTTATTGTTCCTTGTTTGCTTATTCTTAAATTTGTTGTCTCAATTAGTTAACTTGGCCTCTCTATATATTGCCTTAATGTCTTTAATTCAATAATCCAAGGATGAAATCAGGAAGAAAAAAAAAAGAAAAAGAAAAAAAAAAAAGAAAAAGAAAAGAAAGAAAGAAGTCCATCTTATATGGCCAAAGGATGAGGTCTCTTGCAATTTACAGAGATCCTCTCTTTGTGAGGGATAGTCGGACAACCCGGAACCTCCCCCTTGAGGTGCCATACTATCCCTTCAAACTATAAAACGATGGTTGGCCTCCCCTTTGAGTGGCCAACTACCTCAAAGGGAAGTCTGACCACCTAGAATGACTTTGTGCTTTTATTTTCTTTAAAGGTTAATGTGGCGAGATCTAAACCGTTCATTTTGAATGCACGGCTTGAATCTTAGGAAATTGCTAGCCCCTGCAAGTCCAAGAATTACAGGGGATGATAAAACATATACTTTCAAGGAACATTAGTGTCTTATTGCAAGAGTAGCCTTTAAACTCACACAAAATGCTCTCTGACCACAGAGTTGAAACTGTTAGTTCTGATCAAACAGTGACTTGTCTTCTTTTTGATCCTGCATTTCAGGTATTCAATGAGATAAACAGCCGTGATATGGAGAAGATAAATGTTTTCAGAGGAATGTTTGACAGTTGGGTTTTCCTGATTGTCATGGTCTCCACAGTAGTTTTCCAAGTCATAATAGTAGAATTTTTAGGCACTTTTGCAAATACAGTGCCACTTAGCTGGGAATTGTGGCTAACCAGTGTCCTAACTGGGGCTGCAAGTTTAGTTGTTGCTGTCATCATGAAATGCATTCCTGTTGGACCAACCCAGAACACTGCTGAGCATCATGATGGCTATGAACCACTCCCTGATGGTCCAGAGCAGGCATGAAAGCCTATGCTGGATGTTTGTGAAGGATCCAATTCTAAAAATCATATCTCAGGTGAATTCAATAATATTCTTTTGAACAAATGGAGGATTCTAATAAAGGTCAATTGTGTGCTCTGCTTGAACCAAGAGCCTTCCAAAAATTTTGCAGGAACTAAGTGTTAAGATTCTTCAACAGTCTCTCCTTATTTGTTATTTTCAACTATTTGGTCCCTCAGTTGCATATCCAGTACTCAAAGAGCTTAGCTAAGAATGTAGTTTGGAGTGAGAAACTTAACACTTAAGGGTTGATTTGAAACTTCTTCTTTTTTTGGCAATTTTGATATATATATATTCAATTCATTGAGTTCTTGGGTGGAAATTCATTTGTGGTGTGATACATACAGGATTTTTTTAGACACTGCCCCATGAATTACTACCTCTCACATTCAACCTCCTTGTACTACCAATTGTCCTACAAAAAAAAACCCAGTCATTAGTTAAAATTGTTAAAATGATGAAAATATTTTAAGTTTTGAAATTACATTTACTTAAATAAATACCCAATTCGTTTTTTCAGTTTTTAATTTTTTAATTTTTAATCTTTTTTCTTTAGTTTTTAATTTTTGCATTTTTTATTTGAGGGTATTTGTGTCCTTTTATGCCTAAAAATTGCATATTCTATCTAATTTAACGACAATCTTGACGAACGGAAGATTTTTTTTTGGGGGGCTAAGCAATGATAATTTAAGATGATTGAGTGTGTCAGGTGTCATTTCATGGGAGCGAGCAATGTGTAAATGAATGATAGTTTAGGAGGGGAAAGTAGTTAACCCGAAATTTTCTACAAATGGGCTTAAAGATGACAATTAGTTGATCTCATAAAAATGATCTGCAACAGTTCATCCTGCAGAAGTCTAACTAGGATATAAACACAATGTTATGCAGTATTACATTCTACATATGCAAAATCTTCAAGAAATGCAAATGTTTACAGAGAGGCATTATCCCTACAACAGTGTCAACTATCAGGGTGAGGGTTCGGCCTGCTTTCTGACAAAAAGTTTCCCTATATCTTCCGTAACAACATTGCTCCTGGAAAAATCAACAGGAATAATCATCAGCAATGGTACTTTTCTCGATTAAAATTATTACTAAAGAATACTGCAAAATGCTAGCATATCCAATCGAAACCGAAATCAGGGTCCTTCAAACAGAATCATTAGAACTAAATTTTAAAAATGAAGGCATTGTTTATGGAGCTCAGGGACAAATACACCAAATGCCTAGTAAACCCTGCAACCATCAAGCAGAAAATTACTTGACCTCACAACAAAAATCTGGATATTATTATTTGAATAAAAACAAACACAAAACGGCGAAGTCTCTACATATTGCTTTCAAGCACCTATCTGTAATTGATTTACTGATCTACAGAAATGTGATTTAGGAAGCACATGTAATAGCATTTTGATGGCTGGGAAGGCTGATTGTGGATCTAGTTTTGGCAGGTTTATGCACAGAGTTACTGGCAACATGAAAACTACTATCAAGCCACCGACTAGTGATATTAGATTATTCAATAGACCACAAAAAAAGAAAGAAAACAATATGGAACAAGTAGGATAAGGAGGGGTAGAAAATAATCAGAAAGTTAGTTCCATATTGAGTGGATGGATTGGCCACATTGAGCGAGTATATTATAAATGTGCCCATAGGTACTAAATCCTACATTGTTTTTTACCAATTGAGATTGGACTTTATAAGTGATTTCAAGGGACTCCATTGTAACTTGATTAGTACTTTTGGAGTAATAATGCAAATGTGGATAGCGCTTTCCCTAAATCACAGCAAATGGAATCAAAGAAACCTATTAACACCATGAGGCATCGCATGCCATGGCCCCGACGAGGATGTTAGGGATTTAAGTGGAGGAGATTAAGAGAGAGAGAGAGAGGATAATCACCAGGTAGTTTCCAGGCACATAGAACCATAATCCAAGAGCAACAAGCTTTAAGACTGTAAAATCTGAATAAGCTATACATGGGCTCCGGGTGTTTTGTGATGCTCTCAAATATCATGAATCACAAATAAATCTATAGAGTCAACACTAACTAGTTGATACATGGGCTAGAGGTTTTCTTCTATTTGCTGGCCATGAATATTCTCTCCCTAATTAGTGGGACTTCGTCTCACAAAACCAACAGACCAGCGCTGACACAACACCAAACTAACCCACTTCAACAAAGATGCGAGAATCTACGTTCTCATTCAACTAGCTACCTATTTCTTTCTAGCCTAAGTTCTCGAAACAGTCTTATATTAGCAGAGTGCATCAATTCCTATCTGAGATGGACAATTGGACATGTAGAAGTAGTTGTAGAAGCTAATACTCAGTGTCCATGAGTTCTACCTTGGAAGATCACCTTGCCACATTCAACATTTCTATGGCTAACATGCTTCTTATAAGGTGAATACATCTATAAATAAATCTGAGCTTGTAACTCATGCTTCAAAACAGCAAGGCATGTGGCTTACCTTGATCTGGTGCCCATACAAGGTTGAATTTTGTCTACAAAACAATTAGTCAGGTTGAATAATGGGGAAATGGAAAATATATGCTGCTGCATAATTCCTTGATTCAAACAGAGAACCCGTACCAGAACACTTTGAATTGGAGAGAATTCAAATCACTAGTAACTAAGTAACAGACTTGCAACTAGAAAAATTACCACAATACTTGGTTCAATTGAGAAAATGATGAAAGAAGGAAATTCCTCTAAAAACTGATCCCAAACCAGAGGAAATTAGTACAATGTAAAGCTAGGGTTTCTCAGCTGAAACTCTGATGAAACAGAAGTCTGAACTCTGACGAGTTAACACAACCGCTTCGTTAAAATATTTGTAATGGTTGATTTTTAATGTAATAGGCTAATGCTATGCACTTGACCAAACCAAAAAAAAAAAAAAAAGTATCAATGAGGTATAAATATGGCATAGCAAACTCCATCATAATATGTCATTAAATAATTCAAAATCAATGCATCAGCAGGAAGCAACACTTGGGTAATGCACACCCTTCTGGCACTTCAATCTAGAGCCATCTGTATTCAAGCTAAATGCCATTTAATCATTCAAACCCAATATGAGAGAAAGGAAATTAACCTCAATTGAACAACCAAATATATGCATTCACGGTGAGAACACACCAGCACACAGGTGCACACATTGTGCGTGTGCATATAAAGTATATATATATACACCAAACTTAGTAACCATATATTTTCCATATTTCTTAGGATAACTTTACAGTAGAGTTACTCCTCAGCATTTACTCCCTATAGAACATTTTTAGTTTGTCCTTATTTCATTGCATCTCACAAATTATTAAACACTGATACAAAATCCGAACCAATTAATTTAAAAATAATAATTTTAATTTTAATTTTAATAAGAAATTACCCTAAAAAATATAGAGAACCCTAAACTGCCAGGTTACCAATGGATATTTCAAAATATTACTAACTGACCTTCCACTAAGCTGAGGTGGAACTAGCACGCCACGAACAGTGTCTGGAACATTCCTGGAATGAGGCAGGGTTCCTCTTGGAACCTTTCTTCGGGGAAGAAGAGTGGAAGCTGACCCATTTGAGTCTCTCTTGCGCGACGCATTTTCAGCCATGGCGGCAGCAACCCGAGAGGAGTGATCACTACTAGTTAACAGACTGGATGACAAAGCAGGTGAGTTCAAGAGAAAGGAAGCATCCGGAAGTCTCCCGATTGGCTGCTCTGATGACTCCACAGAAGTGCTTTGTGGTTGCTGATTTGATGGTGTAAATGATACCCTAAATGCAGCAAATTAATGGGAAAAGTGAGTTTAGAGACTAACAAAATTCCAAACCATGATCTAATCCCAAAACCCAAAAGCTTATGCGAATGAGTTTAGCTCATGAATGTTATATCACCAACTCACTTTTGTCATTATTACTTGAGATCCCATGGCACGAGAAAATAAAAAATAAAAAAATTCTTTCCATTTTCTTACAACACAAGCACTTCAATTGCGAAACCGAAAATCCAAAATAACTTTTTCATTATCCATTAATGTTCTCATTACCCTAAATGCAGAGAATCAATAGTAAACTCGAGTTTAAACATTAATAAAATTCAAAATCATGGTCTAAACTAAAAACCCAAAAGCTAATGCTAACGGGTTGCGCTCAGGAAAAAAAAAATTCAAAATTATCTTTTTTGTTTTCTTACATTTTCTTACCAACCTTCATCGCTACAAAATAAGTACTTCAATTACGAAACCCAAAACCATCAATTTCAAAACCAAAAGACAAAATTTTTCATTATGTATCAATTTATCAATTGGAACACATAGAACCCAATAATAAGATAAGAAATGGAGAGAATGAGGGATTACTGATTTTGAGTAGAAACAGGAAGCTGAGGATTTTCGTTTGGAGCTTCTTCTGGGTCGTTTTGGTGGTCTTCGCCGGACTCCGAAACGTCGTCGTCTGAGGACGAAGCGTAGTCTACCAGAGACATCTCTCTCTCTCTCTCTCTCTCTCTCTCTGTGAACTCCTCTTCCTGTCAGATTAACGCTCTCTCTGCCTGCCTTTCAGCAATACCAGAAATCCACTGTTTTGTCACTTCACCAAGCGACGTCGTTCCATTGTACGTAACATTTAGTTTCCCATAATGACCAAAGAAAAAAAATAAAAATAATAAAAACTGAGAAATAATTTGGTCAGCTCCAGGGAATGACAGTACTACTACCCCCGCTCCACAAAAATTGACAAAATTTTCAAAAATTCAATCATTAATGTTAATGAAGTGATTGAGAATTTATGGTTAAATAGTAATTTAAGAACAAATTTTGGTCTCATTGGATTGAAAACAAAAATTAATCTAATTTATAACTTGACATGTATCCAAAATGCATGTTTAATAAATTGAATTGAAAGAAAACTTTATTTGTAGTTTAATGTTGTTTTATCACCGAAGAGATGTCGGTTACTTGGCCGCCACCCGTGTGAGTTTTAAGATTTAGTTGATTTAGTTGGCTGCCACCCTTGTCATGACTATTAGATAGCAAAGTATATGATATCTTCATAATCAACTTAAAAATAGACTTACTTGCCATTAGATATGTAAGGTGGAAGGTCTTAATAATGTTATTTTTGGGCGTGACACCCAAGATGTTGTTTTAGTTTTATGAAGCCTATAAGCTCCTAAATCTTATTCATGTCTGGTGTTTTCACAAAGTTAATCGCAATGCTAATTAACACGCATACTCTATCTAAATAAATCAACTCTACTTATCGAGTTGATACATCCTCTTTTTGTCCTTCCCCGCCGCAATGATTGTAGTTCCCATTAGTGACATCAAACCCTTAGCCTATTTCCTTTTTTATTAGTATTATTATATTTTTTTTAATGTTTGTTATTTCATTTTGTTTTGTTTGAGGTTGTATTCTCAAAAAACGAAAAACAAAACAAAACAAAACAAAAAAGAAGAGAGAGAGAGAAGAATCAATATTTATGAAGTTCCCATGTTGAAATTACTTCACAAGATGCTGGATTGAATATACAAGTTTTTGACATTTCCCTTAATGTGATGCAAAGAACTCAGCTTTTAACTCTATACTTGGTAGGTGAAGCTTTAACTCACTTTTGAGCAAAGCACCATTTTTTCAATCAAAGTATCCTGCTGGAGGGGTTCACAATTTTCCCTGGGGATCTGGTAATTTTACAGTCGACATTTCTGAAGCTAACAAAATCATGCTACTTCATTCACTCTTTTTGGATAAAACTATTCCCCAAAATTGAAGAAATTGAAACAACAGAACGTGAGAAACTATGACATAACCCTTATCCTCTCTAATATATATATATATATTGAAGAAAAAAAAAAAAAAAAAAACCTATAGAAGTTGCTAACTAGCGTACTGAAACTTATACATCCACTGACATGTGACAAAATTACACCCAAAGCAATTTGTTATCAAGGCTGATGACCAAGAAGAGACGGTCTGTAAACAGCATGGGTTTGTGCAATCTCGATTCGATCTCGGGGATCATTCATTGCCTCATCCCTTAATGCTTGAAGAATGGCCTGACATGAACGCTCCCTGAAAATGTAACCAAAAGAGATGCATCATATTTACTTTTCGGGTCACTACATGTGAAGCATTCAAATATATGAAAAGTAATTTTATCAACTTCCAAATGCAGGAAATATTAATCACGAGTGTGTCCCTCCCCCGCACACGCGCGCGAGAGAGAGTTGAGTACCTTGTTATAAGTATTTTATATAACATCTTCAAGATGGGGCAGAGCTCAACTGGAGCAACAGGCTTATTTTCTTCAGGATGTAGTGTACTTAAGCTGGACTGACAGAGCAGCTCATAAAATGCTTTAACAGCAGAGACCCCCTGCAATACAAGGAAGTAAATTGTTGTTGCAAGGTATAGGGAACAGAATGGAGGTATAAGAAACGGCAAAAATATTGCCGAGACCCCCAAAAAAAAATGGAACAAAGTGGTTATCAATGACAATAAAAGGTAGTGATGGGATTATTCACCCGCCGCTGCCAGCAAAGAAACCTGAGACTATTACAGGAGCTTGTATAGTGCATACTAATATAAGTTGCCACATAATATTTTTGTAATGATGGGAAGAAAGTACAGTAATGCTCACGACACGATATCAAAATTGATTGGACTACTTACAAAGAATCTTTAAGAAAAAAATATCATATAACAAAGCACTTATTCTATGCAACTTCATTTTCAAGTCAATTCACATTCAGCATATTCAATGTCAATCTATTGGAGTCTGTTTCTTAGCCAGTCCTTTAAATTGATCAAGATGCCTACCTGAATCATCCCTTTGCCCTTGATGCTATCACCCATTTCAAGGCTCAATTCCCCTTTGGCCAACTTGTGTCCATACCATGCATTACGACCTTTCAACAGGGTTACGTAAGTGTCAGCCAACAAAGGCCCTGCAAGTTTCTCTGGTTCTTCTGCTAAGAGATGAGTGATAAATATCATCTCAGATGTACAGTGAGCAAAGTATACAGATTTGCTGGTGGCACTCTCGTTGGTTAGAGCTGCTATCATTCCTGTGGAATCAAAACAGAAGGTAAAACATTTATATTACAGAAATTTTGAAACTAAATATTCTTCAACATGATATCAAAATGATCGAATGTGTTTTTCTTCTATATTCTTAGACATGTACGAAAGAAATGAAGAAGCTTTTCTTTTGCTGAAGATCTCGTGTCTTGATTGACCACTCTAGGGATCCAAGAGAAACAACTCCCTGTTATTGAAGGCCATCAACAGATCTACTCATAACGTGAAGGAATGACCTCACAATTTCTAGCCCAATAAATTGCAATTTTCATCAATGAGAAAACAAGGGTTCCTAGATAAACTCTATCTAGTAACAAATGAAGAAAAAGGAGTCTGGTCTTAGCTGGGTTCCAAAAACAATTGTCCACTTAAATGTACCAAAGAATGTCATATATGTATTATGCCTATTCGTCATGGAACCTATTATAATGTAATGAAGTCACTATTTTCTTCAAATAAATATGTTACCAAACTTGAGCAAATACATGTTTTGGGTATAATATTTCAATATGGCTGTGTCCCATGTCTAGATTTAAGAAAATGCATGGGCAGACAACCCAATGATACAAGTATTTCAAGTTTTTGGTCAAACTCCTAAGACCAAAGCAAACAAATTATATGAATAACACGGATCCCATAAGACATTTCCAAAGTACTAAAAGATGTCTGAATATTGTTAAGACTTTCATCTACATACAGAAAAAAAAGAAAAGAAAAAATCAAATATAGATATAGGATACTTTCTGCTTAGAGCATAATAGGTCCAAAAAATCACAAAAAAGGCTCCACAGCAGATTCCCTATATGGTTCCCTAAACAATAATATGCTACAGTGAAGCCTTATATATAAGGCTCCACTGTAGCGTTCCTTTCCCTTATTATAATCATAAAAAACTCTCTCCTCTCTTCTCCCACGTCTCTCTCTCTCTCACCTCACCAAACAGCTGGACGACACCTCCAAACGTCATCGTTCTCTCCCACCACGTTGTAAAATACACACCGATCTTCACCTTCTGCGTTGCCTCCGCTTTCACCTCCGGCTCCAACCCTTTTTTTTTTAATCGACGCCGTCGTGCAAAGGGATGCATCCAAGCATCCAAGCAGACCTTTTTCGGAAAAACAAACTAGCTATTTAATCGTCGTCGTGACAGATGGTTTCACGGAGCAAATCATGGATTTCTGGGTTTTCTAGGTATCTTGGATTTCTGGGTTTTCTGGCCATCTCCCCACACTGCCGAACCAGAACAGCAAAATACCTCTATGAACCTTTTACAATTGCCCCATTATGTAGAAACAACCCATCTGCAGAAACTACCAAAAAAAAAAAAAAAACCCAGACTTTTCTCAAATTAAAAATCAGTGGAATCTCAAAAATCAGTCAAAACGTTTCTCAAATTCTATGCATGAACCCAAACTGGGCAGCAAAATCGGAAGAGTTGCTGGGATAGAAGAAGACAGAGGTGAGATGAGGTAGAGAGGGAGAGAGGTGCGATGAGAGAGGTGCGGCAGGAGGGGAAAGGAAGAAGACAAGTGAGATGAGAGAGAGAATAAATTAAAAGAATAAAATACAAAAGGTAAAATAAAAAAATAATATTTTAATGATATAGGGAACGATTTAGGGAAGCTATTGGAGTGTATTTTGACATAGGGAAGCAAAAAGTAGTTTGAATCCCTAAACTTAGGGAACATGACGAGGAACCTGCTGGAAATGCTCTTAGGCATCCTAAAGCACAGATAGAAGAGTTGATATTCATTTTCCTCCTTTTAAGCTTCTCTTTTTTCTTTTTTTTTGATAAGTAAAAAAGGTAAATTTGATTGATAGAGTCAAGGTTCGATCCCAAGACCTTTTAAGCTTCTCAATGACACATATGTCATGTAAACGCATAAGGTCTCATTTCTGAAAATTTTCTTCAGAGCAGTTTGCCATGACTTGTACCAAAATAAATTTCAAGTTTTGACAATATTCGAGTCTGTTTTGAAGGAGCAATGCAACTTATATGTCGATCAAGCCTGAAGCTCAACTAGGAAATGATTGACATAATAATCTGAATAAATTAACATGCATTAGGAAAAGATCAACAGTCGTGGATCCTGATAAATAGAGTCGTTTAACTTGATTCTTACTGACCAAGTACTATTATGATACTGAATCTTACCAGCTCCAATAGCATAGACATTCTTTAAGCCTCCCATGACTTCATGAGTAACAAGGTCACCATTGTCCCACACTATAAAGTGGGGCTGCCTCAAAAACTTTGCCAATGGTCTCCTCCACTTTTCAGCTCCACATATTCGAGCATTAGCATATTCCATGTTGTAGATCTCTGAGGCTATATTAGGTCCTCCAAGATAAAGAATATTCTCCATTGGAACACCAGCTGCAAAGCATAATATATTAACAGAGTATGATAGGGAAGAAACCATATAATATTAAGAGAGGAAACCCATGCAAGTACAACAAGAAAGGAAGAGGCGAAAAAAAGGATATCAAAATTCACTGAAGCGCAAGAATGACGGAAAACCTAATTTCACCTGTGATGGAGAGCCTTTCTTCTTTTTCTGCTTAATTTTAGCTACTTATATGTTAAAATTTTTCCAAAAAACAATCAGCATTGTTTGTAGATAAAAAGTGTAACAGGTAAGTGCATGGAAATTCAAGCAAGAAGCTAATCTGATTTATACAGCAGAAAAATAGAGTGGTCAAATAAACTTAAACAGCAGAAGGACCTTCAACAGAAACTACAAGAAAAGATTTGAAAAGACAAATATGTGACCCTTATAATTTGTCCCCATAGCAAACTTAAGGGCATATTAATGACAGTGTAGAAGAAGACTGAAAACTATTATGGGGAGAAGGCTTTTAAAAAAGCAAAGAGAGAACATGAGAAACATGATCCACAAATTTTCATAAGTTCCTCAAAAATTTCATGTTTTCTAAGAGTTTCTTAGTCATTCTTAAAAATCCAATCTCAAGCAAGGAAAACAATCTAAGAGCTAGCAAAAACAAACAGAAACTAGCATAAAGCCAAAAAGTTTGGATTGTCAGAAAAAGAAAGCAGTAAATGCCATTGAGCCTGCCACCTCAATACTTTCAATCGTCTTCATAATGGTTTTAGCATTCAACTACGACTAAGGGTCACATTAGCACATGAGCTCAAATGGTGCTTCTTCCATTCAACTACAACAGTACCTGTCATCATTTCTTGTGTAAATTACCACAGTTACTTAAATATGCAACCAGATCCCATGGTTCAAGATTGTGCTCAAGCCAATCTAAGTATTTATTTGAATGCGTATTAGGAAACTTTTTACATATTATTACCCAAAGAAACCATCAAATGCATTCATTGAGAGTTACCAATATGACAACTTCTAAGCTGTAGTACTGTGTCAACAGAAATTGGCGGGGCTTGGCCTCAGAACTAGAAAATTTATGGATCAATAAGTGGTACTTCTCCCCTTTTGATAAGGGGTTCAACCTTCCTAAGTTGCATTAAGTGGCCAATTCACATTTCTCCATTGACAAGAAAGAGGAAAGAAAGGGACAACTATAAAACAAGGATAATAAGCCATTCATTCAGAGAGAGAGAGAGAGTTCTGCTAAGTGGTGAAGATAAACACTAGAACTTAATGCAGATCCCACCCAGACATTCTGGCTGTAGAAAACCAAATAACAATATTAAAGAAAAACGGAAGGAGTCTTACTTGCTCGATTGATCATTTGAGTGGGAGTTACTATGCGTGGTTCAGGCTCCAATTCAGCCTCTACACCCTTTGCTAAAGAAATGATGACAGGTTCTGTTATTCTCTCTTTCCAATACCTACTGATTTCTTCGAATACCTCACGGGTTTCTGTTGAGGGCAAGCCATTGATTACAATATCGGCATCCCACACAGCCTCCTGCAAGTTAGTGACAACCTTCAAAGGGCAGAGAGGGGTATCAATCATGTTCAAACAAAATCCATCTTTCAAAATCTCATCGGCATGAAGTGTTCGATCACCTAATCTTGCCTCCACATATTTCAAGTATGCACATCGCCTAATCAGTCTTCTCAACACATCCTCCCGAGAATTGATCACCTCAAATAGGTGTTCAGCTGTAGCTCTGTCAACAGATCTACCAGCTCTTCTCCATATCCTAATTTGAACCTTTCCTCTTAAATGACCATAACTGTCTTGCAACATAGCTGCAAAAACACTACCCCATGCACCTGCCCCAACAGCAACAATCCTCAGCGGATCACTCTCAGCTTTTCCCAGAAGACGACGAAGCTCATCGACCTTCTCTTCTAAAGCACCATTTGATTTCAGAATTGACCCATTGGAATCCGCATTAGGCATTACTTCAGTGGCCCCAATCATCTTCTTCGACCAATTACAGTTTGCTCAAGGATTTCAGAAACAAATGCTAGAGAAAAGCAACTAATGCTCACAAACAAACACAACCTTTCTGGAAATTTCTTTCAAGCTACAAACTCAAATTACCAGCCTCCAAACCTCTGACACACAATCAATTTGTACAAATTCAGAAACAGCCCACTTCTGATTATTATATGGGTTTTGCACCCCAGAAACCAGACAACTGAAACCAGCGCATCACCGCCTAAAAAACTATTAAAATAATAACTTTATAGGTAGGTTTTCACCAAATTCAAAACCAATTCCCCTCTTCCAATTTCCAGCCACAAACTGATCCAAAAAATCGAAATTTCAGAACATAAAAGAATATCCAAAAGGGTTCAACCAATGGCTTTTAGACTTCTATGTTCAATCGCCAATATCCATTCAAACATGTAAACCAAAATATTGAAAACTCAGCCTACAGTTTTGGCCATCTACCCCAGCAGATCAGTTAACAAGAAAGCTTTATACCAAACCGCAAGCCATAAAGAAAGGGAAAGCGAAAACGAACTATTCTTGCCAGCGGAGTCTTCAACGCGGTGACATGATGGAGGTGGGTTTTGTCCCTTGTGCTTGTGCTTTTGCTTCAAGATTTCACACATTGCTCGTGAAACACAAAATGGGTATGCAATTAAAGTGTGAAAATTCATTTCAAAAAACTGGCTTGGCCAATTGGGTAATGCAAGAGAACCCAAAGAACGTCGAGCTTTCGTGCAAGAATTAGAAGGGTACGAGACAAGTTATACAAGCCAGGAGAACACCACGGGAGAACCCTAACAAACCCCTTCTCTTAATTATATTTACTAATCAAATTATGGTGACTTGTATTCTACTTAAGTCACCATAGGTCTATTGGACTATTAAGTGTTTCCAAATTTGGTATGAGTATTGAGTAATCTCTTTCCTTTTTTTTTTAAAAAAAAAAAAAAAAATATTGCTACTTTTTTAACTGATTGAAAAAAATAAAAAATTCTTAAAAACATGTTTTTGAGAATGAGAACAAAATATTTGATTCTTACTGGTTTCGATGCCAAAATGTGTTTAGAAAAATACAACTCAAATTGTCTTAATTACTGTTTAGTGTCAACTCCAATGACAATGTCAATGATGTTGATAAAAGACTTAGGTGCAACTAACAACTATATTATGGAAATATGATAGCGAAGGTATGGTAGCAATAGAAGTATATGGAAAGTTGTTGAATTAGTCCATCTGTTTTGACATTGTGACAAAAAGATTCTTAAACTTTTAAATTAAATAAATAGCTCTTTATAATATGTATATGTATGTTTAACAAATAAGTCATTGTACAAATTTTGCCCATTTTTTGACTGTATGAAATTAAAAATTTATTCTCAAATAAAGTTACATATATATTTTCATAATTGGTCAAAAAAGGGTGGCTAAATCATTTTTAAGAGCCTATGGATGATTTGACCACCTCCGAATTTTATTGTTGATTGCCCACCTAATGTTAGAGAGGGTGACCGATCATTCCAACCCTTTTTTTTCTTTTAATAATTTTAAAATTTCATGCCTGACTATGGATCACTCGACTTATATAAAACTTTTTAAAAATTTTTGTAATCTTAAAGATTGTATTTTTACAAATTTTATGTAGTATAACAAACATTTTACAATAAATTAATCAATTTTTTTAACATTATTTGGGGCACAATGAAAACAGGGGTAGTTAAGGCTAAGTGTAATTAAAAACAAAAAACAGTAATTAAAAGGGGGGAAAAAAAAAGTTTCTATAGGTGTTTGATTCATAGAGGATTTGAAGGTGGGGTCTTTTTTATTATTATTATTATTTTTTTATTTTAACGTAAAGTTGACAGCTTTTGTTGATTGCAATCTTCTCCGGGTACAACTCTTCTTACCCTTGCTCTGTTTCTCAAGAGGGAACCAAAGGGAAATCGTATGTGATAGTTTACTCTAAACAATGTTATTGGCTTCGCATGTATGTGTTTGATATGTAGGTATATTGGGCATATTGTATATATTTATACCATTTCTTCAAATCCTTCTAATGGGTTTTTGCCTTTTGATATGTATATTCATAGTCCTTGTCAATGTCTCCACAGTAGGCTACTTTTGTAGTTTTTGGAAGCCAAAGACATGCGTGAAAGAGAAAGTGGCGGAAAAGTGTAGGCTGTGATCTCAAAAAGGAGCAGACTTTATGCATTTTATAATGCTAGCAGAGTGGGATGGAGTTGGAACGTGCCTTGAATTGATGGGCATGGCTGTGGTGGAGATTACAGCCTGTCTGCTCAGCTTGATTTTCTTGGAATTAAAATGGGTTGATGTTATTTCTTTGATTCAATGCCAGGTGAGAGCTATTAGGTGGATAGTTAGGATGCTTGGGAATTATTGATGTATCATCTTGGAAAATGGTATTTGGGCTTTCACTTATTTCCTTCTATATGGTATGGGCTGGGGGAAGAGTTTTGGAAGAAGTCTCTCTGTGGAAGAAATTTAAGAAAAGCAGAACTAGGGAACAAGGTGTTTTTCCCTAAATTCAGAGGTCAAGTGGTATTCTGCCATGGTGTGTGTGGAGAAGCAATTTTGGATGATAAGATGTGGTTTGTTAGTCCAAGAAAGCAGTGAAGGAAAATGATGATATGGTATTTTATACTCTCTTGGAAGTGGTAGGGCTTCTTGGGTGCAACGACTCATTTTGGTTCTCAATGGGATGAAAAGGCCAGTGCATTGTGCTTATAGTCCACCTAGCTGGCTGTCAACCATGTGGTGAAGTGCTGAATTTGCTTAGGTGCAGTGATACTACACATGGAGAGCCATTTTGATAGTTCTCCAACAATGCTTGAACCATTACTAACACATACATGAGCTAAATTTTCCTACCTTTTTTATTTCCCCTTTGAGTCTTTTGCACTTTGTCATATGTCGTTTCACACCCAGAGTAGTGCATTTTTAAACACTATATGAATGCACATTATGAATCCATTCTAATGTTGACAGTTTCCAGATTAGGTAAGTTAGAACCACAGCCTGATTCTCTTTCCGTTTATTTTATTTGTAAGTGATTTGCTCAATGTGGGATAGATGCTAGTGCTGCATAACCAAAGTCATATCTAATCATAGTTGCAACAATGTCATGTCCCAGCATCTGATTGAGCCTTGAATATAAAAAAGAAACGTCAATTTGTTTAACTTCTTAGTTTCTGGTAAGTTACATACGCATCCGTTGGGTTCTGAACCCACAACCACATTCTCCACCTCGTTTTTACAGGGAGAGGAGGTGGCATTTGAACTAGAGCTCATTGGCATAGAAAACAACAATTTGTTCACAAGTTAGATCAACAAAATCTAGGAAAATTAGGTTACTTTGAACTTGAATGGAGTGGTTTTTCAGTCTAGCATATAGTGCTCTAGCAACTTCAAGTTGGTTCTTTTGTTTGCATGTAATTTAGGATACTTGCACATCATCACAATAATTGCTCCTCCAATTTGCTGTATTTTACATTCTCCTATTAGAAAATCTTTACTGTTAATGAGGCATATTATGAATGTTTCTATAATGTAAAACCACATTTGGAGTGGACTTGTGGACAAGTATAGAATTCAGATCTAATTATATTGTTTATGAAATGGCAGAATCTAATTATATTGTTTATGAAATGGCAGAATATGGTATTGGCCTAGAGCATCTTAAAACTCAAATATAAGGCAGATACTTTTTTTCCCCTTACCTCCACGGTACCAAAGTGTGCAGTTTAGCTAATGGTGAGGAACTGTGTTACTAATTCCATCTGCAACCTGGCATCTCTATTTCCCTGTTTCTTTTTCTCTGAAACTGTTCTAATCATGTATGTGTCCTGACACCCAGGGCCTTGTCTTGGGGTCGGGGTTGTCTTAAGTCTTTCAATCTTTTATATTGGATGGCATGGCAAAAACTTATTAAGAATGACATGACCAGTTTTCTTCATTTGATGCTCCCTAAATATCATGCTGAAGGGCTTGCAAATATTTGGGAAAAAAAAAAAAAGTTCGTAGCATTTATTGCCCTCTTCTATAACATCAATAGGTCTTGATACTCTGTAATTACTTATGTTATTTTACTCTCAAGAATTTCTTAGTAATTCTTGATTTGTTATAGAGAAGTTCACACATTCACTATACTTTCTTTATTTCCCCCGCAACAAGAGCACAGCAAAACTTAGTGCAGAAAAGGTATTCCTCCTTTTAAGAAAATGTGCTTGCATTGCCTCAATCGTTGATGTTTTGCAGGCAATATAAGAAAACATACATGGAATCACTATCATCTATTGATTTATTTGTATGAAACCTCACTCTCATGTTAAGACTTTTCTTTTGATGTTACTCTCTTTGTTAATCCTTGCAATTTTTTTCGGTTTGATATTTATTTCTTATGTCCCAAGTATGTCAAAAGCTTTCAGGTCAAACTTTGGAAGATGGTAGCTAGAAGGAATTTCGCCTGCCCCAGAACACAAATAAAAAAGATGTTTGGCTTTTGCAAGAAAAAGGGATTGTGATACATTGAAAATCGATAGGCAATGAATGGCTTTTGATTGTGTTCTAATACTTGTTTTCAACATCCAATTCTATGTTAGTAGATGCTAGTCAGCTTTCAATGAATGCTACTGCATGAAAACCATCACTGTATGAGGGAAAAGAGTCTGTTGGCAGCAATTAATTATGTGGCAGCAATATTCCTGTTATTGTAGTTTCTGTTGTTATGATTTTTATTTTGTTCTGTAGAAAGTTCTATCACTACAACTATTTTTTAATTAAAAAACCTTACTAATTACTTGAAGCTATAGATAAGTAATATGCCACAGTAAATCCTTTTCCTTTCCCCAAAAAATTTGGGGCATTAGAAAGAAAGTATGGCCTCATGGTTGCCAGCTGGATATGTTTGCTGTTGGAGCCAAATTGTTGATGGGAAATCTTTGGCAAGCCAGGAATGAGTTGTAAATTATATTATAACAATTAGAGGAATGATTCTAGTTGAAGCCGTTTGAGTGTCCTTTTGCAAATATATATATATATTTGGTGGAATATGGGAAAAAAAATTATAAACAAACACTTTAAAAGAATTTCATAAGCTGAACTTAAAGAGGGCTAGGAAAGGCAGTGGGCTGTAAGAAACTTCCCAGATACTTCGTTTTTTACAAGTAATTCAATCTTTAATTCATTTCAAACTTCCCAGATACTTAAAACTCTTCTGAGTTTTGAGGGTGTACGGCTGTTCTGATAATCTGCTTAGAACATTACTGGTGTAATGGTAAGTCTTGATTTAATTATTGTTCACAATACTGTTCGAATTTTTCACCCATGTATTCCTTTTTTAAAGAGAAGTGCAACTAATAGTTCAGTTTCACTAGGATGCCTGGATCTTAAGGCTGTGTTTTAATATGATGTTATTTTTTTCTTGATACAGTGGGATTTTATTGCCATTCTGTGGGTTTCCTATCACAATATCAGTGAGACTAAACACTGTATGTGCATATTGATAGATTTGAACTAAAATGATCAGTTGAGGCATCATCCAATTGTTAAAGGAATCTGGACTAAATACAATTCTCTTTATTGGCAACTTGAACATGGTATGCTCAGCAAACTAGTCATTCATATTCCATTGACCTCTGGATTGTGATGTGTAGTTAATGAGGGAATATTTGCTCCTTTGCCCATTGTTGGGTTCTGAGGGAAGTTGTGAGAGTTAGAGTTGCTTTGTTTTTCAGATTCTTATCATCAATAATTGTTTCAATAGCTATGAGTACCATTTAGTCAATCTGGCACTGATTAAATGTTTGAGTTGAGGTGCTTTTGACAATTGAAGAAAGTGGACCTTTTTGTTGGTGTCTGATTTTCCAACAGCCCATGCAATTGTCACCAGAGAAGCAACATCAGAAAATTAGCAATGTCTTTATGCAAGAAACTACATACTTTCTAAGGTACATGTAGGTCTTGGTTATTTTTAGCTTCTGGTGTTTATGTACAAAAATGTTGCAAATTCAGTCTTCGTGTTGATGGATGAGTACTTCCCATAGGATGAGAACTTGCTACTCCTAGTCTAATTTGATTACATAAAGATTACTTATATCATAGAAGAACATATCAGCATCTTGAATAACTTCAATGTTTCTTTGATTTTGCCACTGAATTACATTCATACCCACTTAGATGCTTCTTCTTTAGCAACTGTCATACTCTATATAAGGTAGGTTTCTTTTCTTGTGAATATTCCCAAGCCTAGGTTTTCAGTGTTTAGTGGAAAACTGGTGCCTTACTTTATGACGTCATAAGTATAGTTTTCAAGTGTCACTGGTAGTTTGAGTGGTTTCAACAGCAGAGTCAAGAATCCCAAACCAGTGCATTCTGGAATTCTGAAGGTAGCCATGTGTGTCTCTAGCTTTACACTTAAAGGTACAGCACAGTGACTGAACATTATCTTGCACTGTTTGAACAATTTAACACTTTTCTCTTCAACAGTGAAATATTACTCCTTTCTGAGTTCACTTTTCGTGAAAGATCTTTTTCTTTTTCCCGAATGTGAATTTAGTGAAAATAATTTGTTCCACTGATGACAGTTACTTAAGAAGGCAAGGATAAGAAAAACGTGGAGAATATTTATTAGCAAGGCCAGAGAAACAGAGACATACACATTCTTTATTAGCAAAGATCAAATTAATCGGTTTCAATTTGAGATCTTTGTTAGGTTATCTCTTTTGACTGCTTTACTTGCAAGTTTTACTAAATGACTGAATAGAATAAATAAAAATAAATAAAAAAGAGAGTGAAAAGGAAAATGAAGTTGCTTCAGTTCTTAGCTAGATGAATTTCACTAATTATAAAAATTCACTGTCTTGAATATAATTTTTACAATTTTTTTATTTATTTTTAATCTTTAAATCTGTTATTATACTTGATTCATCCAAATGTTTAAAGTTCACAATATCTTCTTCTCTATTTTTTATTTTTTTTTGTTCAGTTTAGTGAATCTTTTCTTTATTTGCATTACCATCTTCTGCGACATTGATGCGTAATAAGTAATTTTAATTGCTTACTAATCAAGTACAAGCTCTTTTATTTGTTGTCATTTACCCTCCAGAAGGTTATGTTATATATTTTGATAATCTATTTACTTTCTCTCTAATGCTTATGTTAAGATTCCTGCTTGAAATTGAATTTTTGCCTTAACTTGCACCTCATAAAGATGAACAGCATGCAGAATTACTTGGGTCTGACAGCACCAATATAAGAAATTAAATGTGTCTTTTTGACAGGATTTTTACTTTGATAGATAAATTCATTATAAAGCACGCCTATAGGAATCAACCCATGTACACAATCAGTGTCATTTTGGTTATTGTGATTAAAATTCTGTACATAATAAAACAGAAGGAAGGTTGATTAAGAGCGGACTGATTTAATGTTATTTCTTGTTGTGTGTAATCACTTTGGGAGAAGTTAATGTTAGAGGCATCTGTTAGCTTAAAATCTGAATGATCACTGTTGTAGTTGCCAGTGATTTTTTTGCCACACTATGGTAAATATGATGCTGGTTAAGGTTAACTAAAAGGTGATACAAAAATACTAATTAGTTAAAATATGACTGCATTATTTCATATAGGTATTTGCGCATTTAGACTAACCACAATAAATTTTGCAAGTTGCAACAAGTGGATAAATTTCTTCTTGGCCTTTGGATATGCCCGTTTTTAACTTTGCTTGCTCTTGAATTTATGTTGGTGTAGCATGAACTAGCCCTTCATTTTTTTGAGTATGTTACATCTCTGTGCGGTAAAACAATATTAAATCTTGTCTTTGAGACTGATTATTGGAGGAAGTAGTTGGTCTTTACAAATTCGATATATACATCCTTTAATAGGGCTGGTGACGTCCAGTTTCTTTCACAATGGCAGCTATAATTCATATGAATAGCTGATTGTTGAAGAAATTTCTACCAGCCCCCATGTTACACTTGTCTTATATGAAAAGGCGTAGGAATATGATATTTACCAAGTTTTGTGGCTGAGGCATTTTTTTCCCACATGCGGTAAGGGCCTCTTCTTTTAAAAAAGAAAAGTTATATTTTGAGGCCACTGTCATGAGAACATTATTGCCTTTTGAAATATTCTTTGGCCAGGAGCAAGTACTGCCAATGGGTCATAAGCAGATTTTCTCTGTACAAAAACTTCCCACTTTGGGCCAAAGTGGGCCCGCCACTCTTCCTGTGTACTGTAGTGGGGCAGATATTGCTTGATCCCAAGATGGGCTGTTTCACAGTATTCTAGAATTCTTTTGTTCTGAGTTAATATGTGTTCTAATCCATCAGTTCCTGTTGAAGAGGGCACTGCAGAGGTAAGGAATGCGACTAGGTAGAAAATATCTTCATCTGGAATGACAGTAGAAGTTCTGTTATCCCACCTGAAATCAGAATTAAATAATTCAACCACTTAGCAAAAGCTATGAGAATCTTTTTAGATAATGATTTGTATTGTGAAACTGTTACTTTGATTTGTTTACTGGGTAGATGAGGATAGGGCCATTGCTTGTTTCTGTAAGGATATTGCCAAAGACTTCATCTGCAAAATTGTGTATTTTGCTTTTAGGTATGAAAAGATTGAGCCATGGGTGTGGAACTTCCCACAAGCCTTTTGACCGTAATTTGACCTCCGACATGTGCACCCTGTCCAGGAACTCTACATACGTAACTTCTGATTGGAAAAGTGTTGATTTAATATAGCTTAATTGAGACAATAAGTTCTCAATTTCCTGCATAATTAAACAAACATATGTGAGTGCCAATGATTTATATAAATTTGTTGATAATTTAATAGTTCATTTATTCTGTTACTTTAGGAAATCTACCCTGATGGTGGGCCATTGCATGCCTACCTGATTTGCTACTTCAGTCTCGTCTAGGTGGAAGTATTTGGCCAACTCCAGGCAGAAGAGAATCTTTCCATCTGACTTGAACTGGCTGGCTTGAACTGGGTCTTGCGGATTAAATGATGATCTCCAGTTATTCAGCAGACCGGTCCTGTTTATTATCACAAATCCTTCAACATAATCAAACGTCTTTTCTACAGATATTAGATGTTCTTGGTCGATTGCAAATGTCATGAAATCTGAGTATAGCACTCTAATCCATTTTACCTGTTCAAAATGGAGAATTGTGTCACAACAATTGGTAGTCGTTACAATACACGACATTACTTTTGAAATTGATTAGCCTAAATGATTTTACTTTTACCATATAAGGTGCTGGTTCCAGCAATATTCTTGCTCGGGTTATAATGCCGAACTGGCCAAGTCCTCCAAGAACACTGTGAAAGAGGTCGCTGTTCTGCTTCTCTGAACAAGTTACAACCTCCCCTTTTCCTGCACACATTTCGGCTCCACCTTTCAGTAAGTATCCATTGTATGCGAATGATAAACATTATTCTTGAAAATTAATTCATGACTAATAGCTAAGTTTCTCCATGAAACTCAGGTCAAGTGAAGACCACCTATTGAAGTAACCTGGCCACCCACAATTTCTGTATCTTATATATATGCATGCCTATTTTTTTTTTCACGAACCTGTTACAACCTCCAGCAGGTGGACATTACTGATCTGGGGGCCATGGCGAAATGCCTGACCACTGATCCCAGCATTAGATAGCGTACCGCCAACAGTTAGATGTAGGTAGTCTGTCCATGATTTTGGTGCTAGCCCGTATTTCAGGCTTTCATGCAGGATATTTATCCACAGCTCACCACCAGAGACATCCACATATGGAGATTTTCCAGCATAAACCTGCATATCTGGGCCCTGGAGCGATTCCATGTTAATCACAATTCCTCGATGTGCTTGTGATTGGCCCTGGAGTGAGTGGCCATGGCCTCTAGCTGCAACTGTGAGCCCTGAATGAGGACCCATCTGCCAAATATGCTTTATAGTTGTGGCTATATCAGAAACTGACTTTGGATGCAGTACTGCTGCTGGGAGGAACTGGTACCTATTGCCAAAATCTCTGGCTGCAAGGTGAACTTCGTCAAAGTTGAAATGCCCATCAAGGGTAATTGCTCTTAATGTATAAGGGATGCTGGAAAAAGAAAGGTTTATTCTGATAGTTACACAGCTTAAGAACAAGATCATAAAGCCTCTTATGAGAAGAATGTTGTTTTGTCTGAGGAAGCTAGCTGGTGGGTATCCCATATTTTTTTTTTTTGGTCAGAAGAGATGGGGGAAGCAAAGGTGAAAGAAGTTTAATCCTATAACTTTGTTTCTTTGTGAGCAAAAGAAAAAGGAGAGGCCTGGAAGAGCCAAGGAAATGAAGGGCTGGGGAGAGAATTTATAGGGGAAGGTTTGGTTGGCTAAGTCAACGTATCTTCAGCTGCGAGAATCCGTATGAAGACTGCCTACTTGGGTGGAAGAGTTTTAGGATTTCTTTTAGTTCTCCTTTTTAAGCCCTTTTGTTTATAAGAGAAGCCATCACACATATGCCAAGTTGGAGAGAAAAAGTTACAAGAAAGAAGATTGCACAGATCTTTGCACTTTTTCTAACAGTTGCAACCACAAACCCACCTTTTCCATCAAAGACAAACATGTCTCATGTATTTTTTTTCTCATTAACCAAGTTAAGGATAGTTTTCCCTTATTTAGAAAAAAAGTAGTCTCTCTGCCAGAAGGCGTATTTATCTGCCTCTGATGACCTGTGTGCCCATACCCGTGTCTCACTCGCATGAATGATGATTGTGTTCTTTCTGAATCCATTGTTGTCGGAATGTTGACACTGTGAATCTACATTCAGATCGAATGAGAGAGACTAGCGGGCCTGCCTTGATTCATTTCACAGGAAGAGAGATGGACCGGTGGGGTATCAAGGGTCCATGGAACACGTGAAATTCAAATGGATGATGTGTGCTTTGTGGGGGGAAGGGAGATGATTGGTTATGTTGGGACCCTTTGGGGCCACGGTTATTGTCTTGGAGAAGAGTGAACATGGGGATGACAGCAGGGAGGAAGCACTGAAAGATTGCTCTTTTGCTTATCTCTTCTGCTATTTGTTTTGATGCCTTAGTTCCCATCAATCGGACAAGTTTCAAGGATTCTCTTGTTTATATGTTTTTATGTGCAATTACATGTTTTTTTGCTCTTATGTCAGATTCTCTTGTTTATATGTTTTTGTGTGCAATTAATTTACTCGATCTAGTGCAATTCTCACTTTTCCACTTTTTGCTGCAACTTGTGTTTGAGCCACCAATAGAAAATCTGCAACTCCATGATCAGTAAGCAGCATCTCCCCCCTTTCCCCTTTCACGGGCAAATTAATCTGTTACCTCCTGTTCTTTGGCATCAAAAATTCTTGTATACATACTTGTTCTGTTCTTGAAAGTAATAGTTTTTACTTGTGGTCCTGGTCCTCAAGATAGAATCGCTTCGAACATTATCTTTTCTGCACAAAATCTTCCCTGCTAGCTTTTGGCATCAGCATTCATGATTGAAAAAATGGATCTGATGACAGTGGAATCTACATGCATCATTTTGAGGAACATTTTCTGTTAGAAAAATATATGTCGCGGACAACATCTTACAAGTGGAGAGGTGTCATTCACAGCCACTAGAAAATCCAGCATATATGGTAGGATATCCTTTGTTCGGAATACGATACAATGTTCTATACTCTATGATATTTTTTTTTTGACATGCCCGCACAAGAGGAGAGAGAAATTCGAACTAGTAACCTCTGCTTCATTAGGCGTAGTCCAGTCGATTGAGCTACCCGATGTGACAATACAATGTAACACTATCATGTTAACCTCCCAAAAAAATTTGTGGATGCGACGTGTGACATGGAACTGCCATGTCAGCCAGCACAATCTCCATGGGTAGTTGATATCCTAAACACCCCGTGCTGACCAGGGAATGGGAGGGCAATTTTTTAAAAGAAATGGTAAAACATTGCCATCTCATTGGCTTTTACACCACTTCTACCCCCCTTTTTTTTTCTTTTTCTTTTTTACATGTCCACACAAATGAAGATGAAAAGAAATTCGAACTAGTGATCCTGCTTTATGAGGCGTAGTCCACAGCCGATTGAACTATCCTTTGAGGACTGCTCTCATAACTTTTGGTGATGTTTCTTAATCAAGAAATGGTTTGTGATAGTTTAAGTGGTGCGAATACATCATTAGAAGGCCTAGTGGTATTTTAAGGCTTCCTTTTAGGGACTAGGGTTGAAGAATACGGTTGGCCTAGTGACTCAATGGTGCATGATTACCTCCTCTAAAGAGTGAGAATGAGAGCAAGATATCCTCTTGGTTGCTAGAACTTGTAGGGAAAGAAGACACATAATCTTTTGGGAGGATTCATTGGATCAAAACAAGACATAATTATGGTATAAAGGAAGATGACATGATTACAAACCACATTGTGGAGGGCAAGCTAGGTGGCCTCTATTAATTAAATCTCAAACAAGTCATCTTTTGCAGATTATAAAATTAAGATTGTTAGAATTTGATGTCGATATTGCACTCAACTCCTCCCTTGATGGGGTTTGTATGATCTTCAAGTGTGAACCCTAGCAACATTTGTCCTCTCTTTTGTGGTGAAAAACCTAATATTTGATTGCACCCTTTTCTAGAAGGAGACCGACCACTAATAAAGAAATCAAGGCTATATTAGTAGAGACGAAATGATGTGAGGGCATCCAATTACACGTATTATAGGAGCCCCACATGTTGATCAAATGCTTTGTTTGTGGAATGCAAATGTTGAATTTGATTAATTATAAACATGTGTCCTTTTAGGGGTCTAAGGGCGGCGACAGTGGATCCCATTGCACTTTCCATTGATCATGGTCGAGTAAAATCATCAATAAACAAAATGCCATGAGGATGCCATGTCAGCACAATCTCGAGGGTTCGATTGGCTAGCGGAAGATTGAGGACCGACGAATGATAATCCGGCAAGTGGGGGAAGCCACGTTAGCTAGCTAGCCAGGGTCTCCATCCTCATCACCAGGCCACTACGACAAAAAGTTTTGTGCTTGAAGGGGTTGTTAGGACACAAAATTGATTTAGGATGCTCAAAACAAAACATTTGAGATTATATTAATTAATTATTCTTATCATGTTCCCTATCCCCACTTTGATTCCTCTCTAATCAATGTCTCCCTGTGCCTTTCCATCCTTGAACCAAATCCAAAAGCCACAAATCCTACTTGCTCTTTTCTTTTGTCGTCTTACATTTCTATCTTCCCCCTTTTCCTTGAGGTAAATTAAAGAGAATTCTTATCTCTTCTTGACAACTTGGAAAAGATAGGAAAAGATCAACAAACGTATCATAAATAACTTCAAAAAAGAAAAAAAAAAAAAAGAAAAGCAAGGTTTCTATTTGGAATGAAGTTACCAAATTAATTTAATGATGGGTGGTGAAAACATATATAATTAAATATAATTAATACTCAACTTTACAACATAATCTTTTTTTTTTCTTTTTTTTTTTTCATGTTAAATGATGGGTGTAAACCTATAGTTATGTTAAATCAAGTTAAATAGTAATTTGTAAAAGGGCTCCAATCATCCATCTTGTAATTAGACATCATCATCAGATCTGTTTGATAGAACACGCCGATCAGATATATACGGCCACCTTCATATCTATGGTTTTAGGCTCAATTATGTTGTACAAAAACTACTCATGACGATCTGTTGTTTCCACTTGATGTGGGATTTTCTCACGTTTCCACAAATTTAATGAAATATTTTGAAAAAGTGTTTTGACGTATTATAAAAGTGAATATAATTTTTAGAGTAGTATTATAAAGTGGTGGTGCAACCACCTTGACCAGAATAGAGTGGCCGCGCTGCCACGCGAACCCGTATCTCCCTGCCTTCTATTCACTTGCAGGCAATAATGCAGCCAAATTTTTCATAATGTTCGGCCCATGCATGCGTATTTTTGTTTTTGAAAGGTTTTTAGTTGATATATAGAAGTTGCAGCCAATTAATCACACGCATTAATTTTCCAATGATTAATTGCTTACAAGAATAAATGATGTCACATGCTATCACAGATTTCGCCACAAGTTTGGTTTCGATCTCTTCTAAGAGAGTTCATTACGTATTTCTTGCTTTGATATATTCTATGTCCATTCACCGTTCTCCATATATGCTTTCATATACTCTTAAACTTTGTCAAATTACTTTCTCTCCCAACCTCAATAACTTAAGTATCGGAAGTGGTTCTGTCAGACATCCGATTGACCTCTTTAACCTTTTGTCTTTCATTCAACTTTTTTTGGTGCTTGGCGTGTTCCGTGCGGTCAATGTATGAACAATATTTCTGCTTATATTTATATCATGGGTTCCCCACAGCATGTGAAATGTAGTACAACTGTACAAGAATACAAGCTAGATAGAAGCACATGTTAGGCATGAGAGTGACCATTTCTTGGAGAATTAGTTGCTCAATGATTGGCTTAATTGGAAGAAATTTGGAGTTCAAACTTCCTAATTAATACATCGATATCAAGAAGCTAGCTGCTATGCCCTAACAAATTGACTTGAATTAAGATTTAGTATTTTTCTTTTAGGCACAAAATTAAAGAAAAGAACTAATGTTCTAGAAATATTTAGGTGAAGTTCCAAAAGCAGAAGGAACCTTGACTAGATAAAGAAAGCTAGCAGAAGCAGTATATGAACCATCCGTTCATCCCTTTTCATCCCATGTGCTTCAGACTTATATTCTTCTCCTACGTAAGGCTGCAATTTGGTCAAGAGTGTAATCACTCGATCTATGAAATCTCAAGAGATATTTCTCTGCTCCTTTCCCTGTCCATCACATATTGAAGCTTTCATGATGTTTAGTCCCTCTCATGAAAAGCATATGGAGCATTATAATACATATATACAGTCAACAACAATTACGTGTAGCTTAGAAAAAAAAACAATAATTACGTGTATTTATCAAAATGACTAAACTAGCTACTTCTTGAACAACTCTCCCTTCTTGCCAATGATTAGCTGCAAATTTATCAATTAAAAGGGAAGAAGGATGAGCTCTTTATATGTAAGTCTTCGTCATATGTATAATACTAAGGAAAAGTTTCTCGAAGAGAGAAAGAAATTATGTACAAGTTTAGTTTAGTCAAAGGCCACAAGAATTTGAGAAAAATTGATTACAAGAGGATCAAGGGATTTATTTTGGGAGTTTTAATTGGTTTTGGATATGTTTAAGGAGTTCTTGTTCATTAAGATTTAGAAGTCTTTATTTCTATTTCTAATAATTAATAATTGATCTTATCCCTTAAGGGTTAGGAGTTCATATTTAATTTGTATATTAGGATTTTTAGTAATCTTATATTTAGATTTGTAACCTATATTTAGGCATTCTATATATGGACTCGTTTTCATTTTATTTTATTGTTTTTTTTTAAAAAAAGTATTCTCTTTATTCTAGTTATCTTTCGATTAAGACTTGTTTGGGTATGCATTTCAGGGGCTTAAAAGTATATTTAACACTCAAAAAGTCCATTTAAAAAAAAAAAAAAAAAAAAAAAAAAAAAAAAAGATTACGTACTTAAGTATGTACCCGTTTGGTAAAAAAAAATTGAAAACGCTTTTAAGGGTTCAAAAAGCCTAAAAATTGCCAAAACGTACTTTTGACAAAAGCTTAAAAATGAAACTTTTGACAAAAAGTACTTTTTGATTTAAAAACTCTATTTTTCAAATGCAATCTCAAACATACTCTCAATTTTAAAATCCTTTTGATTTATTGTGCATAACTCTTGTTAGAGCATTTATATTCACCTCAACTAATTTTCTCTCCTTTATAGCTATATATCTACTTTTTCAAAGCACTTACATCTTACTCTCTATGTTAACTATCAACTTTCACCTTTTCATTTAATTTTTGTTTTTTGAAAGCATTTGCATGCATGTCTTGTCAAGAGTCATAATTTTATTTTTATTATTATTATTTTTTTCCTGTGCAACTCACCAATTTTTAGACGAGACCATAGCTAACCGGATCGATGTAGCTACAATTTCACCTAACTAACCCAAATAACCTTTGACTAGCCGAGTGTAAACGCTCTTACCCTTCTTTTTCCACCGTGCTGGTTATTGACCTAAATTAATTATCATGCCATGAGTGGTTCAGCAGCAACCCTAGAGAGTGCTGCATCATTGGAGCATTATATTGGTGCATATGTACTTGCTTCTTTGAAGAACAATTGGTCTCTTAATTGGCATATATCCATGAATTTAATACTAATCAATTTCTCCCACAACATAATTATCAACATGAAAAACAAGAAACAAATCAAATCCAATTTGATATATATATATATATATATATATGAAAAATTCATATATGTTTATTATCTTTAGATTTGTTTCATGGACTTGCAGCTCATGCATGACGCAATTTGGAAGTTAACTCTCCAATTGACTCCCTTGGACTGAACACAACTCATTCAAAATGGGTCCCCTTTAACACTAAATTAATTCAAACTTTGAATGTCATTTTCTACGACCAGAAATTAACCAGAACACAACTCATTTTCTAGACAATATAATAACAAAAGAGTCTCCCAAATGTCCAAAATCTAGTGGCTGGCCAGGATGTTTCTGAAAGAATATATATAATCTTATTCATTTTGTTGACCGTCTTCTTAAATGGATCTCACAAGTCAATTTGTTGCTTGTATGTTTTGTTTGTCGGCGGCATACAGGTCTTCAGAAAAACCATGTGCTGCATTTGGATTGGTTAGGTCTAAGCCCAGAGACAGATGTTGGGAGATGAGAGCATCCCAAAAAGTTAAAACGTTTAGTGGAAGACATTTTCCCTTTCACGTAAGAAAGTGGAGTGCAGTCAAGATGTGTTGAAAAAATGTGCTGCATTTTCCATGCGTAATGCTCATTATGTATATGGACCACCATATACAGGAAGTCTTGTGGAAGGGGACAAAACTTTGATAGGCTGCTTCTTTCACTACGTACAGATTTTGTGTATATGGAGAGAAATCGTGTCCAATCTTCTAACTCTTGCTTGAGGGGAACTCAAACCGCACTCAGTCCAATCATGTTTAAACAAAGACTATAGGAATAGCTAGCTCCGACGCTTAAGTTAGTAACGAGTTTTGTGTGTTTCTCCTACAGAAATTTGCGTAATTAACAATGGGGTATATATGATCTGTGTATATATATACCTGGGACTGGGATGGTTGCCTTCCATTTTTTATGTAGAGTGTGCTTTTTTCCCTGTTCCCTGTACGGCTTTAGCTAGTCAGGTTTGGTCCTCTGACAAGGTACAACCCTATTAATTAGGTTTGATGTCTAATTTGTTTCCTCTAATGAAGTATGATCTTGTGCCAGGTGTTGTTCTCTAGTGAGGTATAGTCTTGCCAAAAGTAGTGGTGACGAATTCCATGCTTATTGGCAGGACGTGGCCCGTTATTAGTTGTCGTGTAGACTCAGAGACGGATTCAGAAAGTTAGATGAGGAGAGACCAAGATATATAAATTTTTTTGGGACAGGGCCAATGACCTATAATTTTTTTTTTTAAACCTTTTTTTTGGGGGGGGGGGAATTGGGGAGAGGCCATAGCCATCCCCTGTCCCCCTATGGATCCGTCCCTGCGTGTAGTGCTGCATGTTCACTGATTAGTTGATTTGCTTGACCGATCCCTCAAAATCCATGGTCTAAACCCAATTACCCAGTCCAAAGTACGTTTGCGTTCCCACCTTGAAGTTGGTTGGGTGGATGTTTACTACATCACATACTAAAAACGTGACATATATACTTCACATGGACAAGTAAAATACATTGTTTTTGGCAGTGGATAATGGCCCAAACTTGCCAAGTCCTCCAATGCTTGATTTTCTTTTTGAATGACATGCCTTCACGTCGTTGATCGTTCTTAGATATGTTTTGACTTTTGATGAAAGTTTGTCACCATTATTCCCAGTGAAACCGAGAGAGAGAGAGTAATTAATTTAGAAATAATTTTTCTAAAATTCTTTCAAACTTGTAAGAATTCAATAGGTATTAATTCCCATTAACGAGTGGAAGAGGCATTACAAAAGAAAATAATTGGTGTTATAAATCGTATGAAAATATTGAGTACTACACAAAAGGATTATTACAAAATATGCATGTGTACGTCCATTTCAAACTAATATTTTCTTTCCAATAACCTTCTTATAAAAATCTCATGACCCTAAACAAAAGCCAACTTAAACAAGAAGTCACGAATCTTGAAATAAATTTAGAAAAGAAAATTATATTATTGTTTGAAATATATTTGACCATTCAATTGCAATGAAAGGCAGGGTTTTGAGCCCTATAAATTGTTGTTTGCTAAATTTTCAAACCAAAAGATTTCTAGAGTGCGAGAAAAACTCCATGGCTAGGAAATATATGAGAGAAATTATAGTGATAATGGAGTTAATTATGCTCATTCTAATGAAGGTGCAAGCTAGTGATGATCCTCTTCAAGTCCCCTTTCCTCCTTCTGACCTTGATAATTTTGTTCCTAGTCCATTAACTGGTTGCCTTGATGCCAAACTTAAAAGTTGTGAAGAAAGGCAAAAACAAATGCGACCTATTGAATACGACCGTTGCATTCATATTACCTTTGCAAATTGTTTTGGTAAAGCTAGCCGTGAAGACCCAGCGTATAAATTTGCTATCTTTTCTTTGAACAGGTGGAGCACCACCCTGATATAAATAAGCTTAATTTATTCAACTTGTTTGAAAGTATATCTTAAAGTTTTCATCAAAAGGCACTACTAAGGTATCATCTATATATATATATATATAATATATGTAGCATCTTTGATCTCTCTAATCTCTCTTCTTGATTCGAGACACATATGAATATATTATATTTATTGGATAGATATACGGTTTGAAATTTTTTACCTAGAGTGCATATATATATATATTTGAACACCACTCTAACCCACAAGTCTAAGCTAATAAGTTTAGGTCCACTTAAGTATATTAAGTACGTACTCTTCTTCTTTATACTTTCTTAATGTGAGATTCAACACTCACAAGCTAGTGCACTCACAACAATATGCATATACTATAAAGACCAACAAAAAAAAACGCTAGCCACATTGTACTTTTATCGCAAAAAAAAAAGTCAATTTGAAACTTCTCTAGAATCACTTGTAAAACCCAGTTTTACCTAATAAGTAATATATGTGAAATTTGACACATCTTTCCAATAAGAGATTGGGACGTCGCAAACTCCCCCTTCAACTCGTGACGTAATCGTCAAAGCCACGTCGTGCGATGCTAATAGTACCGCATGGCGTATTACGGGATAGCTCTGATACCATTTGTAACGATCTAGAAAATGTAGGTAGCCACATCTATGATATCATGCCAAAAGGACTAGCTAGCCAATTTGAAACTTTTTTATAATTGCTTGTAAAAGCTCAATTTCACCTAATAAGTATACAATGTAAAACTTAACACCCATGAACACTTAGTATAAACGATTCACTCTCTATATGACCTACTCATAATCCTAATACGGGATCAGGGTGTGTGGTGTGACTGGTGTCCCACATCACTTGAGGATGGAGATGTACTTATATGTATACTTGCACCATTCTTGACAACAACATGTTTTAAAGCTGTAACGGCAATGAACCTATCAGAACTCTGCAATTAAGCGTATTTGTGCAAAAGTAATATCAGGATGGATGACCTCCTCTAAAGTCTAGTTCGGGGGAACTAAAAGCAGACAATATTATGCGTCAATGAGGTGAGGCGTTACAAATGGTATCAGAGTCATTGCCCAGCCTGAGATAGGGGGAACATGCATAAGCTCATGAAAGTCGCCGGTGTGAATGCTGGGTCTAATGCCCCACCCCAATGACACTCAATATTGTCCACTTTTGGCTCCCTCGAACCAGACTTTCGAGAAGGTCACTCATCCTAATACTACTCTCGCATAAGCTCGCTTAACTGTTGAATTTCGATGAGATCATTACCATCACAGCTTTAAAACACGTTGATATCAAGAAGAGTGCAAGTATACATATAAGTACATCTCTACCCCCAAGCGATGTGAGATGCCACAATCACCCCCTCTTGGGACCTAACATCCTCGCTAGCAACTCTCATGGACTTGTGCACGCTTTCCCCATCTTAGGCTAGGTAATGACTCTGATACCATACTATAACGCCCAAACTTTCGTATAAGTCAAAAAGTAGAATTAAATTAATTAATTCCACATGGCGCTACTATCTTTACATACAATTGCAGTAGAAGAAAATATGTAAACCTTTTTTTTTTTTTTTTTGTTAACAAAATCATAACTCACTCATCATCATATAATACCATAGCTTTTATCCGAAATAACATATTATAACATTATCCAAAATTTTATTACAACAACATAAGACTAAAATTGTCTTGACATCAAATCAAGAGATGCCTCAAGGGCATTTATTATCATAATTTATTTTTTATATTCAAAAAAGGGTAGGCCGTGGAAACCAATTGTAGCTATCATACCTATGTGTAACCATAGTAGCACCTATCCGATGGGAGCTGCATATATAGGAGGGGTTTAAAAGGTCAGGCGCTCCCTCAACTTCGATTGAGCTATAGCCTGGCCCAGCCCCATCAAGGCATCAATGGGAATCCAAAGCGGCTAATACTAATTAGGCATATATAGGGATTTTTCATTGCGAAGGTTCAAATCCATACCCTAGTTCATGCTCTAACCACTTGGGAATTTATTCTCATAATTTAAATAGACTCAACATGAGTTAGTTATTAAAAGGGTGAGAGGCCTCCTGCAAGCCTTATAAACCAAAACCTTAGACAGCATAAGGGTCATCATCTAACTTCTTGTCACCAACATCTGTAAAATTTCTACCATTTTACAGGGAGAATGTGTGAGTCCACCAGTCAATAAGTATAAAACTTATTGACCTTACGCTTAATGTTTAATTGCATAAACTGTATAATATTTTTAGTATGATTTTGAGCATGCATATTTTGGGATATGATAAATTATGTTTGCATTATATATTACATGTGTTTAAAGAAATATGTTAAAAGAAAATGAGTTTTAAAGGGAAATGAGATATAATTATATGAGACAAGTGAAAAGTTTGTAAAATATGGGTACCCAACAGTTGAGTATGGTTATACACTTAGCACCCCAATGTTAGCAAGGGGGAAATAAAAATGACTAGTCAACTTGGCGATTAAGTGGGAGTATACACTTAGCAAACTCCAAAGGCCAAGTGGGAGTATACACTTGACATACGGAAAATATGAAATGAAAAATGAGCATGTAAATGTGGAATCTGATAAATGGTTTTTTCATAAGTATATATTAACAAAATTCTAGACATGATTTACAAAACGGCTATGAAATTTTAGAAAATAAACAGTTATATGAAAACTATACGTGAGATAGTTGTTTAGTAAATTTGAGATAGAGATTTTCAAGAAAAAAGAGGGGGCTCACATTATACACGTATAGTCAACATATTTTATACTTATTGAGTGGTGGACTCACACATTTCCCTGTAAAATGATGGTAATTTTTACAGATGTTGGTGACAAGAGGTTAGATGACGACCCTTATGTTGTCTACACTTTTGGCTCATGAGGCTTGTAGGAGGCCTCTCACCCTTTTAATAATCGACTCATGTTGAGTTTATTTAAATTATGAGAATAAATGCCCTTGAGGCATCTCTTGATTTGATGTCAAGACAATTTTAGTCTTATAAAATTTTGGATAATTTTATAATATGTTATTTTGGGGATAAAAGCTATGGTATTATATGATGATGAGTGAATTATGATTTTGTTAACAAAAAAAAAAAAGTATACATATTTTCTTCTGTTGCGATTGTATGTAAAGATAATAGCATTATGTGGCCCCACTCCAATGACACACAATATTATTCGCTTTTGGCTCATTCAAACCAAACTTCCCATGAGGTCACAAATTCTGATACTACTCACGCATAAGCACGCTTAACTGCGGAGTGTTAATCTTACCAATTACCATCACGGCTTCAAGACTCGTTATTGTCAAGAATGGTACAAATATACATATAAGTGCATCCCCATCCCCAGGCGATGTAGGACGCCACAAGGTGTTACATATACCTTATCCATTTTCTTAATCTCACATTAGAAGAATGATTTCATTTTATTTTTCTTAGGGCATCAATATATAGATGGCTCAATATCAAATACTTCATTTATTAATAAGGGAAAATTACACTTTACCCCTCCAAAGTTTGGAGCAATTTTTAATTCGACCTCGAAAGTTTCAATTTTTGCAATGCACCCCCCCATCCCCCCCAAACTTCCTAATTTTTGCAATTCAACATTTCTGACTTTTTTTTTTTCTTTCCAAAATGTCCCCATACTAAATTAAAAAAATAAATAAATAAAAATTAAGGGGTGGTCAGTCTGAGGTGACCAAAGCCACCCCCAGGCCCGACTGGGATGACCAGCTATCCCTTAATGTTTTAAAAACTTTGGATGGGGGCATTTTGGAAAAGAAAAAAAAAAAAGTGTCAAAATGGTCAAATTGCAAAAATTTGAAAGTTTGAAGAATGCATTGTAAAAATTGAAACTTTGGAAATTAAATTGAAAATGACTCCAAACTTTAGGGGGTAAAGTGTCGGTACTTTCAATAAGGCGTTGCATGTGAGAGCTAGCAAGATCTTGGACTCAATGCGGATATTCAACAACCTTTTAAATTGAATGAGCCCTTTCTCAACGACCTTTTAAATTGGAAAGTGTATTGGGACTATTGGATCGTATTTACACTCTTACAAACAACTTGGCCCAAACTAAAGATTACTCAATGGCCCAAACTTGCCAAGTGAAACCGAGAGAGAGAGAGAGAGAGTAATTTAGAAATAATTTAATTTACTAAAGATTACTTAAAGTGTATATTATAACTCCTTGGGGAGCTTGCTTTATAACGTTAACCAATTGTCATCACTTAAAAAAAAAAAAAAAAAAAAAAAAAACAATAGCTTATAACTCAAGATTTATCTTATTAATTTGATCAAAAGTCACAAATTTCAAATGGCTTTTTATTCGAATAATATTTTAGAAAACTGTTGTAACATGTATTCACATCCTAATTAAGGTTTTTGATTTGTTTAGTGCATGGGATCAATGTATCTACATATTCACATCCTAATTAAGTCACAAAATAGTTTAATGTGACCAAGTAAATTTATTTCTATTTTTTTAAATATCTCTCCGTAGTATGCAAGAATTCAATTTTCTTTTTTTAATAAATTATGTTTTTCTTTCCAATAACCTTCTAAATGGGAAAGTAAATTGATCCCATTAATTACACTCTTACAACATACTTGGCCTAGCTATATATCCATGCTATGAAGCATATATTAATTTATAATCATTCTCATGACCCTAAACAAAAGACAAGTTAAACAAGAAGTACTACTCACGAATCTTACAAAATAGAATATTCAGCTTGTTTGAAATGTAGAGGCAGGGTTTAAGCCCTATAAATTGTTGTTTGTTAAATTTTCAAACCAAAAGATTTATAGAGCGTTAGAAAAACTCAATGGCTAGGAAATATATGAGAGAAATTATAGTGATAATGGAGTTAATTATACTCATTCTTATTAAGGTGCAACCTAGTGATCATCTTCAAGATCCTTCTCACCTTGAAAATAATGTTCATAGTCCATTAACTACTTAATTGCATTGAATCGGGGTGTTATGTATTCATCATTTATCAATTTTCTTAATGTCACATTAGAAGAAGGCTTTCATTTTAACATTTTTTTTTTCTTAGCTAGGGCAAGATCAGTAGGCGGCTCAATATCAAATGCTTCATTTATTAACGATATAGACAACAATAATGGGCTGTTCTACGCATCCCTTTTTATAGACTTACTTATATTGAGCTTATTTTTTCTTTTTCTTTTTTTAAAAATTCCAGTTATGTGTTGGTGATTTCAAATTGGGGCAATACGTTTCCACCTCCGGTGTTTCAGCCGCTCCTGTTGTTCTCCGGTTGTTTTGTTGTTATTCTGTATTTTTTTGTGTATTTTCTGTAATTCTGTTGTATTTTTTTTTTTTTTGGGTTTATGTCTCTCTTAATTTTGTTATGATATGGTGGTGGAGACTTCTAATTTGATCTTTGCGTTGGTGCCTCTCTTCTCTTCGGTCCTAGCTAGATTCGGACTTTGACAGTGCATTTATATAGCTAGCGTTTCAGCTACTTTTGGGTGACTGTTGTTGTTTCTATGTGGGGATTCAGATAGGTTTGCCTTAATCTGTACTCCTTTTACTTCTATAACCGCTTCGAGCGGCCCTTTGAAAGAACCGAATCACTTGTTTGACCAATTTCCTAGCCTTTGTATATTTCTCTTCACCACCACACATGGATAAATGAGAAATCAATATACGTAGTTAACTTAAATTACAAATCGCTTCATATGGTATAAAAAACTGGCTATTAGAGTTTTTTTTTTTTTTTCTTTTCTTTTCACGTTAAGCAAAACGACTAGTGTCGAAGTTGATGCCGTTTTATGATAAACGACGTTAACATTTTCGTTGTTTAATTACATCAAACAACATATTTGGATTTCATTTACAAGGACATTAAAATATATATAAACACAAATTTTTGCTTCCTTTTTAATAAAATGAAAAATTACCTAAACCCATGTGGTGCTGATCACTGCTAGTTTTTCTTTTCTTAATCAAATACTCTTTCCAAAATCATCAAGCTAACAAGAAAATAGCACAGCTTTAATGCATTTCATAGCATTTATATGTTACATTACAATTTTCCATCTGCAACCCATAGGGCATAGAAATCAAAAGTGGCACACAGGCCCAACCAACTTCTTTACAAAACGCCTACCAGCACGAGGCCTCAAAAGCTGACTCTACGACTCGATCATATAGGTCGTACTGGTTCTGTACATACCCGTCCGACTCTCGTCTCCGGATCTTAAATAAATGTAAAATTAATATTTTACAAGTGATTAAGTATGGCAAACAATCAACTATGACCTATTCACAAGATAACAAGTGAAACCTTGTTTTGATACCATCTTAAGAAGTCAATTAAACCGTTTCCTTGCAATTCGCCTTTTGGTCTCTCACAAATATAAAACCTTGTCATTCAACTAGGATGACGTGATAGTGAAAATTAACCATTACTTTATTTTAAAAAAAAAAAAATTACTAATCCAAATGTTAATTTTTATTATCACATTATCAAGCTATATGACATTCATGACAGTCTACTAAATAACATTATTCTTTTTATATGTATCATCATCACCTTGCCTCATCAGACAAGAATGAGGTCGCATATTTCATGTATTTATTAATATGGAAATATACAAGCAAATTCAAGAACAATTTGAAAATATCAAATTCAAACTCTGTTATAATATGTTAGAACCTCATCTTAACTAAAAATCTTAAATATATTAAATTGAGTCCAAATATATGATATAAAATTAACCACTCATACATGTATATCCTTTCCATTTAAATTTAACATAGAATTTTTTATTATTATTTTTTTTTTTTCTGTAAAGAGGATTTCTATCAAGTGTCAGGCTCTCCTAAGATTGGGGGACTTGAAGCAGCATGGAGGAAGGAAACTTGGCAGAGGCTATTTAGTGGAGTCACAAGGAAGCTCTCTTGCTAGTCAAAAGGTACTATAATGATGGTGCCTTTTTTTTCCCAACAAAAAGACACATATGTGCAAGAAATTTTCCTCCCATACTCTTAGATTTTATGTTCACAAGCTGGAATTCATCAATGAAAAAGTAGACTTGTGTACAAAAGAGATTAGGGTGGTTGTGCATTTGTTTCTCCATATCATGGCCATCACTTTCTTGGGCTGAGCTGTATTATCCCATTTGGCTACTTGGAGAAGACTCAATCACTTCGATTTGGGCCTCCTACTTCCCTTTTTTGCTTTCTTCACATGAATTGTGGTACATCTTGTCCATGGGAAAATTTTAGAGAACAAAAGAAATAACAGTTTAGTTTACAAATGCAAGCATCTTCAGCCCTAGGTAATAGAGAATGAGCTTGTAACTTACAGTTTCTTTTGTGCAGTTAGTATGCTTTATATAAATATATATAGTGAGGGTATGTTGTTCTAAAATATACGAACAATCACTTATATATTGAATGAATTATTAAAATATTAACCAAAGAATTAAATTTACTATTTCTTATGAACTTGAACTTTTGAGATAAGTAGTGATTAAACATAGTATTAAAAGCAAAGATTTTGAGTTCGAACCCTAATTATAAAGTTATTCTCATTTCAATTAAATATTTTATGTTTTGGGCAGTTTAAGCCTACGGAGGAATGTTACAATATAATGTTAACTCGATGATTAAATTCTCAATTTTTTACCGGCTTAAACTTTTAGAGTAAGTGATGATTTAACACTTTCTTTAATTTGTTTTTTGGGACTGATAAGCCCATGTTAATGCTTTATGTCATATTTTGTCATTAACTACTCATGCCTTGAGTGATGTATGCCCAAAAGGTTTGTACGATGTGCTGCTTCAAGAATGAGGTCTCAAGGCTTGGTGGAATTGTTGTAGTGCAGCAATGAATTAGGCCCTGACAGCTTTACAGAATGATTCCCAGCTTTTTAAAACCAAAATACTTTGACTCTAAACTGTGTGCGACCACCCAGTCAAATGTTCAGTCTGATCATGATGAGGTATCTCTCACGTTGGTGAAGAAAAATGGCATGGAAGACTTCAGGGGTGCCAAGAAACTCAGAACAATGCTGTGACATGCTGCATAAACGCTTAAGCTTATTAAAGATCCAAATAGGAGCTTAAAATACTTTACTCAATGCTATCAATATATACCTAGGTGATTCTGGGGGATGAGGGGTTGTTAGTTGCTCACAAGCAGTCCTTGAGAATGTAACTCCCTTGTATCATACAATTCAATACAATAAAAATGCAGCCCTAAGGCAGTTATTAGTGGTGGACATAAGCCTCTAAGGCCGAAGTACCTCAAATCTTTTGTGTTTTCACTGTCATTCACCTTCTATTTCAATTAAAAATTTCACTTGTTAGGCATCCTTTATTAAGTCGTGACAAGAAGATAGACTGTGTGTGTTAATCAACTGTGTAGTATTAATATGAGCTACTCAACTAATGACAAGATGGCATAGTTTCCCATTGTTTCCTATTCAAACTATTTTAAATTACAGGCTAACCAAATTCTCTTCTAGCTCTCAACTTTTGAAATCATCTGAAGCAATCATTTTGATGCCAAATCTGCATTGAGTACTCTGAGTCAAAGCTGAGATCCTTCCCTGTCCGACTGGATTTTATTGGACCTAGAATGCCTTTCAAGCTCGGAGATCTTTGCTGGTAACCGTTAATCTTGCCAATCCTACCACTGGTTGGCATTTCAGTAGTCATAGGGGATATGACAGAAAACTTATTCTTACATGGTGAATAGCTCTCAGAGCATGTTTCAAAACTCCTGGTCCTTATTTTTGGTGAGCTCATGGATCTTGCTTTTGCTTTTGCAGATGCAGTAGCAGCCATGTAAGCAGGAACAACAGGAGAGCTTGAGAAAGAATTATGATTTCCCAGTGAATGTTGCCTCCTATGATGAAATGAGCTCCTGGAAACAGATAGTGGAGAATCCAATCCTTCGAAGTTCTTCTGTACCTGAATATTTCTTAGCTTAAGTTGTCTCCTTCCAAAACCCTCTTCTGTAACTCCTGGCCTTGGATTTGAAGTTAAAACTGAATCCAAATCTTCAAGTTCTCTGCTTTTAGTAACTTGGGTATCCACCCATTCATCCAACCAGTACCTCCATCTTCCATTTACCTTGTTTCTTTCTGATTCTGTTGACTTCTGAAAAACAATTTCCAGTTGAAAACTCAGCAGTAGAGCCTAAATTTGAAAAATATAATTCATCAGAACACAATGCAAAGGAGTTTACCCGATGACTGATTGAGTAATCCTTTATTCTTTCTCTCTTAATCATGGCCTCTTTCTTACTTAAATACAATGCCTCTGCCTCTTTCTTTGACAGTATGCTATCGTCCCACCTTCTTTCACTATTCGAGTCCATCTGAAAATCATAAATTTTTACATCAGTCAAATTATCTGAACTACGTAATAAATTAAGGGATATTAACTAAACTAGCTAATTAGAGATTTTAGAAAACATTAGAATGAGTTCTTTCATGCTGATTCCCATACCCTTATTATCTTGTCTCTTAAAGTCTGTAATTCTTTACTTCCATCATACTTCCAATCTCCTTCGGCCATTTCAAATCTTCTTGTGCAGACCTGTGACTGAATATTTACAATGGACTGCAAGCACTTTAGGGTAGTTATAGCTTGTCGTCTCACAGCTCTGCCTCGAATAATAGCTTGAAGCTTCACTATTCCCTTCAATGCTCTCAAAGCTTTCCTTGCCTATAAAATTCTCCCACGTAAGTTCATCAAAACCATGTAATCTGTGAGAGTTCAGAAGACAAAGACTAAGATATACAAAATTTGCACATAAAGAGTTCAGAAGACAAAGACTAAGATATACAAAATTTGCACATAAATTGAGTTCCCAATCCCAAATTCCTGAAATATGTTTTCTACTAATGTGCATTACTTTATATACCTTATTGCTAGTACTCAAATTAATTTCCTTACTAGATCTATATATCTTTTAGAAGTGAATCAATTAGCAGAAACTAATCAAAAGGGTTAGTTAAACTCACTAGGTAACCCCGAAAGGCGGTCTGAATTTTAGTGGCAGCAAATTCAAGGATTTCACGGTTGGATTGAGGGGCATCAGCTTCTTTGATGACTGAAAACTCTTCTTTTTCATTTTCATCTGCCGATAGGATATCAGCAGCAGCAGTGGTGGCAAGAGCCACAGTGAGAGCATGCTTGCTTTGCTCTTCTTCCTCTGCCTCACCTAGACTTAAGGATGATGGTGCAGTGAGTGAAGCCAATCTTTTGATCTTAAGCCTTCCAAACATCCATTTCCTTCTCTTCTCCTGATAATATAGTTCTAGCAATGAGGAACAGAATCAAAGTGCCCAGCTGAACAAAAAAGCAAACTATTTTACCTTTTCTGGTTTCAACTGCGTCTCCCTGATAAAGAACCTCTTCAATATATTGAACCAGCTCTTCTTCTTAGCCATTGAAGAACCGACAAATCACATTGATCTAAGAAGGTTCTGATTGGTTCTGGAACTATGTTGGTGGGGTGGTTTCTGATAGCATATTCACGCATCAGTTAAGAAAAAAATGGTTAAAAACTATACCAACATGATTGGTTATTAACAAAGTAAATTAGTCATGAACTGATTTACAATTAACTAACTCAAAATTTTTACTTGATATAAGATTTGAAAGCTGGAAGCAGAGAAGAATATGAGGCTGATTAGCAATTGTACATCAGAAATGGAAAGTGAATGAAATTTGAAATAGCATCTTACCCAACAGCAACAAATTCTGTATTCCTGACAACAGATCAAACAAGAATCACGCCATCAAAAAAGTTTCTTTCAGAGATATGGCCTTGAAATCTGATAAACTATTGTTTATATGTTTTGGTATGGAAGTACAGAAAAGGAAATCCCAAGAAGAGTGAGATGGGTATATTTTATTTTTCTTGGGAAACTGATATCACAAACAAACACCCAAAAGTTTGTTAAATTTATTAGTTGAAAACAACTTAAATTGGAACATATGTTTTGTACATCTATCCAATCAATCTCATTTAGCACCTTTAGACGATGGATTTCTTCTGTTCATTATGTGGGCCTCTAAGTGAGTGATTCTTGGGAAGAGGCAGCGGCATTTTGTAGTCCTGGAGGGAACCTTTTATGAATAATGAAGAATTCTTTTTCTTATTTTTTTCCTCGTGGGCCCTCTTCTCTCCTTTTCCTACTTCCCATTTTCTCGACTGTAACAGACATGTTCATGTGTGTGTTGGGAGTCAAATCACAGAACTGCCCTTCACTTATTTTTAGTTCGAGGATATAACATGCATTTGAACGCCCATCATGTATGATGGAGATCCACTCTTGCTGCATTTAAATCTTTAATCTTCACTTGATTGATCTTTGTTGATGATCATCAGTCTATTTGTTTCCTAAGCATGCCAATAAAAATGTGTTTGGTTAGTAACTAATGTTGCTGGCTAAGCCGGCCGCCTGGCCAGCCCCTATCAACATCAACTTGCTATGATCAAGACCTTAAGACTTTTCCACTTCCTTCTTCTTCTTTTTTCTTTTTTCTTTTTCTATTTTGGGAAAGAGAAAAAGGGATTACAAATGAGGCTTTTTACCATTCTTAATCCTTAAAAAAGAAAGAAAATGAGAATTAACGGGAATGTTTCCAAACACAAAATAAGAAACTGCCTATTTTATAACTAGGTGTGGTGCACGAGAATTAACACATCTTGAAATCTTCAAAAAATTATACTTTTCAAAGGATTAGTAGATGCTGGTGGATGTCAGAGACGAGCGGCCATTAAGTGAACAGATAGCCTTTATTGAGAGAGTCCCCTTCAAGTTGGATGGAGGAAGGGCAGCCATAGACTTTGCATCTTCCTTGTTAATAACATTGATATTATTTGCCACTGGCAGTAAAGTCAAAAGAGTACTTGTTTTATGTAAATGTATATACATATATATATAGACGGTTCCTAATTTCTCAGTAAGTACATGGCCACTGTTCCAAAACACATGCGCGGAGGGCTATAATTGAGGAAAGTGGGGGAGTCACGATGTGGAAGAGATGAGAGAATGTGGGGAAGGAAGGAAAGCACCTTCTTGGGCCGTGAGAAGTGAAGACAGCTGTGCAAGGGCCCTAGATATGAGTAGTCATAATACATTCTCTTATCCTTTTAAAAGGAATGAAGATAATTCTCTCTTTGTGTGTGTCGCCTACACAAGAGGAGAGGACTTTCTCTGGCTTCTCTTAAAACTCTTTTGAAACCAAAATCTGTAAGGTTAAAGTTGGTGTTTTAACGTGTTTACTATTTTACTCATTACTAATCTCAAAAGCTTAAGCTCACGTGTGGTGCAAACTTTTCCTTAATAAGTGAAAGTTAAACACGTAGATTTACGAAGTTAGTGTTCGAACTTCTACTATAATGCAATATTAAACTAGCTTAGAACCCGCGTGTTGCACAAGATTATTCAATTTAATTTTAAAACTTAAAACACATCTCTATTGTATTTTTTTATTATAACTCAAAAAAGTTGTGTAAAAAAAATCTTTCATGCCTATTTCAATAAAAAAAATTTTAAAGTTATATAATAGTATATTGTTGAACATACTGACACAATTACACATAAGATTATATGAATATATAAATTACATAAAAATATACAATCATAAGAATCATATATAATTTTAGTTTTAATGCATATAAATTAAAACATATTAAAAAAATTCTCAATGTGTAATTTAAAATAGAAAGAAGTGTAAAGAAAAAAAAAACAGCAAGGAGAAAAATAGAATGAGTTAAAACATAAGACCCTTAATTAATTTTAATTTAAGCACATTAAAAAATAATAGTAAAACAAAAGACCCATAAAAAAATAATATATAAGACCCATAAAAATCATACAAACAAACCCACAAAAAAAAAACACTAAACTTTGAAATGAATTAAAACATAAGACCTATAAAAAATATTAAAATATTGATTCATATAGGAGTAGTTTTATCTCTTTCATAAAAGAAAGATAAAAATGGTGGAAGGAATATTGGAACACAAAAAAACAAAACAAAACAAAAAGAACAACAAAGTCAATTAAATTTACAAAAGAAAAATAAGAAATTCGAACGAAAAATAATATATAAATTAAAACTATATTTGTCCTAGTTTCAAAGGCATAGGAAAACGTATTACAAATATTTTTCTTTTCTTTTCTATTTTGACTATCCTTCACATATATAACCTAAAAGGAGCTAATTTTAGGACAAATCGGGGAAAAAAAAAATCAATGAACATCAACATAATACAAAAAAAAAGTATGTGCTATCAATTTGAATTATATATATATATATATATTAGAACAAAATATAAGGGAAAAAAATAAAGAATGAAATAA
>CM017324.1:26000378-26093953 GCA_006937295.1 Carpinus fangiana
AGGAAAAGTCAAACTTGGATCACGTCCATCAGGAGGTCATCAAGGGTGCCACGTCACCAATCGGAAACTGTGAGTCAACATATATAAATTTGAAAAAAAATATAAGGGACAAACAAAAAATGGAAGAACATAACCATAGGATAAAGATTAAAAAAAAAATACTAATATAGTTGAAAAGAACTATTATAGAAAAAGAGAGAGAGAGAGAGAGAGAGAGAGAATTGTAGTATATTTTTTTATCGAGGAAAAACAATTGGAATTTCTCTCGTCTTTCTCCTGAATTGAGTGTAAAATTTACAGAATAACATTGGAATATAAATAGAAAACATGAGAAGAAAAAAGAAAAATAAACAAAGAGATAAATGGAGAATTTGGGAAGTTTTTGTCTTTTTTTCATTAAGACATCAATTGAATGCATTCTAAATAAAACCCCTACGTTTTAATTGCCTCACATTGAGGAGATAAACGGAAAGCAAGAGAGAGAGAGAGAGAGAAATAATTTGGGAACCTTTGTTTTATTCATTAAGACAATTAAATGCATTGATATATAAACAGAAACTAAGATAAGATAAAAAAAAAAAATTAAATAGAGAAAGTTAACACAATTAATTTTATTTTTTTTAAAAAAAAAAACAGATATAAAATTGTAAGAGAGAGAAATAGTTATGACAAAAACCAGTTCAAAACATAAATTATGGGAGAGAGAGAGAAATTTACGACATTTAAGTGGAAATAGAGGGACAGAGAGAGACGTACGTTGGTTGATAGGTCATGGAAAATAGAGTTAAGACAAAAATAAAAAATAAAACGGTTTAAATATTAAAAAACATGGACACTCGCAATTTTAAGCATTTTCTATGTCAAAACTCAGCTTATATATATATAAATAATGATGATCCCAATTCCCAAACTTTGTATTACTAAAGAACTCTCCTGCACTACATTTTCTTCTCATTACTGTTTATGAACACATTGTGCAATATACTAGAAAGTAGAAACAGTGAAGAATGTAAATGCTGGTACCATTTTTCCAGCAAGTACCTGCGCCATTTCGGTGCTTTACTGCTGGTTATAGTACATGTATGGCCAGTATGGGTACAAAACAGCCGAAAATGCATGCTATTGTAGCTGCAAGTCCTATAATTCAACATTAATAGCTGCATACAGCCCATACATAATTTAGAAGCATCCAAGGCCCACAATCTAAGGTTAGCTTCATCTTCTTCTCAATTCTCATTAAACTAAGACTACAAGGGTCATTAGTTTGTACATGACACTTATCATTTACTAATTGACGTGACAGTTGATGTCATACTTCTAACAAGGAAGCACACAAATTCAAAAACCTAATGACTTTTTTCCTCCAAAAATGACTTCTTGGGTTAGTGGACGCATTAAATATTTACCTAAACCAATAGGTTCTTGGGCTGATCCCATGTTAGCTCTAAGACTTAGGACTCTAACTAAAAAAGTAAATACTTAAGCTTGAAAAGCTTTAGGGTCTAGTGGGCTTGTAAAACTCACTAAAATGTAGACTCCTATAAAACGTAGATTGTCAGTGAGTTTGTAAAAATTATATAATATTCTAAATTTCTTTCTTTCTTTCTTTCTTTCTTTCTTTTTTGGGGAAAATACGGATCACCCCCCTGAAGTTTAGGGCGATTTTCAATTCAGCCACTGATGTTTAAAAAATCGCAATGTGTCCCCCCAAAGTTTCAATTTCTCTCAATGTAGGCACTTTCAATTTTTTTTCCCAAAGTGCCCTCAACAGTGATTCCGGCAAACCATGAACGGTGATTCCAGCGAAAACTTGCCGGAATCCGGCGAAATCTAGCCGGTTTTTTTTTTTCTCTCTCTCTCTCTCTTTTCTGATCTTTTTAGGGCCTAAAATCGTCGGAAAAGAGCAAATTTGGCTGGGAACATAGCGTCGGAGAAGTGGGTTCACCAGATTTCGTCGGATTTCGACGAATTTTTCAGATCTTGTCGGAATCCCGCGAGATCTCACCGGAATCCGGTGAGATTTTTTCCAGAATCATTGTTGAGGACATGTTGGGAACAAAAAAGTTATTGTTGAGGGCATTTTGGGAAAAAGTGCCTACATTGAGAAATTTTGAAACTTTGGGGAGGCACATTGCGATTTTTTAAACATCAGTGACCGAATTGAAAATCATCCCAAACTTCAGGGGGGTGATCCGTACTTTCCCCTTCTTTTTTTTAAAGCAGTTGACGGTTGAAGGTTCTAGTGAAAAAAAAAAATGTTGAAAGCACAAAGCAGATGCCTAAAAATACAAGTAGCCCTCCAGATCAGTCAGGGCCCAAGTGAGCTGTCGGTTTGGATCATTGGTTGTGGGTGACAAATGGAGCCAAAGCCCATGGTAAACCCCAATACTTAGTTACTTCCAAGTTCCATCTGTGGGCTTTGAAAATACAATATAACGGATAAGATGAGATTACCCAAAAAGAAAGAAAAATACTGAAAATTAAATGAAAGAAAATTAAAAAAATAAATCTTTCAATCTAATTTATAGAAGTGATATGTGTCCTCTTTTTTTTTTAAATGGGCATGTGTCCTTTTTTTTAAATACATGTGAGATACTCGTGAGTTTTTAATAAAATTTATTTAAACTTTCTCCTTACTATTAAAAAAACATATACATCTTATATGTTCAAGGGATACATACCACTTTTATAGACTAAATTAAAAAAAATTTATCCAACTCAATTTGAAGGAAAACTTTGTCCAAAAATAAAATGCATCTATAAAATTAAGTGTTCAAAAAGGATAAAGTTTTTTTCAATTAAAATTCTACGACTTTAATAGAAACTTAATTTAAACAAAAATAAAATAAAAAGTATTGGTTAAGAAGTTAAAAATGTAGGATTTGAGTAAGGTATATTTATATAAAAAAAAAAAAAAAAGTAATAGTATATACCCCATTTTTCTTATAATGATACCCATAACTAAATATTGAACATATTCTTTAAAAATATGAATTGATTTAAGGAGTGGTTGCAGTTATAATGTTATCATTATGAGATATATCTTAAGCAAAAATGTGGTATATAAACATTACTTGTTTATAAATTTAATAAAAAAAAGTCTTTTAATTAAAACAACAAAGTATTATATGGGTATATAAATATTATGTAAAAATTAAGAACCTATAAATTCATTAAAATCGACTAATTTGACTAAAAATCCTTAGTGCATTTGAAAAAAAAAAACACACACACACACAAAAAGAAAGATATTACCCCCATGAAGTTATTCAAAGTCTCTTCCTTTAGTGTATCAAATTTTTGTTTCGTTTCAAATGCTCTCTACTGTTAAATATTGTAGCTAAATTAAACGGTAAAATGAGTCAAATACCTTTTTACCCCTAAAAAGTTTAAAAAATTTAGATTTACCCTTATTTATAAATAAATAAATAAAAATTATTAAAAAAAATTTAAAATAAAAATAAGAATATTTTAGTAATTTTATATTTCTCCTATAAATTTTTTTTTAAAAAAAAAAAATCCTAACAAAAGGATAACTGAAACAAAACAAAAATTCGATAAAAAAATAATAAAGGACTTTGAATATTGATGGGCAAGTGTACTTACCCTTATAAATAGGGAAAAATATAAAATGACCCCCCAAACTACCAGTCTTTTGTAATTTAACCTCCCAAACTTTCAATTGGTATAAAGTAGCCCCCTAAACTACCAACCTCTTATAAAATGGCCCCCTCCGTTAGTTGAAACCGTGAAAATGGATAGAAAACCCAAAACGACATCGTTTTGGTTATGTAGAGTTATGAAAATACCCTTGTTAGATTAAAACAAAAAAAAAGTATAAAAAAAAAACTAAAACGGCGTCATTTTGCTTTCTTCCCCTCCCCCGTGTTCTTTATGCAACCCATAGCCCACTGCAACAATCCCAGCCAAAAATCTCTCACGGGTCTGCAACAGAGATGGAGTTCTGCGAGCGACAGAAGATTTTTTGTCTCAATTCCCAAAGAATACCTCGGATTTTTTCTTTCACTCCTCACAAACTTCGTTGTCTGCAAGTGGAGCGTCCACTATCCCTAGTGAATCTCGATTGAGAGATTCCGTGCCCATGTCTAGGGGTGTTCAGGCGGGGCAATTATAACCGCTCCGTCAACCGCTAACCGTTTATAACTGCTTTTTAATAACCGCTAACCGTTAACAACCGCTTTTTAATAACCGCTAACTGTTAATAACCGCTAACCGTTAACCGCTTTGTAAAGCGGTTATTAAAAACCGCTAGCCGCCTAGGGCAGTTACGATTAGCGATTTTAGGGGTATGAAAAAGCGGTTATAACCAATAACCGCTATTATTTATATGTAATTATATAAAAATATATATTAATTATTTATATTAATTAAATATAAAAAAATAAAAATCCAAAACGACGCCGTTTTGGTTGGAGAATGAGATGAAACCTAAGGCTTGTAATATTTGTTTTGCTTACATTTACTAGTTTCAGATTTTCAGTGGTTTGTAGTATGTTTTGATTTGGGCCATTTAATGGATTTGAGCATTATGACTATGTATGTGAAATAAGCTCAAAAAATAGCATTTTTTTTTTTTCAATAGGGCAAAATAAGCCCAAAAAATATGGCAAAATAAGCCCAAAATATATGAAAAATGAAGGCCTAAAATATAAAAAAAGCTCAAAAGTCTATTTTTAAAAAACCGGTTATAACCGCTTGTTAGCGGTTTGAATAACCGCTAACCGCCGATTATAAAATAACCGCTAACTGCTTAGGCGGAGGCGGTTGCGGTTATTGCAAATAACCGCCGATTATAACAGCTTGAACACCCCTAGGCCATGTCACTCTCCAACATTGCTTAGAATTGAGTAAAAAACTTCGAGGTTGATTGAAATGATGGATACCAAAAACTTGCTTATGCTCAAAGCCCGTTTTGATCTCGATACTGCTTTTTTCTAAATGAATTTCTGCACGGAGAACATGACGAGCATTATGGGTTCTGTATGGGTTCTTTTCTACAACTATGTGTTCTATGTTTTTGGTTTAATGATCATATTCATATTCAGGTACGCATACATTTTATGTGTTATGTTTTGTTGTTTTTTGTTGATGCACAGTTTCCGATTGGTGACGTGGCACGCTTGCTGATCTCCTAATTAAAATATCCCAAACGTGAAGTGCCTACACGAGGAAGAAAACAATAGGATCGAAGAGAGACCGGGGGTGAGCCGGCGGGACCACTCTGATGCCTAAGTCAGTATTTTCCTGAGAGTGATAAGAAAACAACAAAAGCGTAAAGTGTGCTAGAGTTGCGTTATCAGAATATGAGGTAGAAATTGCATTATATAGACATGAAGTGGTAGTTTCCTAACCGGTGATTGACTCTTCCCTGATTTACTGCGTGTCTGTTATCGAGGGATTTAAGTAGTTATTCGTCCCTTGATTTACGGAGATCAAGGTAGGATTCGGTCGTTGGAATTTGAATTTCAAATTCCTGCAAATAGATTATCAATTTCGTATCTCCAGGCTCTCAACATTCGAATTTGATAGATAAGATCATATCTATTTGAATTCAAATGGATTTAGATCCCCGATCCCTAAATTTCAGGGTCTCGGATGTGAGGGCTCGGATTTGGAGGTCTCGAACAAGAAGATCTTGGAGGCCTCGGACACGTGGGTCCCGGAGGCCTCGGACATGTATCTCGAATCCGGGTTTGAGGCTTCGAGCTAGGCTTCTCGAACATCCGAGAAGACGTCTCGGATATTCGAGGCCTGAGATGTTCTCGGGCTTTAGCTTACTTGGGCTGCGACTTGGGCCAGCGAACTTCAGGGCCCGTCTGAGGTTGGTTCATGACCTAACATTTTTCAAGCATTTTAATCAATTATAACTAAGAGTTTCTTTTCTTTTCTCAGATCTTGGGCAAATGATTCGAAAAACGACTATGATTGATGTGTCATTCCTTTCCAACAAGAAAGGCTGTGGGTTGCAGAAAGAACACGGGGGAGGGGAAGAAAGGATTTGAATCCCGCCAAAACGACGTAGTTTTAGTTTTTTTTTTTTTTTTTTTTACTTTTTTTTTAATCTAACAAGGGTATTTTCGTAACTCTATATACCCAAAACGACGTCGTTTTGGGTTTTCCATCTATTTTCACTATTTCAACTAACGGAGAGAGCCATTTTATAAGAGGTTAGTAGTTTGAATGGCTACTTTATATCAATTAAAAGTTTAAAGAGCTAAATTATAAAAGGCTGATAGTTTTGGGCCATATTTTATACTTTTCCCATAAAATAAGAGATATTTATATAAACTTTCGAAGTCCTATGTGGTAAATCTTTCACTTCTGAAACAGAAGGCGAATCTTGGTTCTTGCTCGTACAAGTACAAGGTTTGCTTCTAAGAAACATCTTTTCTTTTGCTTTTGTTTTTCGTTCTCTTTGTTTCTCTCTTTCTTTTTCTGTGTCTCTCATTCTTGGACGAAAATAAAGAGAGAATTTGAGTAGCAGTTTTTGTTTTGCGTGCATTTGGGTGTAATGGGCAATTGGAGAAATCGTCCTCCGCGTAGAATTTTCCGTCAACCACGAGCTCCATGGCCGCCCCCTGAACCGCACGACCCTGGTCCTCCTCCTGGTAACTCTAAATTATTATTATTATTTTTAATCAAGATTTTGTTCCTTTTAGTGAATTGGGGAATGTAATTTTTGTAGAATCGTTGGAATGGTTGTTTTTCTTGTTGGGTTTTATCCGAAATCTAGGTTTAATTACTGATTTCTTCTAGTTCATTGATATTCAAGATTTTGATCCTTCTAGTGAATTTGGTTTTGTTCTTTTGTAGAATTGTTGTAGTTGTTTTTTGTATGGGTTTTATCTGAAATCTCAGTTGCATGACTAATTTATTGAATTTTTCTTATTCAATATGTTGATATATTTATTGAATTGGTGTTTGTAATTTTATATGATTATTCATCAAAAAAATGTATAATCTTTGGCATGGTATTTTCCTTGATAGGTTCTGTCTGGAATCTCAGTTTCATTACTGTTTTTTTGGGTTTTCTTATTCAAAAGATTTTGACCCCTTTACTGAATTGGTTTTTTTTTTTTTTTTTTTTTTTTGTTTGGCAGAATCACTGGAATTGTCATGTTTCTTGATGGATTTTATCTGAATTTCTGTTCCATTACAGATTTCTTCTAATTTGTTGAATTTCCTTTTTCAAGATTTTGAAAACTTTTTGTGAATTGGGTTTTGTGCTTTTGTAGAATCGTTGGCATTGTTATTTTGTGTTGATGGGTTTCATGTGAAATTTCAGTTCCATTACTTATTTCTTCTAATTCCTTGAGTTTTTCTTGTATTCTTCTGTATTGAACTTTACGTTGTTTAGACACCGACTGTATTGATGTTATCGACTGTTTCATTGCATAGTAGCTAGAAAGAAGCCAGGAAGTCTGTTATCACCTCAGAATCCTATATTTGCTGATCCAATGCCACTGAAATTTACATGCTTTCATACACTTTCCATGTATATAGATTCCTTAGTAGTACTTCTGCATTTGTAGATCTTTCTTTTTTTCTATTGCTATTAATATTTTTGTCTAATTAGCCAATCAAAAATTTTTATGTGTTGGAATAGATCAGAGATTTTAGGTTTGATTGCTTGGCCAATGGATGGAACTTTTGTGTTTTTTTAATCAGAAGTGTCCTAGCTCGCCTTGTATCTCAGTCTAGCATGTTATCGGTGTTAGGGAATTCTTTGAAAGTTTTTAGGGGATAGTTATGTAATTCTCTTTATATTCTTTGTATGTTGAACACGGTACATGGAGCTTCAATGCTTGATGTTTTATTGGTCAAGAAAGTTGTTGTAGTTCATGACGTCTCTTTCTTTCTTTTTCTTCATATATGTTACTTATTCCAAGCAATAATGTTTTGAGTGGACTCATAAATTGATTTTCATTTTTCTTTCTAAAGGATTACAAGATGGTGTGCCTTTATGGGAAAAGAAATTTTGCACTTTGGTTGGATCAATACCGTGGGGGAAGGTAGTAGACGCCAAGAAGTTTATGTATTGCCACAACAATATACTTAGTTGGGATGATTCTGCGGGTGAAGATGCATTTCAAAATGCGAAAAAACGTTTTTGGGCAAAGATCAATGGACTCCAATGTGATATCTCTCTTCCTGATCCGGATGTTTATATTGATGACATAGATTGGAACCCTACCATTGATCCTGAACTGATTAAGGAATTGGATCGAAATTGGTTTTCTCCTGATGAGGAAGAAAGGAATACAAAGGGGTGGCGTAAAAACAAAAAGACAAAAAACTCAGTGTCCGATCCTTCAGAAGGGCATAATATGAACCATGAAAATAATGACAATCCTTGGGAATGTAACAATATGCAGGATAGTGGAGCTTCAAAAAAAAAAGCACAGGGATGGAACCAGTGGGAAGACAACAAAAATGATTCAAGAAATTTGAATAATGGCGACAATCCTTGGGAACCTGGCCTCACTCAATGCAATGGAGGTACGATGGACAACGCATGGGCTCATTGTGGCGATAAGTCATGGGGTTGGAATAAGGTGGAAAACCATGTCAACCAACCAAGGAATTGGGACAAAGGTGGCAATTCTTGGGAGCATGGCTCTCAGGCTGTGGTCTCAGTGAAGGATAAAGGATGGGGTGATCTTGGGAATAAAGCTTGGGGCTGGAACCAGCAGGAGCCAAAGAATTTGGATAATAGTAACCATCCTTGGAAAAGCAGGTTTAATCCAATTCCAAATAGAGGATGGAGAGATTGTGGGGGAAATGCACGTGGTTGGAAACAGTGGGACAATGATAATAATACTAATAATAATGAGCTAAAGCATGGGGAATTTAGAAGAACTGGTGAAGGTTGGGGAACCAGGATTGAGGGTTCCTGGAAGAGGGAAGGTTCTCAACCATATGTAGCTACAAAAAGCTCCAAGTTTCAAGGCATTGGTAACCAAAGAGGTGATTGCTGGAGGAGGGGGCAAACTAAGAAGAGGGTCAGTTTTGCCCCCTGAGTAGTAAGTGATGGAGAGAGACTTGGCCTTCTGTTTTTTGCTAGTAGATTTTTCAATTGCTCTGATGTATCGCATATTGCAAAATTCTGTCCATGGAGTTGGGAGAAGCGGGTTTTGCAGAAGCTATATATGGAGCTATGTATCTTGTGTTGTTTTCATACCTCATATGCAAGGGCAAGTGGTGCGCTTGTGGAATGCTATTTTTTCAACACCTACAAGGGATAAAATATGAATGTCCCGGAGCTGTAGAAGAGCAAGGGAATCTCATATTTGTAGTTTTAAGAGGAACACATCGATTGTTTGGACCTCACATAATCAATGTGGCTTGTGTTTCTTTTACTTGCCCGAGTTACGAGAGTTTTTTGTTAATTGACATCTTCCAGCCTTGTTATAGTGATATCTCTTTTATCAAGAGGAAACCTGCTTCCCTGGATTCCCTTAAAAGTGATATGTGGAATTCGTAATGTTTATTTTGGTGTAAACAGTTGGGGAAATTGGTATTTACTCTTTAGCTGCTTTGTTAACTGCAATCTCTAAATTGGTCTATATTGTGAACTCAAGTTAGATGGTAAAAAAAATTGTCATGGACTTCTCAGGATTATCATCTCTTACATGCAGCAGGGTATGTGACCAGTTATCCAAATTAAGACTGGAGCCTATGTTATATAATTGGGACGTAACAGTAAAATTTATTTCACAATATTTATTTCATAATGTTTACATCCATTAACAAGGTGCTTCTTCACATAGTATATTCGTAATTATCCAATGATGAATACTACATTTCAAAATTGTTACTAAAACAATGAGAACAATCACTGGAAACTTCAAGCAATTGGTTTGTCAACAAGTTATTGATCTTTAAAACAAAAATATATATTATGGATCTACAAAGATAAAGTCTAGGCTGCCCTTTTGGGCCGGTTTCGAGTGCGTTGAAGGGCAGGTTCCTTTTTGAAGGAAATGTTAATATCCTCCTTATCCTCTTCCTCCTCCTCCTCTTCGTCTTCATCCTCATTAGCTTCTCTGATTGCTTGATTAATTTCAAGCTAGTTCAAGAACAAGACAAGGAAAATAATTCAGAAATCGTACATATGGGATAGAAATCTTTTTGCACAGAGCAACTTCATTGTAACAAGAATTATGGCACATTCTAAATACAATTGCTTCGTTAAAGTGAGTCTGATCATAAAGAATGTGAGACTACAAACACAAAGTAATCACCGAGAAAAAGAGAAACTTGCAGCTGAAACTGAGAAACTCAAGCATCTAGATTAAGCCAGTTGAATTGATTGATTCAAATTCAAAATTCAAAAGATGAGGTTTTCACATAGCACATGATAAATGATCTTGTTTAAGAAACATTGTAGTGAGGCTTTCTGTAAGGGCCTTGAATTAGAATCTCTTGTTGGTAAACATTAAAAATTTAAAAAACTAAAACAAAAAATATGGATTTCAAATTGTATTCTAAAGCATATATCCATTGTGAGTATGGATATTTTCACTGAAATTAGCTCCACCAATGTTGCATAGGATATAAACTGCCAGCATAGCCACATTTTTAAGAACCCCAGTTCAAGTTTAACTGTCATATTTGTGTGCGAAAAGCTAGCATTTTCAGTTCCTCCCCATATTTCCCTTCAAGACTATGAATTTGCGTGCAAATTAACATATTTGCACCCTAAATATGTTACCTTGCGACAAACTTGATTATAGACCAAATGAAGCCACCTCATTTTTTGATATCCAAATTATTCAATGGCACACATCGAAACAAGAATTAAGAAGCGACCAAAAAGTACAATAAAATTCCATGCTTTTTTTTCTTGGAGAAATACAAATTTCAACATACAAGTTTCCCCTCCAATTCCCACAATTCATTTCTGTGTTAGATAAGCCAAGCTTCGAGAGTGAATTGCTGTTGGGTGTTTGAGTAAGCATGTTTAGTGTAACCCAATTGCGGAATTTCATCAAATATAAAATATGCGGACACAAAATTTCATGTCACTCACCCGAAACCTTCAAACCCACATAACCCAGAAGCATTCACAACCAATCAAATACACAAAACTCCAAAAAAAGAAAAAAAAAACCATTTCACAGAACTTCACATACCTCCTGAAAATAGTCTCTGTCGAGCTTATCAGCGACTCTGATGGAGGCGAAGATAGTGACAGCCAAAAGAGAGAATGGGAGCGCAAGAGCGAAGATGTAGTAGCTCGTGCTGGGACCCGCACGCGTCACCGCCGTCAAACCTCTGGTTCTCCGTCGAGATGTGTTGCCGAGAAAGCGAATTGCAGGAGGTTTTGACACGTGCGGAGGTTTGAAGAAAGCACGGGTGGGTATGGAAGGTTGAGAGCGTGTGAGTGAGACTGAGCTGGAGATGATGAGGCTCGCCATGGTTTCGAGCCTTTTGCTGGTGGATATTGGATTCTACTCTCTCTCTTATACGCGCTGGGGATTAAAACCACGTGGATTTAATATAAGGTGGCGTTTGGTTTGGGAATTTAAAAATTTCTCTTCCATCATTTTATTTCTCATTTTTGTTTTTGAAAGTCTTTTTTCTTTTATTTGAAAAAAAAAAAATTAACAAATAACCTAAGACACTTTAATATATTTTCACATTTATGTCACATTAGAACACTCTTTTTCAAGCAAAAAACCATAATCTAAAAAGCATTAACAAATGATTCACTTATTGTTGTATAACTTATTTAGGTTTATACCCAAAGAATCAAACAAATGTCCGCAAAATTTACTCAACAGGCCTTACCCTATTTGGGAAGATATTCGAGCACTTGTTCCAACAAGATAGGGCTCAAATGCTTTCTCAAAAGCAATCTAATTGCACCTTATCCTTATACTAATTATAAATTACTCATACAAAGTGGATGTTCTTGCACAACAAAGTATGAGCATACTAAGTATGTGGCTCACAGCTCGTAAACTTTTCAATTCAAATATGCAAATTTGTGTTTGAAGGACTTTGTTGTTGTCCCCTTTTAAAATAAAAAACATTAAGAAACAACTCAAACTCAAAACACTCATAAAAACAAGAAAACAGTATTTACATTTTTATCGTATCATAACATACACTTTTTCAAACCGAAAGCAAAAAACACTCTCCAAAACACATTAACTAACGAAGCTTATTCTCAACTTAATTTTTGAAAGTACAATAACATACATAAATTCCTTGTCCAATCGATTTTCTTATTTGTGCAATGGCCAAGGAAGCAACGAAGCAATATGTCTCCATCTTGCAACTTCTTATTTTGGCTTAACATTAGAGGAAGCATCGCAGATGCAACGACAGGATAGATAATAGAGGCTGCAAAGTGGACAACGAAACAGAATTGTTTTAACAAAAATATAGTGAGAATTTAAAATTACATTATGGAAAGAAAGATCTGTTTCTTGGAGGGACTCGAATTGGTTTTAGCAGAAAATTTTGTGCTGAGTAAATATGCAAGTAAAGAAAGGAAGAAAGAAAGAAAGAAGAACATTTTTGGTGGATTTAAATTGAAAAATTATGATGATGATGATGATGATAATCTTTAACAAATTCTAAGCTTACAAGCTGTCACAAAAGGTTCTCTTTATGTGGTGGTCATCAGGAGAAATTACACCCTCCTTTCTGGTAACTGCAGTTTTTGTTGGGAGTTTTTGGTGCATCATTCAACAAAGCACAACAAAAGCAATTCAATATCTTGATGGAAGGAATTAAAGAGAAAAAAAAGGAATGCCAAGAACATGTTTCTGTGTATTTGAGAGAGAGACAGAGACAGAGACAGAGAGAGGACCTGTTCCTGGCTGGTGCTTGTCAGTTGCTTGTTGTGTCTGTAAATACTGTTGTTTCTCCTGGGGCTGGGGCTGGTGCTTGTCACTTTTTTCCTGTGGCACAACATGCTTGCATCCATCCTGCGCCATTGTAGAGCGAAAGCAGCACCTTGCTTGTCAAAGATGTATTTGCACTCAACTGATCCTGCTTCCCTCCATTCTGAGAGTATATATGCATGCGTATGGGTGAAGGAATTTCTATGTGGAAACATGCTATTCTTGTTGGTGTGAGCTAATGTGTCATAGCTAGCTTTTTCTCATGTGCCCACCATCAAGAATCAGAATCTAATGTTAAATCTCAATTAGGTTGGACATAATCCAGATTAGGCACATTCTCAATTGTGTCGGCTGAACTTACAACTAGCTAAAATAGGGTCTAATGTTAATGTATGTTCAGTCGATTTAGCTTGCGCTTTTTAAAACGTGAATTTTTTTACATCTTCAATTTATCACCTTTTTTGACCTGCAAAATCATGGGATCAAACGCACTCATAGTCGCCTAGTATCACTTCCATACTGACTACTCTTAAAACTTGAATTCTCACTAAACCAAGAACTAGGCTAGTATAATCTTACAAATTGACATTTTTCTTAAAATTTGTTATCTCTATCAGTAAAGATGACATTTTAGAAATTTGTGTGCAAATATTCCAACTTAAAACCTCTAAAGCATCAAACAAAAGCTTTACTAAAAATAGTTTATAGGATTTGTACTACGGTTTTTAAGTTGAATAATGCTAAAAATTACATTTTTATTTTACAATCATCCTACAATACCCTACAATACCGATGTAACAATCCAACCAACCCTAGATTTTTTTTTTTTTTTTTTTTTAGCAATGACTAATTCAATAATTGGTTGAAACGGCCACAGATTAAAAAAATGAATGGCGTGAAACATGAAGCTCCACCACTTAAAAAAGATAATGAAAGGGGGGTCGGAATATAAGGTGAACCCCTACTAACTAAAGTGATTAAAATAGGCACATGAAACTCCACCATACTCCTTGGGTGCAGAATATATACTGCCAGCTGTTTCAATCATCATCAGAAGAATATTTGTATAAAAATCACATAGAAAACACTTAAAGTTTGATAGAATCTTCATTATTACTCTATAACACAAAAAGGCAAAATCCCAGTATTTAGCTATATTGAATCAATTCTTATTATCGATTGACAGACAAAAAACACCTGCATTCCTATCTTTCGACAGTAGTACTTCTATTGCTACACCAGCAGAGCTTTCTCAATTTTGGCGTTCTCCATAAATACATTAGAGAAGACAGCCATTCTGTATTAACTTTTGAATCCCCATTATAAGTGAGGTGGAGGTTCTAACTCCCCCTTGCATGGCTCTCTAAAGCAGATTCCAATAAGAAATCAGTCAGAATAGAGTTCAAGATATACACACAACAGTAACCTGAAAATATCCCTTGACACTGTAAACATTTTACTTTCTATACACAAGAATAGAGACCATAGATTTCTAGTTACACCCCAAGTTGCTCAAGGATTGACCTGCAAATCAATTCGAAATCGTAAACTAGTGCTTGGACGGCGATCGGGAAAAAATAATGAAACCACCTCTGTAACAAGTCTGCCTGCTCTTTCTTTCTCTCCTGATTCTTCCCTAGAAGGTGAATAGGCATGATCGAAAAACCACCCAAATAGGAAGAAGAAGGAGAAGAAGAAGCAATCGTTGTAGGAGATATGTCACACTTCTAAGATGAGGCGGTCATCATCCATTCCTGGGGGGGACAATGGTGGAACAGCTGCTTCATAAGATGCAGCAGATTCAATATCCAAGATCTTCCTAAGAGTGGCCTGATACCGTTTGCGTCCACCGATCTTTCTTGAGGGAAGTGATTCAGAGGCAACAGCTCTAGATGAGTTGCTACTAACAATGGACGACAAAAATTTTTCCTTCGAAAGAGTTGTTGGGGCAGATGCAATAACAGAGCTGAAGACACCAGACTCCCTTAAACCTTGTATTATGGCCTGAAACGCATAATAAGATTAAAATAAGGAAGAAATAAACAAATAAGGGAACCCTGGTGCAGAAAAATAATAACAATATAGTAATAGTACTATTAAAAGGTTCGTTTGGGAAGGGGGAAACCCTACAAAGCTATGGGAACAAATTCACTTTTTATACAATCAACAAGCAAAACTACATAGAGCTCTGTCATTTGGAGGAAAAAGAAAGCATACACAAATTTCTGCCAGGCACAAAATGGGGGAATTTGATAAATCTCATTTATTGCTTAGGATCACATTACTTTTCAAGAATTGATTTTTTTTTTTTTTTAACACGACTTAACTTCTATCCTTGACTTTTGGACGATGAACTTTGCCATTCAATTAAAAAAAAAGGAACTATTTTTTTACCGATCAAAGCCAAATGCGTCCCATCCCCTATTTTCTTTTCTCTTAACTCTGTAGGCAATCAGCTGAGAGGACCTTCCATTTTAGATTTTGTCTCTTACAACTTTATCTTTACCTGCTTGCTTTCTTTCTCTTTCTTTTTTTTTTTTTTTTTTTTTTTCCATTTAATTTTCTAATTTTTCCACCCTCTCTCTAAGATTGAAGAACCATGCTTACCATGGGAGCATATATGCGAGTTAAGATACCCTTCCTCAGTAGCTTCATTTTTATATCTTTGTCACCCCACACAATGTGTTCCCGGTACCTAGTAGAACAAAAAGGCCAAAAAATATATTAATTCACAAGCAAAGACGAAAAAGATGTATGTATGCTCATGGCCAGAGTTCCTTCAGAAATCTGAGATTTGAAAATTCAAAAAACTACAATGGGTTCAAAATGAAAATAGAACACAGAAATGGGGAAAGGAACGAAATTATTTTTTCCCTTCAAATATTTACCAGTTGAGCATTTCTTCCTCTGTTGCAGTTGAAGCAATTATGAATGCCTGCAATGTATTATGTTTACTTAGTATGATGAAGGAAATGCAATCCAAAATAAAACATAGTCAACTTCTGGAAGCCAGGATAACTCCTACAAACTAAGCCCTTCTTTGGCATTCACTCGAGCTACAGGAGATCAACATTGACATGGCAGACTAATATCAAAACCAATAAACTATATATGCCTCATCCAACAGCAGTATTGGAAGCCTCCTTTTCCAGGATTTCAAAGTTAACTAACAACTATGCATTGTAGTCACCACTTTCCCAGGTCAATCCAGCATTCCCCAACTAATTGGTTTGCATTAAAATTAACCATTTACAAGAGGTAGCATCATCATTTCGCTTGAGCCTTATTATTTATTTATATGTAGTTAGTTTTTACATCATCTATCCCCTTTTCCCTTGAAGCTTCTGCTAGGCTTCAAGAATTTCACACCAACTTAATCTGTATGGTTGGTGTCACTTTCTAGATTACGTGCTTACTACAAAGCGCACTTTAGCACCTCCTAGTGGTCACATCACCGCTCTACATTGCACATGGACAAACTATGTAGTTTGTTATAAAAAATCTGTAATCCTTTTCTTGCTACTCATTATGTTCATATAATGGTACTAGTAATAGAAGGAAAAACATAAAAAAGAAGCACAAGTAAAATCACTAGACTCACGGATCTGTCGAATTCCAACATAAAGCATCTTTTGACATCCTCCTTCGTAGGCTTGCAGCCACACCGGTCGCGTCTAGAGGTCAAGTCTGAAAACTTGGCATATGTGTAATGTAGAACAGCAGCCTCCTCTAATTTAATTTCACTAGCAGAAATAACATGGATAAAGTATTGATATCAGAAAGCCAATTATAAATACACATCTTTTTTTTCTTCCACTATGAAATTATCATACTTTGGGGTTTTCATATAATTGTGCCATCTGTGTGCACCATTAGGGCGAAGATGGTCTTGAATCCGAGCAGCTGATTTGCCATTTCCATAAGTCAAAAAATAGTTTGGATTACCACGAGTTGATTCTTTGTACATGCCAAAATACGTGTCCTTTGGAAGATGGTCATAATTCCTCTTGAACATTGATACCTGTTTGTGTACAAGAACATGCAAAGACCTACATTAAATACCACACAGGTATCCTCAAAGACATGCAAACATATGACACAACATTTTCCAAGACAATAAATAGACTCCTACCACATTTGTTACTCTAACTACAACAGCAAATAGAATTATGTGACAACTCGTTAGTACAAAACCTTTTTTTAAAAATGGAAGTTGTCCATTGTGCATTCCTTACCATGTGTTCCTTTCCCTAACCTAAGCCCACCACTTACTCTCCACCAAGATGCCCTCCAATCAACAAAGATCACAATATCATTCCTCTTATGAAGCTCAAATGTTGTATCTCATAAACTAATCAAAAGTTTCTAATAAATGAACCGATCTATCACATTAACTGTGTTACTTTACTACGGGAGGTCAACGTAAAATTATATATGTAGATAAATAATTATCAGTAAACAGGAAAGAAAATAAAATGCTGTAGACAAAGCGCCGATTGAAGAAACCACTTTGAGGGTCAATCCAATTCAACTCTAGAATTCCAAAACCAAAAAATCCACAAACAAGCTTCCTTGTGTGTCAAGCTTAGATCTGTAAAGAAACCAATTGAAAATTCTAAATACAGTAAAATTTCATTAGATATCGTTTTGCAAAGTTGTGTTAGGGGTCACCCAGCTAGTTGGAGCTATACAAGCAACCAATTTGGAGTCGACTAATTTGGTGTTTGTTGATTCTGGAATATATGTAACTCCTAAACTGCTTTGAAATTTAACATGGAAGGGGTCATACAGCTAGTTGGAGCTATACAAGCAACCAAATTGAAGTCAACTAATATGGCATTTGTTGATTCTGGAATATAGTTTAATTGCTAAGATGCTTTGAAATTTCATAGTGAGTCTTTGAAGAAGACCATTGCTAAGGTGGACGCATTCTTTATAGTTACATAGCAAGCAACTAAATTGAAGACGACCAAACTCAGGGCAAATAATAAATTATAACGTAATTATACTTTTATTCACCTAATGCTGATGATATTAATTAAAATATTGAATGTTTGAAGAATCAGCATCTCCAACCAAGCCTTGTCCCATTTACTTGTTGTTCCACAATGCCTTATATCTTTTGACAATCAAAGGTATCTCCTGCTTATTATTTGCACACATTTTAACTATCTTCTAAAATCCAATCTGATACACAATATTGTGCCCACGCACTCCACAGAAAATAACTTTACCAAACCAGAGACAAGTTTTTAAGAAATGATATAACTAACAAACTCGAGCGTTGACAGGCTCGATGGAAAAAGGGTTAGCATAGCATTAGGCACCAAGGTCACTAGGTTTACATTCTAAAATTTGCAATGCTCTCATGTTCATTGGTAAATAACCAAAAAAGAAAGATATAAAACCATCATTAGATATACAAATTGCAATAACCATGTCTCCCTGCAGATCAATCAATCAGGAATACTGGCTTCTAGGCATTACTGATGAATAATCCATAAATTTGTGAACTAAACATGATAATGGACATGCAAATATTAGACATTTGAGTCTACTTAAGGGAAAAAAAAAAAAAAAAAAAACAACAACAACGAACATGAACACACAATATTTATAAAGGCCAAGGTACATATCATGTTCAACTGACCTTCAAGGTTCTACAATCAAATCTACTGAACCAAGTGAAAGCAAGGAGATTGAATGATAAAGAAGATTTACCTCACTAAAAGGTTCCTTAACATCCTCTCTTTCAACACTGCTCTCCTAAAAATTACAATTATCATAATTAGTTATAATACAAGTAACAAATGACATGGCTCATAGAAGAAGATAGTACACAAGAATGACAGGACTAGCTATAATTATATATATATATGTATGTATGTAATGCATGTCATATATTACCCCGTCCATATGATTATAACAAATCTAAACAGTTTCACTCACATAGTTTGGAAATATAACCATATCCACATTCCCAGGCACATCAAGGAGCAACTGCCTCAAGGAATACTCCCGAGCACCAGCTGGGTGTAATAACTCATCAGTGTCCAGATGAATTATCCACTCCATCCCAGCATCCTGATATTTAATAAGCAAGAGAGCATCTTGAGAAAAATTAACTCAACTTATTCATCAAAAGTAAGACTAAAAACAGAGGTACAAGATACATGAGAATATTGTCTTTCATACCCGTGCCATCACAATAGCCATCTCCATATTGAGAGATTGCTTCACAAATAGCTCATAATTGCAAGGCTTGTAAAAGAAACTTGAAAGCCATGTCTCATTCCAAATCCGGCTGGCAGTACCACAAACCACAGGCAAGAAAGATAAATAACTAAAAGAAACAAACATCTTAAAACCAATTAAAAAGAGGCAGTATAAGAAATATATCAACGAATTAAAAACAAATATTTTGTATTGAATGCTGGAAATTTGAAGTTACTCACATCAAATACATCAATTATGTTCCAGCAAGACGAAGTAAAGAAAGACACAGAAGTAAAACAAAAAACAAAAATGTAAATAGTCTAAAAGCTAAGTACACATAGAAAAGGGTAATATAGCACTAAACTTCGAAAGAAAAAAATAAAATTTGACAAAATTAATCGAAGAAGAAATTACATATATCTATATTCATCTCTCCTATCCATAGTTGTTCAAAACTTCAAGGATAACAGAAAACTAGTGAAGAAATATCTAGATAAGGTACCTAAGAACTTCAAATCAAACATGCATGATGCAACCACAAAAGTAAAAGTTAACAAACCTCTTAGCCTGTTGCTCCTCCAGCTCTTTTGTTCTATATATCACTTTTACTCCCTGAGAAAGCAACACAAAAATCATGCTTAAAGAGGTTCCGAAAATAAACATATATAAATCAGAGTAGAGCAACTCCAAAAAATATGCAAGAGAAACATATTGACTTAAACGAACTCAAGCTGCCAGAGCAGTGGCACATATTGACTTACTGGGATAGATTCCAGAACTTTTGACACATCCAGAGATGCAGCCTTTCCTTCCACAAAAAGCAAGAAGGTCGAGACTCCAATAACCTTATGATAAAACATCCATGGCAAGATCTGATCTAATCCAGCTGATGTGCTTGTCGTAATACATATCTGCACATTCAGAAGCAAAACTGAATTATTTGCATCACATGGAAAGGAATAGGACCTTACATTAAATCCATAATATTACTTTAAGAAGTAGTAAATTGGACTAATCTCTGACTCAAATACCAATTTTCGGAAAGCAAAGCCCAATATCAGATCAATCCAATAATCCATATCAGACTCGTAACCAATCTCTCTGTCTCCCACTATGAAGGCTACTAAAACATTCATAATGAAGGCAACTAAAATACTCATACCCGCCAAAAGATCAGTTAAAAAATAAAGCCCAGATTCAGAAAATTTCCAAACCCAACAATGTCACCAAGAACCAACCTTATGGCCAGCAAATGACCCACCACTCTATCAAGCATAACACACTAATGACCTTAGTTGAGCTCAGTTCCAACAACCACAAGAAGGTAAAGCAAAAACTTCAACACTTTGACCCCATTTACTTGACCTCAATGTTTTTTTCTCAGCAACCAAACAAATGGTTACTGTCAGTCACTTACACAAGAAATAAACAACCTCACATTACAAAATCTAGCAATTATTCACTAAAACCCAATCCACAAAAAGCAAAACCCAGAATCACACCAATCCCAAAATAATACCAAATACCAAGAACCAAACTTTGCCTCAAAATTCCGAATCACAAAAATCAAAATCCTAAAAAGACCAACCCCAAAACCCAGAATATCACTAAGAGTCAAACTTTTGGTCTTAGATTGGAGCATAAAAGCAAAACCAAGAAACGCACCAATCTCAAAAGCGAAGAATTTCACCCAAAAAAATATACCGAGCCTTGGGCCTCAGATTGGACCAATACCGACACTAAAATCCAAATCACAAGAATCAAAACCCTGAAACAGATCAACCCCATAAATCAAAATATCAAAACGAGTCAAACTTTTGGTCCTACATTGGAGCATATAGAGCAAAGCCCAGAAACACATTAACCTCTAAAAAATAAAAAGAAATTCACGAAAAAAAAATGGAACCTTAGGCCCCAAATTGGACCAGTACTAGCACTAAAATCCGAATCATAAAAAGCAAATTAGCAAAACCCTGAAACAGATCAACCCCATAACCCAAAATGCACCTAAGAGTCAAACTTTTGGTACCAGGATGGAGCATAAAGAGCAAAAGCCAGAAACAAACAACCCCAGAAACCAAAATATCACTTCGAATCAAACTTACGATCTTAGATTGGATGTTAAAGAGCAAAATACAGAAACACATGAACATAACAAAAAACCGTAGAATTTCACAACAAAACCGAACCTTGGGCCTCAGATTGGACACGGAGTCGAACTTCCAGCCTTGGTAGTACGGGAACGATGGGGAAGATCCACGGCCGAGATTGACGCAATCAGACGACGAGGAGTGGCGGTGGGCGGTGGGGGAGAGAGGGGAGGGGTCCATGCCAGGGAACAGGTGCTGGGACCCCGGAGGAGCCCAACGGGTGGTGGGGTCGGTGAGGCCACCACCACGCCATTGGAGGACGAAGGCCAAGGCTGCGAGGGTCAGAGGGAGGATGGTGAGGAGGAGGAGGAGCTTCGAGGTGAAGGAGTGGGCAGAGGAGGATGAAGAAGGTGGGGTGGAGCGGAGCAAGGCCTGGAGGTGGTGCTGGTGGTGGTTGGGCATGTTGAGCTTGCGGGTGTTTGAAATTTCGAAGGAATGAGTTGCAAGTCTGAAGAGATGAAGGTAAATCTAGTCGTTTTTTTTTTTTGTGTTTTTTTTTTCTTCTTCTTCTTCTTCTTCTTTTTGGTGCTTTCGAGGGAAATGGTATAAAAATGACAATGATGAACATTGTTTTCAAAAATATTTATATATAGGATCAGGGATTTAGGATCTCCTCATAAATTCTCAAATTATCGAATTTAGGCTTCTTTTTTATTTATTTAAGAGATCGAATTTAGGCTATTTTTAGACATGAAAATGCTTTAAAAACACTACTTATATTTTTAAGGGGTACCTCAAATGGTTGAGGACTATGCATAATAAAATAGAGATCAATAATTTGAATACCCTTCATCCTCTTGTCTTGTGTGGATATGTAATAAGAAAAAATAATAAATAAATTAAAAAAAAAAGGCTACTTGTTAAAGAGGGTTTGTATTTACACATGATAACTAACTATATTTTTATCATGTTGTTATTCTTTATGTTGTAAAAAAAAAATAATTAGGGTAATAACTGTCTTTTAGTTTTTTTGAAGAAAAAAGCAAAAAAAATGTTGTAGCTACTTCGATAACATACCACATTTTTAATAAATAATATTTTTCAAGCGTTTTGATACCTATAAACAACATAAATTATGTAATTTGAAAATTTACAATTTTTTTCAAAATTGTAAGAAATAACAATAAAAACTACAGCAAACACAAATAGAAAATAACATGGACCAAATACAATACAGAGCAAACAAAATAATTTTATTCTTAATAATATGAGTAGTAATACTCTTCATACCTATTTGTTATACTTAATTCACACTTGCCGCACACGACCAAAAGGGTCATTAGCACGTGTAGTCACTTTTTTAATTTTTTGTTTTAGAGGAAATATGTCAAATTAGAATTAGAAATGTGTTTTTCCCTTTGGACCGAAATTTCCTTAAACAAATCTATAGGAAATATCCTCCAACCTTTTCTTTTTCTTTTTTCTTTTTTTAACATGTCAGCACAACAAGAGGGGGAGGGGGATTCTCCAACCCTTTTAAAATAGTATCGAGTATCTATAAACATTTAAAACGTTAGTCTAAGTTAATAAACTGTAATTAATCACCTTAATAATTTAATGTGCCATTTAAATGTTTATAGACACTTTGTATTATTTTAAATAGGTTAAAGAATATTTCCTTTAGGTTGGTTTGAAGAAAATTTCTGTCATTTTTCTTATATAAAAAATTTTTTGGTTGTTTAAAAAAAAAATTATATGGCAATTTAAGACAGATAATGTTATGACAAATCATTGACCAACCAGATTAAGGAAGTCCAACGCAGAATCCATAGAGTTGATTTTGTTAAGAAATGTCCTACTCTATGAGTCTTCTGGAACAACTCACTTTCCAAATATGAATGTTAAAAAAATTATTGAAATTTCTTATGAACTTTTTGTATGTAGTTTCTTACGAAGCCCTTAGAAGTTTACAGTATCGCCGGTAGTTCACGGTGTCCGCCGCAGAGGACAAGAAATTCATCGTAGCCGTCACAAGACCATCAAAAAGTTCATGGAGGTTGCCACAGACAGGGCGGTTGGAAGTTCATGGCGGTTGCCTCAAGATTGCCGAAAGTTCGGTGTGGCCAACTGCATGGTTGTCAGAAGTTTAGGCTGCAACCACTACGAGGTCGTTGAAAGTTCAGGCGACAGCCACACGGCCACCAGAAGTGCAGGGCTGCCTTACATTCATGGGAATTATGTACTTAGAATTTTTTATTTTTTATTTTTAAGTATTTTATGAAAAAAATTTTGTGTTTTAAAAAAGATTTTGTGATTTTTTTTTTTTTTTTTTCTAAGGGCGTGTTTGAAATTGTGTTTGAGAAATAGAACTTTTAAGTCAAAAAAAAACTTTTGGAAAAAAGCTTCATTTTTAAGCTTTTTAAACATTTAAAACCGCTTTTAATTTTTTTACCAAATGAATACCTTTATTTATTTTTTTAAATAGGTTTTTTTAATGTTAAAAGTATTTTTAGATCATTCAAACACAATCATAAACAAACCTTAATGTGTTAGTGATATGGCCACACTCAAAATCAATTTAAATGAGTGGTATTTGAGAAAAGTTCTCAACATTTGAAAAACGAACATAATTTTTAAAAAGTTTGCCAAATATACCAAATAATTTGGGTTTTGAATAGAGTTTTTTTTAAATTGTAAAAATTGAGAATTTATTTGGTGAGGGCCATATTTAAAAAATATGTGGGTCCATCAAAGAAAATAAATTTGGTCTAGTTTTTGGAAAACAAAAATCCGAGAAATATATCTACACAGTAAAAAAAGAAAAAAAGGCAGAGGTGTAAAATAAAAGTTGGTTGCGGTGATTTGGCGGTCTCAGGGTGGTTGTGAGGCGACCTTGATAGTCATGCTAGTTGAATATATATATATATTTTTTTAATTTTTAAAGAGAAATGATAGAATTTATTATTTTTTTAAACTATTTATATGTTGAATAAATGAATCTATTATTAAATTTATGTAAAACTACATAAGTCTATAAATTTAATGATAGATCTATTAAATTTATATAAAAAAATATAATTTAAAGATTATTGTGTAACATGCATATTTTTTTTCATATGTAATAACTAATAAGGAACGTTCTTTCTTGAAAAAATTGACTTGTTATTTAGTTTTTTTTTTTTAGAAATATCTTGTGTTTATTTATTAAAAGTGATTTATGAGAAGTGTTTTGTTATAACCGCGCACAATTATGATGAACAATATATAGAATCGAAAAGAGAGAGATCAAGAGAGAGAGAAAGACACAGATTTAATGTGGTTCGACAATTTGTCTATGTCCACAAAGAGGCGGCTATTATTCTGATTATAATACAGGTTTACATCAATGAGATATATATATATATATAGTAAAACACCCAAAACCCTATGTGTACGGACGCATAGGGAACCCGTACGGGCGTGTACGGATTCCATACGGACATGTACGAATTCCGTACGGAAACTGTATGGAATCCCTAAAAAACCCCCGTACACCCCGTACCTACGCCCCCCGGCACCCCCACAACCTAATCGTCTCCCCGGAAACTTAAATACGCCTATAGGCCAGTAGACTACCGCTCCGTGAACGTCGCTATCGCGACATTCACTACGCTCCCATCTACTTGGCCCTCCACTGATGTTAATATAAGCCACTAACTCCAACATGTTTTTTAAAGAGTTATGTAATTTGTTATTAAATATGTTAATAATAAAGAATTCTTCATAGTGTTCTCCTCATCTTAAGTGAATACTATTTTGTTAAAAAAGAATTAAAAAACTTATTCCACTAATTCCTCATATTTTCTTTAAGGAATAACATTCAGGTAAGATGAGAAAACACAAAAAAAAATTAAAAATAACAGTAAAAATTATATCAGTCCTCTTTATAATAAGACGCATATGAAATTCTGTTTGATTAATTGATATCTGCGAAGAATTTTTAGAGATTGAAAAGCCAAAAGTTTTAAAATCTTTTGCACAATAATTTCCCAAAAAACACCATTTGGCAACCATCTCCCCTTATTTTCAAATTTCCCCAAAAAAAAAAAAACAACATATTTTCTAAATTATTACCAAAAAATTGTACTCACTTTTCTTTCAAAAAATAAATAAATTATACTTTATATTATATTAATCACTTCTTATTAATATTCAAACAAAACTATTTACCAAACAATTATATGAATAATTATTTAGTAGACATTTGTTAGGAATGCCAATTATTATTAATGCTTGTCTTTATTTATTTATTTTTATAATTGCTGATTTTTACTGTCATTGTAATCTGAACAAAAAGGTTAAAAATAATAATAATAAACAAATACAATCACTCTCCGAATAAAATAGGAAAACCTAACCCTAACCGACCAAGGAAACCACAAAATTTCCAATCTCTATCTCTTCTCTCGGTGTGTGCAGTGGAATGCTTAAGCTTCTGGTTGATCAGGAGGGCCAAAGAAGGGAGGCTTCCCTCGTTAAATGCTCTCTCTCCCTCGCCACTGCTCAGTGCTATCTCTTCTTTTCATGTCTTCAATCGACGCCTCTCTCTCCTCTGCTCCTTCAGGGTCTCCTCCTAATACCCCATTAAGCTTTGTCCCCTCTGCTCTCCTTTCCTTTCCTATACAAAACATTTTTGCTTTAAAATCTATTTTTTGCTCAGCGGTTCTGGGTTCAGATATTTTGTCTTCTAAGCAACAATATGAGTGCTTCTAAGGTGAGTTTTCTTTTTGTTTCTTTGAAGATTGAACTATTATGTTGGTTTTGTATTTTTGGTTTGTGGGTGTTTGCGTTTATGAGATGTAGTTGGAAGAAGGATTTTTATTTTTCATGTTTGAATTGTGGATTATCTCGTGCATGAAAGGATAATTGGAGGGGTTCTAAGGTTTTGCGCCTAGGAAGTTTTGTTGGATAAGAGAGAATAGAAAATTGCGATTTTCTATTGTGGATTACTGAGATGTAAATATTCTCAAGCTTATAGCTCTTTTGATTTTGAATTTATGTTTTACGGGTATGATGGCACATTGGCATTATTGGGTTTCCTCATGTACCTATATAAGTGCGGTACACATGAGATGAATGGCAAGCAATGTGCTATAGCAACTGTGTGATTGAGGCAGCCATGTTACCTTTTGGGGGTTTAAAGGCACTATGTCACCAACTTCTGAAGCAGGTCGTTCTTGGCCATTGATTGGATAAGGTTGTAACTTTGGCTTAAGCTTTTACTTCTGTTTTAAAGATTTTCCTTTGGAAGATGGAAGGAGAGGTAAGAGGTTGAGGGAATGATAATTATCTTCAACTAGTTGATACAAACGCTATTTGCATTAGAAATCATCAGTGTTTATAGATGCTTGAAGGTGGCTTCCAAGTTGTGTGGACTGTTAGCGTAGCTTTTAGCATATAGCGGCATTCCAGGGAAAGACTTGAATATGGTTTTGGTTATGGAGAGTTAGAATTTGCCAATAAGTGTCTTATGCTTTTGGTGAAGGCTACTATATGATTGGGGAAACCTCATGTTGGTGTACGCCTAAGTTTCTATCATCTCTAGATTGCAAGTGGACATTTGTGGAATGCAATTCTAAACAGATGATACCCAGTGCATTGGTGATTTAGTATCAATTATTCATGTGGCATCAGTTGATCTCTTGGGTGAATCTATCCTGCTTAATTATGATTAAGACATGTATTGCTAAGATTTCAATGTCTCTACTTGAATGGTATTTTCCTTTATTGTAACTCCCTTGGTTAATTTTTTCTTAAAAGATTTAAGCATCAAGCATCAGAAAGCAGTTCATCTGCTTTTACAAATTTTCTATGATATGTTTATTTTGCAACATTGTTAACTTGTTATGTGATTCCAAAATAACATGGTTTGATGTGTAATTAGATGTCCGATGCTTGGTTGCATGCTGATTTTTTGTATGATCTGTGAAGCTGTTATGATTATTGTTCTTGCTTGACTGTTTGTTTTTCATGGTGTTTGCTCACTGTAGAAGATGCTAGTATTTGGGTCATTCTCTGAAGATGAAACCAGGTCATTGCTGCTGAAGCAGTCATCTGGGAATGCCAAAAAGCCGGTGGAGAAGAGAGAATTGCAATTTGGTTCAGTGAATTTTGTTACTGGAAAATCTTCGGATAGTCATCATGGTGAATCAAGCAGACAGCTGGATTCTCCAAAAGAGCCGAACGTTCTTCCTCTCTCAAATATGCTCAAGAAGGACAATGAGCTGAAGAGTGTTAAAATATCAAACGAGCATTTACCGGCAGCACTTCAAACTTCAAAAGAAAATGGAACCATTGATGATTCCAACCATGGATCACCTCATATTAATGGTGAAAAAGTGAAACCAGACGATATTGGTTCAACTTTGTTGCTTATATCCCAGAATGAGGATGGCCCCTCAAATCAATTTTTAAGCTTGAAATTGCAGAACACAGAGCTGAATGGAGATTATGTTGATTCATCTGTATTTCTTGCCAAAGACGACTTCCAGAAGACATCTAATGGGCCTGTTATGTCTTCCAAAAACCTATTACCTAGAGGTTTAATAAACTCGGGGAACTTGTGCTTTCTTCATGCAACACTACAGGCTCTTCTATCCTGCTCTCCTTTCGTTCAGCTTCTGCAGGAATTGAGAACTCGCAACATCCCTAAGGTCTATTTTCTTGATGCAATTGTTTGTATTTATTCTTTCTGCGTTTATGTTAATACTTTCTGCAGGAATTGTGTATGTTATGTCAATGCTGTCAAAATATAGTCTCCAATACATGCCTAATCCGCCCATCTTGTACTTTGATTTTTTAGGTTGGCTATCCGACATTAACTGCATTTGCCGAATTTATTGCTGACTTTGACATGCCAAATGATTCAAGCTTAAAGAAAGATATGGTTATTCTTGAGACTGGTAGACCTTTTAGGCCTGCCATGTTTGAAGGGGTTCTGAAATGTTTTACTCCAGATGTGCCGAGCAGCATCTCAGGCAGACCAAGGTGTGTGCATGTTCTGTTTCAATGCGTGTTCCTTTGTTGCATTGCACTTCATATCTAGAGAGAGGAGTGGACAAAATTATCCATATCCATTTTTTTTTTTTGATAAATCAGTAGAAGATATCCAATTTTTGGCATGATGATTTGGATTGAATATAACAATTTCTTTGGATATTTCAATCCTCCGTGTGACGTATATAACAATACCACAGCGAGATAGTATATTTATATATGCTCAGTGATTTCTTATCAATTTGTAATCTTATAGTATATGACAAAAGGAAGATAATTAGACAGGTGTAAACTCTATTGTCATTCCGTGAGAATTTCTTTTCTCCCCTGCCACCATCTTCTTTTTTATGGTGTATTTTTCCTTAAAGGTGTATCTGTTACTGTATTTTAATGAATAGTAACCAAATGACAATGATGTAGCACGGAAAGAACATGTCGATAAATTTATGGCAAAAGAACATAATTAGACAGACATAAAGTCTGCTGTCATTCTGTGGAATTTATTTTCTCCCCTGCTTCCATCTTTTTTATGGAGTTATATCTTTTATTGTAGTTTAATGAATGGTAACCAAGTGACATGTTTGCGTCTTTGACCCCTTTTAGCTGTGTATTGGCATGTTTAGGTTGTCAAAAACTTTATGTTGTTGAAATACGGTGCCTTCTTGTGGTTGATGCTTGTTGGACATAACATGACTATTTTTACATTTCCTGTGCTAGACGGAATTTTGTCTTGTTCTTTTCCTTCTGCACTTTAGAATTATGTTGAACAACTCCTGAAAGTTTTTCTGCTGTCAGTGGGTTATTGCTTTTGTTATGAAGCTGTCATTTCCGAATATGTGCATGGTGCATGGTTTAATGCTATTCTTGTCAATATTTTTTTACCAGAGAACACCAGATATGGTGCTGATCAGTGAAAATTAGAAGTTAATGGCCTACTGGTAAAAAAATCTTAATTTTTGTTTGGCTGATTTGGTAAATATTTTGTCAGCCCTGGGGAAAAAGAAAAGAAGCCTATAAGACTAATAGAAATAGAGGTTGGAAAATGCATGGTAAATCTAGCATGCTTATCATCTTTGTGCCTGATATCGGTTGCTGTCAACTGTGATTTTATTTTTAGGTGTTTGTGATTAATTTAAGTTGGTCTCTGTTGTTGTCGTTTTCAGGCAGGAAGATGCTCAGGAGTTTCTAAGCTTCATCATGGATCAAATGCATGATGAGTTACTTAAACTTGATGGACATTCTCGAAGCATTAATGGGAACAAATCATCTCTAGTTTCTTCTGCTGAAGATGATGAATGGGAGACAGTTGGCCGAAAGAACAAATCAGCAGTAACAAGAACTCAAAGTTTTGTTCCTTCAGAACTAAGTGATATATTTGGAGGACAGTTGAGAAGTCTGGTGAAGGCAAGAGGTAGGGCAGTTTTGTCATTTATGCAATTACAGCTGATTTTCTTTTTTGGTGTTTTAATTTTTTTCTATGTTCCCCTCAACTTGGGTATGCTGGTTAGTTCTTTTCCGTTTTCACTGCCTTAGAATGCTATATCTCTTTCTCATCTTTTCTTTTCGTATGTTAATCAGAATGCAGACAAAAAAATAAAATTAAAAGAAAATGTATGTCAAATCACAATGACCATTTTATCCAATGTACCTCCACTCTAAAAACCATTTACAAAGTGATCTTCAAAGTGAATGTGCACAATTGGGCATGCTAGATAGCTTTTCTATAAACTACACCTAAAATGTCTCTAACAAGCTCATACGTTGTGTCCAAGTTGTTTTTAGATAAGCAGGTAGTTTTGCTTCTTCAATTCCAGATGTTTAGTTAAGATATGCTATTGTCAAGTATATGTGCATGGTTTTTGGACCAATGTGGTTTTCATCTATGTCAAATGTTACAGTCGTCCGGGAGAAGTGGATAGTATGTTGTGGAGACCTTTCTCCTGTCTCCTTTTTCAATCTATTATACTCCAGGAAAACTCATTCAGAAGAAGGGGATAGTATGTTGTTGACACCGGCTAGCAGCCACGATTTCGCGGTGAAGAGCTATTATAAAATGTTACAGTTGTGAGCACTATTTGTTCCCCTGGAAAGTATTTGGAAGGTTAAGGCCCCTCCTTGCATTGCTTTCTTCTTAAGCAAAGGGTAGAATCCTCATGGTTATATGGCGGAGTTTGTTTATAGTTAGCTAGTGTTGCCTATGCAAAAAGAATGAAGCGACTATTAATCACCTTCTCATCCATTGCATGTTTACTACTAATCTCTGATACTTGGTTCTTAAAATATTCGGGGTTTCTTGGGTGATACCTAGTAACATCCTAGAACTACTTCATTCCTGGAAATTTCAAGGGCTGAGGCACCCCAAAGAGGCAATCTAGAAAGTTATTTATGCTTTCTTAATGTGGAGCATTTGGAGATAAAGAAATGGACACCTCTTTGAGGAATGCGAGTCCAACATGCTTTCTTAAGAATCCTCTTTTCTAAGATATCTTTTGGATTGGGTTATTGTACATGTTCCTAATTTTGCCTCAGTGAATCTGGTAGATCTGATTAATTTTTTAGATTATAGAAGCCTATAGGGTGTTCGGCTCTCTTGTATACCATTAGTGTGTGAGGGCTTTTATTATTCATCAAAAATCCATGCCAATGACTCTCTTAGTAGCTTGATCACAAAAGCAAAATAATAGTTAAGTGGTGTCTTTTTCCGTGCCTACTCTGGAAATATCTATACTTAATTTTATTTTTCACTTCCCATATATGTTTGTGGAAAAAAATAGTAGTTCTATTGAAATGCTGAGAAATGTCCTCAATCTTGTACATCTATCATGTCTGATCTTTTAAAATCTGTAGAGAATTTGGATTAAATATCTTGCTCTTTTTCTTTTGGTCATGAGTTCTATGTATTCTTTTCTCCTGATGTCGATGTGTGTGGAGCAGGAAATAAAGCTTCTGCTACTGTTCAACCATTTCTTTTGCTGCACCTTGATATTTATCCTGAAGCAGTTCGTGCTATTGAGGATGCACTTCGTTTGTTTTCTGCACCAGAATCTCTTGAGGGGTACCGAACGTCAACAACTGGAAAGGTAACTTTTTTTCTTTGGTCTTTTTGGTTAGTGTGTGGGTCTTGGTGCATTTTTGTATGAAGCATTAAATGCAGTTGGGTGGTCACAATGGTAAGAATCTGCAAGATCAGTGAGTGCGTAAGTGAGAAAGAAGAGAAAACAAGAGCTCTGCACAGCCATTACTAGTTTGAGAATGATAGACTCCTCTCTCTCTCTCTGCCCTTTGCTGACATAGGCATACACTCACAACACGTCTCCATGCGTACATGCATGTTATCTGTGATTTTAGCTAAATAGTTTTATGACCTATTTAGGTCATATGCTTCTTGCTGCAGATTTTAAAACATTGTTTAATTTTGATGGTTTTCAGGCAGGTGTTGTGACTGCCAGCAAATCTTTTAAGATACAGAGTCTCTCAAAGATAATGATATTGCACCTCATGCGTTTTAGTTATGGAAGCCAAGGAAGCACGAAGTTGCATAAGCCTGTACGCTTTCCTCTTGAATTGGTGTTGGGTCGTGAACTGCTTGTTTCTTCGTCTATTGAGGTGATGCTCCTAATGTTATGTTATCATTACAAATAAATACTCTGCTGTTGTCGTTTGTTTTTTTAAATTGAAGTTATTGCCTTATGCATGATGCCCTTCTGTTTTTTGAAGCAATTTCTTTGGTATTTTCTAGCTCCTCAGCGTGCTGAATACTGGAGTTATGATCATTGCATAATTAGAAAAGATGTCAGTTATTTTAGAAGTAGCCGTTGTTGTGGTTGTCATCCTTTTACCTTGGCTGTTTGCTAATGGTCTAATATACCATTGGTCAGTTATAAGTTTATTATGAATTGGATATATATAGTTACCCTTGTATAGAAAATATATCATAGAAAACTAATTCATTGGCCACCGATTTACAGTAATTAGTAAAGAAGATGCAGGTAGAATTTTAACATAGATACTATGCATGTGTTAATCACTTTGCATAAATCTATTTTCTCCTTTAAGATTGATTGATATAAAAAACGCGTCACAATATTCTTGCTCATTCCTCCTAACTTTTAAAAGGCGCTACAGTAAAAAAGCTCCGTTCTCTCTCATCAGTTTTTCAAATTTTTTCAAAACAGTCCTAGATCTCTCTGATCTCCGGCAACTTTTTAGGGCTTCTATACTCTAGCGGCGGCGCGTGTGGATGCGTCCCGCTAGAGTTTGGTCTCGTCAAGCGTTAGATGGAGCGTCGGTTTTTGGTGGAAGCTAAGTTCTTTTCCTTTACGGCGATTTCGGGCAAGTCAATTCTTCGATTGGAGGAAAAGAGAAAGGGATTCGATGGGTTTCTGTCACTGGAGATCAAGTGTTCGGACTAGTTAGCTGATACGGTGGAAGAGGCGCTCGAGTCTCAGAGGGAGGAGGATTTTGCGAGATCCTTCCGTGATGAAGTGAGGGTTTTGAAGGTGCGAATGGGAAGCAATAAGGCTGGTTGCTTTCTTGAGGTGGCCGTCTTCATCGGGGGTGGCCGGAAAGGGGTAATTAGGCTCCCTGAGGGTCACGGAGGTTGGGGCTGGCAAAGATTTGTGGATGAGCTACGAACTCTAATTGCATATCTCGTGGAGAAGGTTATGCTGGCGGGTCCTGTTGTAAACGCCAGAGAGGTGGGTAGCTCGCCTTCCTTCGCAGATGTGCTTGTTGTGCCTCCGGGAGGTTTGAAGCTGCCCCTAATGGAAGCTTAGGCCCCTGTGTCTGATTTGGGGAGTCATCTTCCTCTGGGTGGCGGTGCCTGCTCGTTGGAGGCGCTGAGGAGTCTGGCGATGGATTTTCTGGTGAAGGTTAGGGCTGAGGTAGATCGGGTCATTTTTTTTGGGTTGGGTTTAAAGATCGATGCTTCGAGCGACATTAGGAAAAGAATGGGCCGGGTTTTCTCTCGGTTGGGCCTGAAGCCCTAGCTTCTTTTTGGATTTAAATTGAGGGGGAGGCGTAAGATTAGTGGGCTGGCTTTGAAGCCTAGGCCTTTGGCTGCTGTTTCCCGGATTAAATCGAACGCCGGTGTCGTTTGGGTTCTGGTTTCGGATTTGGGTCAGGGGGAGGCTTCACCAGTGATGGCGCCGGTGGTGAGTGCGGTAGAGTCTTCTGGCCCTGTTATCTCGGGCAACGACGTGTTTATGGGTTCTGTAGCAGGTTCTGAAGAGGCGGCCTCGGCAGCTCCGTCAGGTTCCTCTTCAGCGAAGAGTATGCTCCGGCGCGGGTTTCTTAGGCCTGTGTCTTCGTCGCCGCCTACAGTGGAGGTGCTGGGGTCTGCTAAGTTGAGTTCTACAGGGGAGATTTCGTCTGTGTCAGACAAGGTTGTGTTGGAGAAGGATCCGGATCTGGAACTGGTTCTGGGCGGTGATCTTTCCGATGAGCAGAGGGAGGACTGTAATCATGTTTTCCTTGAGATGTTTCCAGATTCAGCTTCTTTTTCGCAGGGGGCTGATTCCAACACACCTTTGGAAAATGGTCTGACCATTCCGCAGTGGTGGCTGCTTGAGTGGCTAAGGGGTCAAGTTAAGCACGATGATGCACAACTGTCGTATTTGATGGGCGTGGAAGAGGATGTGCTCCAGTTAAATAAGGTCGCCATCCCCCCTGGTGCGGTTGAGGGGTCTGAGTTGATGCAATCGGAGCTGATGCAGGTGATGTTCTGGGCTGTTGGGGAAGTAGGGCTTGTTTTTTGGGTTCTAGGTTTTTCTGTAGGGATGTAGGCCCTGTAGGGCATGTTTTTTGGGTTGTAGGTCTTTGGGTGGGTCTGTTGGGGTCTCTTATGGGTGCTCCGTGTGAGCTCTAGTTTTTTCTTGGGTGCACTTAGGCGCTCTTTGTTATACCACCGGTGTAATTGGGTTGCTTTAAATTTGCACTTTTTTTTATATATACAACATTACTTATCAAAAAAAAGATTGATTGATAATTTTTTCATGCAACTTAGCTGGGTGTTCACCATTTTTATTTTTTAGGGGTAAAGAGAGTGTAGATTAATTTTGTATTGGGCTAAGGCTTCTGCTTTATGTCTTCTGTTTTATGTCTTCTTATGTTGCTTTACTGATAGGAAGTGCATTCAACATAATTGTGGCTTCTTTTGTTCTTGTTGATCCACTGGTCTTAAGGGGTGCTGATCTTCCTCCCATCCCTTGGCTAAGGCTGTAGAATGGTGGGTTGTGATTGAGATAGGTGTTAGGTTTGAACCTGACCTAGGGGAGAGAAGTCCTAAGACCAATCAAAATATTAATGCTTCACACATGTAGGTTTTTATTCAAATGACTTAATTATATGGGAGTGCTGAAAAGTTGGGCAATTGTGCATCTATTTTTTACTTTGCAACCCCGCCTTGAATTTACCTTTGATTTGTGCATGTGCACCTACTGTATAGGTTTTTTTTTTTATGGGGTCGGATGTTGTGATTTTTACTCCCATCTCGTGCATCTCGAGAACAAATACCACAACAAAATATTTTTAGGATGTTTTGCAAACGATTTCCTGATAATATCATGTCGTAATAAAATCGTCAAAATTTATCATGTAACATTCTTTCGTAATATCCCAAATCAAGTTTTGAGGTTAAGAATTCTATTTTGACTGCCAAATCGAAGCAAGTATGTGGATATTTGTAATAGAATTTCAGGCTAAATGTTGTTTCTCCTTCTTTGCTTTGTACAGGGTCGAAAATATGAACTTGTTGCTACAATCACTCACCATGGGAGGGAACCCTCAAAGGGGCACTATACAGCCGATGCTCGCTATCCCAACGGTCAGTGGCTACGGTTTGATGATGCATCAGTCACTGCCATTGGTGCAAATAAGGTGTTGCATGACCAGGCGTATGTCCTCTTCTACAAACAAGTATAGTGAGGCAACCGAGGAGTTTTAGTCTCATTTGTGTAATTTATGGAAAAGATTTGACATGTTAGTCAGGTGCCAACAGGATGAAGGCCCTCTTTTGGTGAAGGTTGGCGAGTGCTTTGGATATTTCCGGTATATGGATGGACGGATGGAGTGGTAATGGTTGTAACTATTCTTTTGGCTTATAGTCATGTCATGCAGTTTTGGAGTCCTTGTAATGAACATGTATTGAAGTTGATGCCATATTGCTAAATGTAGTGAATGCTTAATATTTATACAGTCTCTCTCAAAAAGATACGTATGTATTGCCTGATGCCCCATTCTATTGTACTAAAAAACAACACGGTTAACATGCCATATGCTTAATAGTACTGAGTCTGACGGCTTCTACTGAATCTTTGGCTAAAAAATTCTGATTTTGAGAAAAAGAGTAACGCTAGAAATTACATTTTTTACTGTAAAGTTATCAGTGTTAATGTGGCAGGTTGGTAGAGCAGTTTCTACCAACCGTATATTAAGGGTCAATGAAAGACGGCCAATGTAGTATATGGCATGTTAACCTTGTGTTGTTTTTCAGTATTTTCTGAATGGAAAAAGCTCAAGTTCCATTGTTCATCATTTTTTCCTTCCATGAATGGTTTTGTTTATCCTGTTAGTACTTATTAAATCCTTCAATTCCCAACTCATTTTAAATGGGTTAAACATGAAATAATAAACCAATGTAAATTGCCATTCATATTCCAAAAGTTCTGAGTTTGGTCAGCTTCATTCAACTGAATATATAAATGTTTCTTTCTTCCCTAGAAATTGCCCAGCCTAGTTGCTTAAACATGAAATAATAAACCAATGTAAATTGCCATTCATATTCCAAAAGTTCTGAGTTTGGTCAGCTTCATTCAACTGAATATATAAATGTTTCTTTCTTCACTAGAAATTGCCCAGCCTAGTTGCTTTAACTTTTGGTTTGGTCCCTCAAAGCCTACAAGAGACCTGCAGTAATGGATGGTGCGGATTGGCTGTACCACTTTTGAAGTTTTCTTATATTTGCTCGAGATGACTGCTTGATTTCATTCATATATATGTATTGGCCCAAGGAATGTTTCTTCCCTAAAGTAAAGGGTGGTCCAATTTAGAGGGTAGCTGATCTTTCTATTATAACAATATAAATACTAAATAAAATAAAGAATCTCCACCAACAATTTACAAACAATTTGTAAAAGAAAATAAATGTTTAGGGTATTACAACTTTTACTACATTCTCTTTATAAATTCAATTGACAGTTCACATAAGTGTCATGTGAACTGTGCCAGCCCACATTTTAGTAACTAATATAGTAAGTGTCACGTGAACTATTATGTCAGTTTGTAAAAAATTTGTAGTAAAAGTTATAGTACCCTAAGAACGCTCTTATATTGTTTTTATGGGTGAAAGGCAACTGCTGCTTTATACAGTAGCTTGCTTGCTTTCACACGAACCAGAGTGTTTCAGTGTTCTTTCTCCTTTGGCTTTTGGTGGTCCAATACAGTGGATCATGGGTCACTTTTGCTGACCGGTTGTTGAACATAGAAGACTGTACTGTTGGTACACCGCCTGCGGCTTCAACAAGCTGAATGTTTGCTTTAAGAGGAGTTAAAGGACCATCCTTATCTTTTTAGGACTTGTGGCCCAATCAAGTTGATCAAGAACAGATTAATGCACTATCTTCCTTCAACCCTTTGAGTAAAATGCGGCAAAAAGAAGGAGAATCTATGGATTTGCTTCCTTATATTAAACTGACAATTTCAGCAAAAGGAGTGGTCAACAATGTTACAGTTTGATTTTGCACCATTAGAATGTTCTTAACTAAGGATTGGGGATTGCCCCAAGGAAGAGAAAAAGAATATAAGTTAAAGATAAATGCTTTGGAAAAGTTAAAGTCAGCTTAGGTAAGAGTCCCATTGGAGGGGAGGTTACTTGTTGCTTAGGTTACTAGCAATTGCAGATGTAAGATCTAAAATACTGTTTTCTTTTGTGTTTCTTACATCCTCGTTAAGTAAACAGAGCAGAAAAGAAACTTTCAGAAAGCAAAATCAGATGACTAAATTAAACCCATATGATACACACCCCCCACCCCCNCCCCCCCCCCCCCCCCCCCTCTCCCCTTTATGACAATTTGGCAGAGGAAATCCCTCATTGCATCTTTCATCTCCACCCTTTGAAAGTTGCTGACAACTAAGAAATTTTGAACTTCTGCAATATTCTGAAACCTAAATATCTCTTCTGGGACAATAAAGTTCTAACACCATCTCCATCTTCAAACACTAGATATTGAACAACAGCAATATTCCATCACCTAATGGAGCCTTATAGAGGACACTTTTAGATAGTTCTGATCTTAACTATTCTCTTTTAAACTTTTGGCTAGTTTCTCTATAGAGGACACCTGTCTCCAAAGATATTAGAGGGAAAAGGGGAAGAATATATAAGTGGAGATTAGGAATAGGAGAAAGGAAAAAAAACCATTTAATGGAAGAAAAGATTCCTTGGGCCATTACCAATAAGCAAACTGTGTCATGATGTTCTCTGGTTGGTAAAGCTTCTAGCATTTCTTCAGAACATCATAGTATTCGTTCCTAAAATTAGTAGTGGGGTAGCTGTGTCATGTTCGAGGGTAGCAATGCCATGTTCTAGGTTGTAGCTTAAATTTTGTCTTAAGCAAGAACAGGTATCCAATAAGACTTGATTATTCTTCACTAAATTACAAAAAGCTGCAACATAGTAAAGAATATAATTTATTTTCATTGATTGATTCCCTCAAACCCTAATTACAATTGATAAGAAATGTAAAGATTGTAAGAGACCAAAAAAAAAAAGGAAAACAAAAACTAAAACAAAATCACAAACAAACAAACAAGACTTTATCCTATAACTACACAATAAAATCTCAAACCCCAAAAACCGACTCTAAGACATGTTAGGCTTCAACTCTGCCCCTTATTTTTGCCTTTGATTCTCCACTCTTTGATGTTTGTATGACTATAGACAAGAAGCAACTACAAGACCAATTTTGGAAGCACTGCAGACACTGAAAAAGGGAACCGGTGCTTCATTACACAAAACAATAGAATTCATCAATGTATTTTCCCTTGGAGAGGCACCATCATCTCTATTAACTGAGTGCTTGGAAACCCACCATACTCTTATGCTTTTATCAAGGCTTCCACTGTAGAGCAAGAATCCACCACCAACATTGCTAGATGATGCCTGCAAACACTTGACTGGACCTTCATGGCCGCTTATGACACCAAATTTACTAAGCTTCCCATAAGCCTCTCTTTTCCAAATACCAATACTTTTATCTGCAGAGCCACTGCACAATATCTCCCCCATTAGAGACATACACAGAACTGCCATTTGATGTGCTTTTGTCTCGTTAACCACCTTCCAACTCGCAAAATTCCCACTCCCCTCCCACCCCATCACAAACCCATCTGATCCCCCTCCATAAACCCATTTTCCATCCTCTGAAACCACCACTGAGTTCAGCGAAACATCCTTATGACCCTCCAAAATTCCCTTCAAAGAATGTGAGCTCTTCCCCTCCTTTCCCCAAGCTTTAATCTTCCCATCTGCGGAAGCAGAATACACAATCCCTTTACTTGCCACCAACCCATTAATTGCATCATCATGTGCCTTGATCGATTCCAAGCACTTCAAATCTGATAGCCTCCACACCTTAAGGGTCTTATCCCATGATCCTGAGTAAATTAACCCATTTTCGGCTGCCAAGCAAGAAATACTATCAGCATGTTCAATCCACAACTTCTTGTGATGCCGCCGAGTTTGAACATAATTGCTCTGCTTCATGAACTTCCCCAAATAGTCCTTAGTTGTTGGAAGGGTGTCAACAAGCCTGAATACATTCTCTGAGCTTCTTGACACCTTCCAAACTCTGATCCTGCTATCTTGGTGCGCTGTAAAGACCTTGTTTCCGACCGTTACAAGCGCCTTCACAGAACCATCTCCCTGTCCAAACTTTGTGAACAGCCTCAAATCAGGCTGCTGCCAAACTATGATATCCTTGCCTTGTGAAGCGCTCAATATGAATTCACCACATAAGGCCAGACAAGAAACAGAGCCAATATGGCCGGAAAGAACCGCCAACGGTCGATATGAGTGTGACCCAGAAACAGTTACACAAGATAACTGACACTTAACATCCAGGAGCTCGAAACGATGGGATGTTGCCGGGCTATCATCGGCCTCGCTGCTGGTACTACTAAGGCTGCTGGTGCTTGTTGCTGCAGACAATAAAGGGGTTGAAGGTTTAATGGTTTCTGCGGCTACAGCATCCATTGGATTACTCTGTTTCTTTCTCTCTGAGTCTATGATGGAAAAGGGTAATATGAAAAACATAGAGAGAGAGAGAGAGAGAGAGAAGAAGGAGATTAAAAGGGGAGCGGGGTTGTAAAGAGAAGAATAAAGAGGGACACGGATTTCTTGTTGGAAAAATAAAAGGTTTGGTGTTATATATTTAAATGGGAGAGGGAGTGGGGGCTGCAACGGCTACTTTGACAAATAGGATATTCATGCAAAAGTAGGTTATTGGAGGGTCCACTTTAACAGGAGCTATGGAGGATTGAGCTGTTGTTGAGGTTTTACTATCATGGTGTTCCCTTGACCAATGATAGCTTGCCAAATCAGCATGCCTAGGATGTCTGCCTACTGCCTAGGGCTTTTCCCACGCAAGAGAATAGATTTTTCAACAATTTTGTTATATATATATATATATATATTTTTTTTTTTTTTTGACATGAACAATTTTGCTATTTGAATTGCTAGTAATTTAGATAATAAATTTTGGACAATATGCCCCTCTCTTCAGGCAAGTAAGTCTCATAGAATTTATCTCATATTGGCTACAGGAATTGTTAGCCGTTAAGAATATGGATATGAGTCCCCAAGAGGTAGCTCAATCAGCTGTGACCACGCTTAATGAAGCGAAAATCACTAGTTCGAATCCCCATCTCCCATCTTGTGTGGACATGTCAAAAAAAATATAAAAATTGATATGAGATAGAGTAATATTATACTTACACATCTTTTACAACGAGATGAGATGTGTCAACATGTGATTGGAGCAACGTTAGCCACTAAATTTCTTTTGAAACACCCTTTTAATTATATGTTGACACGTGTCAACGAGCCATAAAAAATTGTAAAAGAGTTGTAGCCCTTTTAGGTCTAACATGTTTCATGATATATATATATATACACATCACTTTTCTCTTTTTTGTTTAATTAATTTACTCACAATATTTAAAAAGATTTGGCTCTCTAAGATCATCATCCTGTTTTTAAGGGAGAAGATGTTTTTTGTCCAGAGATTGTGCCCGTTCAAGTATTAGATTGGGTAACCTCTTAATATTGTAATTTCCTTATTGATACATATTTTTAGCGTATAAGACGGAGTATCTTGAAAATTCTCAAGTCTTAAGAGATACTCTTCTGGGTGCTCATAAAAAAACCTGCAATTTAGGAGTGGTTTAAGGCTCTTATGTCATAGTCCCATAGAGAGGAATAATATAAAGTGATAATATGTAGACGGCTACATGATATCCCAACTGGACCTAGTGCTATTTGAGCCAATCCAATCCAAGTTGATCATGAATTAGGAAGACATCTTTATTTTAATCCCCTCAGTCGGACTAAAAATACAGTGATGTTGGACCGACTTTATTCTCATAAGGTTGTTTGTTGTTCTTATATATATATATATTGATGACGTTAAGAATATTACAACTTTTATTATAAATTCTTTATAAATGAACGTGGTAGTTTGCATATGGAACAAGATTCTCTTCTTTTTTTTTCTAATTGAATAAAGGAGAAGGCTATGGAAGAATCTTTTCCATCTCTGATTCAAATGGAAGAGAGAATGAGAGACCTTATAGAAATGCTTTCAAAAACAAGATGGGATGGGAAGCATCCCACTTAGTTAAAACAAGATTCTCTTCATTTCAAGTAAAATGGAGAGGAACAATTTTATGGTCTATATTATGTTTCACAACATCTATCGATCGGTGTAGGTGTTGCCTACATTATTGTGTCATTTAAAAGTTTTAAATGATGTGACATTATATATACCGTTAGATACTATAAAATTCAATATGAACTGTGAAATAGTTTTTCTTCATTTATCTGTTCTGTTCAGGTACTTCTTACTACAATAGACACTAAACAATAAAAGTTACACGTTAAATTGTGATGCTTTTTTTTTTTTTCACTAACATGACATCATGTTACGCTTATATGGATTGCCACATAAATTTGTAAAAAGATTGTAATAAAAATTGTTTTAACAACATTTTCCTTAAAAAATATTCCGTTAATTTGGTCACAATGAAAGGGGGACAAATAACTCATTATTCGTCCAAAACATAAAAAATAAAGAAGGTGGAATTTATGCACAAATTTAAATATCTTAAAAAAGTGGCCATTTTCATATTGAAAAATTCTATTTCTAGAGCATGGAATCAAATGTCTCCTCCATGCAAATGAGATGTGAATGGTTCGGCATATATTCATTCACATTATTGCGTAGCTTTTTAAATTTTGAATATATATATATATTCCCACATTTATAGTACAATAATAACGTTGGCCCCTTTCTTTTTTTTTCTTTAGTTTTTATTAATTTAGCTTGAATGTGATACTACATTTTTTTTTTTAGGAGAAAAATATTTTAGTCTCATTAATTGATGAAGGATCACGAGTATAAAGCTTTTACATCACAGAGCAAAAGCTCTTAGAAAATCATAGCCGAAACTACGATGTTACAAGTCATAGATACATACATAACAATTTCGCATTCAAGATCTATCTATGAAATCAATATCTGTTCCTTGGCTGTGGGAGCAGAAAACCCAATGCTGAAACTCACCCTCCTTAACCCAAAAGCCTGTTCACATCCACAACCTAAGAATATCGACAATCCTTATTCAAAGAAGTTACAAAGAAAATGCAAAAAACAAACTAAAATACAGAAGAAAAAAAAAACAACACAAAATCAACAGGTAGCAGCATGGCGAAGCAACAACCTCATGGGTGGAATACGTGCAAGAGAGTGAAGCTCCCACGTCATCGCGTGTAGACCATGCACTAGTGCGTGCTGGCATTATTGTGATGAGGAGGGCAACGACAGGTGGTGAAGAGGCTGGAGAAGGTGGGGGAGAGGCGCATCGTTGGCCTTGCAAGCCCGAAAGGAACAAATCTAATTTAGATCAGACCGGATCTAAAACCCCCATGGCAACCAGAACAAAGGAAAAGGCGATGACCAAATGAGATGACGAGTCGACAAGGTGGAGGGGGTGGTATGGCTGCTGCTGAAACCGGTGATGGAGACCAAAAACGGGAGACCAAAAAAAGAAAAAAAAAAGTGCATAAAAGCAAAAGAAGGGGAGAGGGCCTCATCCCTAAAGGAACTCATTCAGCGGAAAAATTAGAGAGAGCAAAGAGGTAAGAGGTTCTTCTCTCTTTAGGGCCGGCTCCTTTTTAATATTGCCAATTTCTTAATAACTTTTCAATTACAAACATCCTTTCTCAAAAAATAGAGTTTATAAGGTATGATATTTCGCTTATTATTGGCCAAAAAAGTCAATTATTTTTTTATCTTTTTTGAACAATTTTTTTTTTTTTTTCTAAGCAAGATTAGATGTAATTTAATAGATCTAATTTAGAAGAAAATTCTGTCACTTTTCCTTTTGTATATTAATAATTCCAAAAATCTTTGTTAATTGAACAATTTGTGATAGGGACAAGAGAAAAAGGAAGAAAAAAGGTAACGGAAAAGAGCCTTATAATTAATTGGATTTTTTTTTTTTTTTTTTGAGGATATAATTAATTGGATTTGGTAGAACGTTAATTTTCATTAGCTCACATGAGTCTCATGATCATCAACAAGCCAATCACAGCATATTTTTCACCTAATTAGAGAGAGAGAGAGAGAGATTAGTATTTATATAATCTAAAGCATTTTTAGGTGTTCTTAATTATTGGCACCACCATGTATGATTAGTATAATATTAATCCTGATTAATGTACTACTAATCTTTGTGCTTTTGCACCAAATTTTAAAAACATGTTTGGCCGGGCACAAATAGTTAAAGTGGTCGGCTACAACAAGTTTAATATCATATTTTTTAATCTACAATTATGACTAAATAAACTATTAACAACTTTAAGCTTAAGCTCTCCACCATCTTCTTTCATTATAGCCCCTAAACTACTCACATGTAAACAACTGTGTTTCCCAAGAAAATTGGACCTCGAAGCTACCAGGAAAGTGAAAGAATTTGGGCTTTTCTTTATTATTATTATTCTTCTTTGGACTTTGTCATTAAAAAATTTAAAGGATCAATTAGATATTAATTACTCAAAAAGTTACAACGGTTCTTAGAATTGGACCAGGATTGGATTGAGAGAGACTTCCGATCAAACTTAGAGTCTATTTAGGTTTATGATTTGGAAATGAAATCATAAGCTAGTTTAATCTTTAAAATTATATATTTTTAACAACACGCCTTTATAACAGCGATTTGAAAATATAGATTTTTTTTACATTTCAAATCACAATTTATTTATTTATTATTATTATTATTTTTTTAAAAAAAAAAACTCTCAAACGATTGATTTAAGATCACACTAGAAATCGCAGTGTCAAACACACTTTCATTTCTCCGGACTGACAAGTGCTTGAATATTATTATTATTATTTTTTGACATGTCCACACAAAAGGAGGAGAGAGATTCGAACTAGTGACTTTCGCTTCATTAGGCGTGGTTCCAGCGGATTGAACTGCCTCTTAGGAACACAAATGCTTGAATTTTCAATTGTCTGCCAACGACAATACAGAGGATCCCGATCCCCTACAATTTTTACATACATTACTCAAAAGGTATATATAAAGGCTCTTACTTGTATTTTGAAAGGAACAGAAGATTGAGTGCCTAATTTTGTATGTCTTGAGGTGCAATACAAGCCATGCATGGTCGGTGCCGCCGGCAGCATGGCGGTGGAAGAAAAAGAAAAAAGAATGGCAGAGGGGATGACTGATGAGGGGGCGGTTGATGCCTGTCCAAATTTTTTACCCGTAGATTCTGCCGCCAAATTGTTTTATTATTATTTTTAGATTTAGTTTTTGGTATTAATGTTGGTAACCATTTTTTAAATTTTTTTTCACGTGAGAAGCTTGATAAAACGCCAAAAATCCCATGAATCTTACACTTATGGTGGGTCAAGTCTCACACCTCTTTCTTTAAATAAGAAAAAGTAATATCATATTAGACCACTTTGTAACAAACAACAAAAACAAACGAAGTTTTTCTCAAATTCACATACATTTTTAGAGGAAGTAATTTTCTAACATGCATGTGAGAATTATTGGCCCTATAAAAATTCATGAGATAAATACAGTTTGGGGTTTTGACAAATAGATCCATGCGATTTAAAAAAAAAAATCATGTTAATGTGTTTGATTAGTACCAACCCTATTGTGACACATGTTACTTATAATAAAAAAATAATAATAATAAAAGCAAAAATAGAGGGGTATCAAGAAGCAGGGCAGAATCAGAACTAATCATTTAGCTATCTACGAGGTGGAAAAAAATAATCATTGATACCGAACATAAATGGAGGTGAAAAGAATTACACAAACTCACACTCAAATGAAAAATAGAAGTTCACCACCCAAGTGATAACACCAAAGAGATATAGAATATCACCACCCAAATGATTACAACAAGGGATATAGAACTTTAGAAACTCACCACTATAAGGATCACACCAAAGAGATACAGAGATACAAGAAAAACTCTCATCTCACAAGCCAAATGCTGGTTTTTAATATAAAACTCTAGTCTAACCTATACTTGCATAAGTATTTATAAAAGCTTAGAACAACCCTCTAAGCATAAGATAAGCATCTAATGAAGTTAAACAAGCAATAATGACAAAAAAAAAAAACAATCATTATTTCGTAGGCAGTAGACAAGGGGACAAACAGCCACCTTACAACATATTTCTGAGAAGCCTAACCGGCCACCCCACTTCAAATGGTCATAACTTTCGGCGCACAACCCCAAAATGTCTGAAACCTGTTTAGCTAGAAAGATAAGATTCTGAACTTCAAGTTAGACCTAGGCATGTGCTCGAAAATGATGGATAATTAGATGACCACGAGGTTTTTTAGAACTCTCTAGACGGCATCAAGACTTCTTCAATTTGGGGATTTACATTCTATTGAGCCTGTGGATTTAATTGGGTTGAAGCTTGGGCCATTGTTAAATTATCCTTGTTGGACATACCCATGTCAATTATTGATGAGATAAATAGTATAGAAAATAATTTTTTTATAAGGATTTTAAAAAAATTTGGGGTTGTTAAAGATCCCCAAACCANAAAAAAAAAAAACAATCATTATTTCGTAGGCAGTAGACAAGGGGACAAACAGCCACCTTACAACATATTTCTGAGAAGCCTAACCGGCCACCCCACTTCAAATGGTCATAACTTTCGGCGCACAATCCCAAAATGTCTGAAACCTGTTTAGCTAGAAAGATAAGATTCTGAACTTCAAGTTAGACCTAGGCATGTGCTCGAAAATGATGGATAGTTAGATGACCACGAGGTTTTTTAGAACTCTCTAGACGGCATCAAGACTTCTTCAATTTGGGGCTTTACATTCTATTGAGCCTCTGGATTTAATTGGGTTGAAGCTTGGGCCATTGTTAAATTATCCTTGTTGGACATACCCATGTCAATTATTGATGAGATAAATAGTATAGAAAATAATATTTTTATAAGGATTTTAAAAAAATTTGGGGTTGTTAAAGATCTCCAAACCACTAAGATAGGTACACCTCTGTCTAGGGGTAGTTGAATCACCCCATAGCCATTGGGGGTGATTCGGCCACCCTCTCAAGCTTTTTTTTTGGGGGGGGGGGGTGGAGGAGTTGGTGGGGTTGGCATTTAGAGCTGGTTAAACCATCCCCCATGGCTATGTAGTGGTTCGACCACTCCCCATTAGGCCAAAATGGGTAGCTTGACCACCCTCTAGTGGCCATTTGGGGGTGGCAATCGCCATGGGTGGATCACTTAAAATATATATATATCCTAAAGACTCCTAAAGACTGATTAGTACGATTAGATCAACAAAATATGATATCAACAAAATATGATAACAATAGACAAAAATGTGATTTCTAAGATTACTCTTTCAGGATTAGTTTTTTTTTTTTTTTCCTCTTGGGAGCTGTCCATGATTAGTTTGAACAAGTACAAAGTATTCTTACCTTTGAAGATGTGATTGGCAAAATGTTTGAAAATCTGGAGTTAGCTTAATCCCCCAAGCATATGCCTGTAGTTGGCGGGTTTGGTGAGGTCGTTTGGTAGTATTTCACAAGGCATGCAAGTGTTGGCATGGATTGGACTGATGTCTCAAATTGTACTGAAGATATAAAAATAAGGTCAAGCCTGGCTTTGAATTACCTTGTACTTGAAAAAGCTGTCGTTTTCAGGAGATGCAACTTGAAGAAAGCCACCTAAGTTTTGCCCCACCAACGACCATTTCTGGAGTAAAAATATATAATAATCTTTTACTATAGTTGGATTTAACAGATAAATAGCATCACTTGTATATGTGTCTTTGAATGCTTCAGAGGAACCAAACCCAAGTTTTGCAATTGATTCAGGAGGTAACACAAAGCTCAGCCCTGATTGAGATATAGTTTGAATTCTTATAGATATAGAGTCATTATCCTGCTTAGAAAAAAAAAATAGTCATTATCCCTTAATCCCCATATAGAGACCATATATATCTATGTACGTATTTATTTATTTATACAAGGAAGCTACAATGCTCACACTGAATCAAGCAATCAGAGGGTGCACTCCACATAATTTTTTAATTAAGTACTAAACACAAGGAAGATGGAAAGTTCGAAATATTTACAAACTTCTCAACGGTTGGACCATTGTTTTTACACAGTTTTAGTCAGGCTCTTCAACTAGGCAGAAGGAAAAAAGCATTACAGCAAGAGATACTACTGAAGAGTTGCATGCAACCCATGTATAAAAACATAACTTAAAGAGAGAACAATCTTTCAACGCACTCGCAAGAGACAGCCTGAAATTTCGTGAGAACCTCTTCAGCGAGGCTGATGAATCTGTCTGGGAGAGCATTTGGGCCTCACATACTTGGCTGGCTTCTGTTGGTACTTTGCAGGCCTTACTGGAGACTTGAGACCTCTTTCTTCAGGAATTCTGGATACACTCAGGTTCTTCAGTAAAGCTCTAGAATCCATTTTAACACCTGAATTCAAAAACCAAACCCATCAGAATGACATACTCACTCTTCCTGAAGACTCACATGATAGAGAATGAGACATTCTTGACCATGCCATTAAAACAAAGACTTGGGAATACCAAGATTCAAATGTCATGTAGACTACAATTGTGGTTTTTATATGTTATGCTTTCTTTCTTTCTTTTTTATTTATTAGAAAAAGAAAAACATAGCAAAACATATAAAAACCACAAATGTAAGAAGCTCTGGCTTGGCATCTGTGATGCTTTCTTACCTATGGATATTAGCATGGGCGATATTCAAAAAAAAAAAGAGAAGGAAAATACAAAGTCCACTGTCTTTCTCATAGTTTTAATGTGAGTATGTATACGAGATATCTAGCATATTCACCTAGCATTTGAAAGACATGACCATCATGTAAAATGAAGATGTCAATCAAGGGATTGCTCATAAAGAACTAAGAAATGCAATAATAGGACGTAAGTATTATTAAAGCATAGCATCAAGAGGCCTCCTTCCATTTTAAGGAGCAGGGGCCGATCCAGTTTTTCCTTCACCTTCAGACAACGGGACCATTTTTTCAGACTGAGCTTCCAAGGTAAAGAACTCTTCAACAATGCGATCAAAGAAGGCTTCTGGCAGCATATCTAGAATGTAATCCGATCCAGGTTTTCTTTCACCTACAGACAACGGGACCATTTCTTCGGACTGAGCTTCCAAGGTAGGGAACTCTTCAACAATGCCAAGATCAAAATCTTCTGGCAGCAAATTTGCAATGTAATCATCGGCCTCTGCATCAGCATCAGCATTGCCTTCAAAATCCTCCTCCTCATACTGGCTTAGCCAATAGTCACGAAACCATGTCGAAGTTTTCACTAGTTCCCACCATTCAGGTGAGAAATCCTCCACTTGCCGGAAAGCAGCAGGGATGAAGAGGGGGGCATTGGGGTTCAGAGTTGATCTTTGTCCACAGACTAATGCCATCCCTATTCATAAATCAATTTAGTGGTTGGTCCTATTAGTGCTCCACTCTATCTAAAATACACGTTCGCATAATAAGAAAACTGATACAAATCACATACTCGGCTAGTTAGTTTAACCCTTGCTGTCCAAATCAGACCAAAAAGATAACATAAACGCAGTATCCAATGATGTAATGCACTAGGTAATAACACAAGTCCAGTGTTGCAGCAACTTATGTCAAGTGAAGCATTTAGTATTTCTTTCTGTTAAGAAGGATCCAAGAGAGCAGAGGGTAAAATGCATTCCCCTACAATCACACTCTTATACAAGGTAAATAACATACAATATCAATTTAATATTTTTCCTTTCAATGTAGGAAATATATTCTCTAACAGTCAGTTGCAATGTCCCTCTAAACTTTAAATTTGCACGATCAAACCCTAGAATCTTGGATCAGTTTCAATATCCTGCTACCCATGCTTACACCATAACATCATGCTTTACCTTAATGGGGGATCCTAAAAGATTACCTTGTTTGTAACAAACAATGTTATCACAAAACATAACATAAAAATTACAAAACAAAACCCAAATCATAGTAAATAGTAAGATCCCAGAACTAAACCAAAAAAAATATCTTCTTTCATCAATAACACTTGCAAAACAAAACCCACAATCATGCTAAGATCCCAGAACTAAAGCAAACAACTTTATTACAGAACAAAACATTAAAACAACTTTTACAAAACAATACCCAGAATCATACCAAGATCCCAGAACTGAAACAAAAAAATATCACAACATTTACAAAACAATACCCAAAAGCATACAAAGATCACCAGAAACATAACAAACAGTATTTACAACAACAAAACATAAAAACAATTATTGCAAAACAAAACCCAAAATCATAGCAGAACTGGACATTAGAAGCAACATTTTCTAAACAAAAGCCAACGAAGATTCACTGATGCTGTACTTACTAGGATCGAAAGTGCAGTCCAAGGTTTCAGCTTTAGGGGCTTCAGGAGTAAATATGGAAGTGGATGAAGGGAGAGAGTGTCTGCTTTTAAAAGGCCAGTGTGAGGTGGCAAGCTGGGGTGGGAGAGCAGTACAATCAACGGTGAAAAGATGGAGGGCTTAGGTTGGACGGTTGGATTGGGGAGTTTGTGGGAGATATTTTGGATTCTCCTTGACTAGATTTAGCATAACTAATTAAATATGAAGCTTCCAGAAGACCGAAGAGATAACGGAAGCTTACGGATAAGGATCCACTATCCATACCAATTTTCGCAGCTAATTTGAAGTCACATTTTTAAATCAACTACAAATGAAAATACACATTACATGCAAATGATCCAAAAACCACCCCGAAAAGTCTAAGCGGATAAAAATGGTAAAATTAATCACTTAATTAATATTTTAATATTTTAAATATGTTAAATATTTAATTAAAATTGATATGGTTTGAATTTATGACTTTTGTTCTAATAGTGATACTATAAACCATGTTTTTATTCTATATTATTGACATGACAGTCACACCTAAGTCTCAATTATTTTTTTAATAATTATCGATTGAATAGTTTTTCTTTTACATGTCCACACGAGGGGGAAGAAAATGAGGATTCGAACTAGAGAATTTCATTTCATAAGGCGTAATCTTCAGTCGATTAAACTATCCCTTAAAGACAATTAAATAGTTAGTTAGGACTGCTATAACATTATTGTAAGATAGTTGTGGGATAACAATATAAAATATAGAATTACTTTTGTTCTAAATTAATGTTAAATCATCAATTATTCTAAAAGTTTAAATCGATAAAAAAAATATAGTTATTTAATTAATATTCTAATTCCTTGTTATGACTTTGAGAACATTTTCAAAGGCAATTTTAGTCCAACTCGGGTTAGATATACTGGCAAATGGCAATTCCTCTGATTTGATCTTTATAATTTGTTCATTCCATTGCCAAAATCAATACTCCATAGAAGAACATAGATTAATACTTTAAATAATTTTCATTAATAACCATAGGCGTTTTTTGCTGATACAACATTGAGCAGAGATATATGCTATCTGAATTTATTCATAGATTTGTAGGAAGTATCGTCATGCAACACTGCAACTTCAAGGGGGGACTGTGTAGCCTGCAAGAAAAGCAAAAAAAATATTTAAAACTAAATTTTAATTCCATAAACAATTTAAATTAATTGATATGAAATAGTTACGAAGAGTAATATTACTCTAAAAAAAAAAAAATTTGTGTTTTAAATTGTTTTTCAATAATTTTGAGAAAAAAAGAGTGTTTTTTATTTATCAAATGAGGTCTAAATTTTTTGAGGGAAAAAAAAAAAATCAATACTTAGGAGCCCATAAATTCAACTCTCTTGCAATTGGTTCTCCAATTGTAGTCAACTAACAGAGGGTTTTAATGGATCCATCAGTCCGAATAGGTAGATCCCGTATCTTAGGCTTTTCGAACATATGTCGTAACAAGTGAGCCCTATAGGATTCTTTGTAGGGGCTCAAACAGGCTACAATTTGACCAACAAATTACCATCAATCTTGATCCAACTCATCTCTAATGAATCAAAACAAGTCAAAAATTAAAAACAAACTCGAGTAATTTCATCTTATTAGAGTTAAAAACACTTTCTTTATATAGGCCCCTATCCGCCATCTTATCACGCACAAAATGAAACAGTAATTGTACACAAATTCTTTGACGTAAGTTTTAAAATCTTTATACGTATTTAAGACGAATTATTATTAAATTTCGATGAAATAAAATTTTTAAAAGTCACATTAATGAAATAAATTTTGGAGAAAAGGCTCTCTAGAGAGCCAAATTATGACCAAAATAGATTATCAAACAGTTTTTTTTTTTTTTTCTTTTTTGCTGAGTATCAAACAGTTTCTTACTTCCACACTTGGTCCCATGGGCGAGTGCCCTGTTACAGCACTGCGCCACAAAGACCACCTTCTCCATGTCAATCATTCTCTCAATATCCTTGGTGATATGCTGACATACGCACGGAATGTCCACCGACCTGATAACCTCGCAACACTCTGGCGACGGGATCGTCTTCGGCGCCGAATTCTTCTGCACGAACTTAGCACATTGAGTTATCAATCCCGGCATGTCACCTTGGCAAGCTTGGCCGACAACCATGTTTTTGTCACCGGAAAACAGAATCCCGGCGACGGCAAACACAGCCAAAAGCAGGGTATTACTCTTGAAAGCTCTCATTTTTTCTTTCACTTTCTTAATTTTTCTGGGTTTGGATGTGTGGTGTGGTGGGATGTATGGTGAGTGGTTTATATAGGGGTTTTGGAGAGAGTTGTGAAGGTGACACTTTGCATCTGGGCCATGAAAAAGGTTCATTCTCTGCAGAAATATATATATGCGTTACTGTTTTTGTGTAATATGGGTTGCCGTTGCATGAGAACCGACTATGTGTATCTCTTTCTTCCTGCTAAACCTGCATCCAAGCAAAAAGTTGTTTGCTTTCCATAATTGCATCCACCATTTTTCTGCTAAACCAATGCTTGTTGGCATGAGGTTTGAACATATATTCACGTTGAGAACCCTGTGCCGTTTGATGTGGAAAGATATTGGTAACGGCTAGAAATAGAAATAATATTGTTGTAGAAATTAATTTTCAACAAAATCTACTTTTTTCTAGAGGCTAAGAGTAAGAGGCAAGATTAAATTTTATTAACTAAACATAGAAGGGAAGGGGACCCCAACAATGCTAAAGAAAAACAATAAAAAAATTTTAAAATGAACCAAGTAAACGATTCAATCTAATAGCTTCATTACCCGTCCACCAAGAAAATGGCCACCGAAAAAAGGGAATAGGATCTTCTTCATTTCAAATGAAACCAATATTATTCATTTTATGGTTATGATTTAAAGTTAATACATCTAACTGTGTACATAATTTTAATGTTGACATTTAAAAAAAAAAAAAAATTAATGAAATGACATCATGGACACTGTTAATTCTGTCCAATGAAATAGAGAGGATCATTGTCCCCAAAAAGGACAATTTTGTAGCAAACCAAAAGATTGGTTGCTGGTAGGCACACATGGGGCAATAGTGAGGAGTTTTGGTTGGTTCAATTGGAAGAATTGTATTGAAATCAACTGAGTTAGAGTCATCACAGAAGAACTCCACTTTAATGTCGAGTAAAAGAGGTGTGTGGTGGCTGGTGAGTGTGAGACATCTTACTTTGCAAACTAAATATAAAAAATGAGACACTAATTCAAATCTTCAACAATTTTGTTGTCTGATTTGCTAGTAATATGGACAAAAAAATGTGAGAGAATTCTTATGAAACCCATCTGCTCAAGCAAGTGGGTGGGCAGCTCAAAATTTGCTTGGGCAAGTGGGCCTTATATTAACTCTCTCATATTTGATGCCAAAATTGTTAGCAATCTGGTAAGCAAAATTGTTGAGATCTCTATCTATTATGGAGATGATCAAGAAGAGGAGAAACAATACAAAAGCTTTAAATCTACCACTCAAATGGAGAGACTTGCGAAAAGGATGACATGTGGGAGGCACGTCAGAACCATGTGTGGTTGTGATGGTGCATGTGACATATGCAGTGGGGGATGTAAAGGGGGGAGGGTGAGGTTTGTTGAGGTGCAACTGTTAGGGATAGAAACACCAAGGGGAGTCAAACAAGAGTAAATTAATATACTTAATAGGACAGCACTTCTAGCCCAAAAGCCTAAGCTAATGGGCTTGGGTCCACTTAGGTATATTAACCACTTTTATTCTTTATACTTTCTCAATGTGGGACACAAACCTCACAAGTGCATGCACAACAAATTTCCCCTCACTTGTGAGTCTACCACATTGACCAAATTTCCCCATACACAAGAGTGTCACGCGTACTGCAAGAGAAACCACTCTTTTTACCGGAGTCAAACCAAACGCGTCGAACCAAGACACTCATATCAGCAACAGCGGAAGCTAACCATGAGCTCTGATACCAATTGTTGGGGAGAGTAACACAAAGGGAAGGTCAAACAAGAGTAAATTAATATACATATTAGGACACCACTTCTAGCCCAAAAGCCTAAGCTAATGGGCTTGGGTCCACTTAGGTATATTAACCACTTTTATTCTTTATACTTTCTCAATGTGGGACACAAACCTCACAAGTGCATGCACAACAACAACAATGTTACTCTACTCAAACAAATGGCTTTTAGAATATGCCTTGTAGGGTGCGATTTCGAATGTCATAAAAAAGCTTTAGCTTTTCTCATTATACACCAATTGGTCGGATGAGATAGTCAGGGGCCCAATCCAATAAGGTTAGTAGAAGTATAGAAGTATAGAATGGTGAAATCAGATATGAAGAAAACGAGGGTACATAGAAGTGATTATGAATAATTGTTGCTTGCTTCGATGCTGCGTTTGAGTGGTCTTTATACGTTGTGAGGGAACAAATTGGCAAAATTACATTGCATGATTACATGGATTAAATCTTTGATTCATAGCGCCCGATATATATTTGATTCTTTTCCTTACTCAGAGGAGAGCTTTGATTTGTTGACATAGAAGCTGGGAAATGATTCCAAAGAATCAATATTAATGTGTAAACAAACTTGAAGGAAACTGCTCTTTTTTTTTTTACAATTGTAAGTTAGAAATTAGTTATTGACTTTAAAAGTAGAACACTTATGGAGTTTCCAAAGAGGCTTCACCGGAGAAGTATCGTGGCCACAAAGCATAGCTGGTACTAGCCTCCTCACCCCTTGAATCCCCTGAGAAACTAGCCCTTGCCAACTCCCTTAATTTCTTCATCTCACTCTTGGTCTCAAATTTAAGTCCCTTCAGCCGTTTTCCTTCCCCTGATCTCTGCCCACCGAGTGTAATGTCTGAAGTTGTGGGCCCTGTCGTTTGCATGACATTAAGGCCTGGTGAGCCAGGACTGAGCACAGGGACCACTGTTGCAGTCATGGAACTAACTGGGTGTGCTGATGGCGCTCTTCTTGTATCTCTTCTTTCAAATTCTGTCGCTGGACTTGTGGGAAGCACTGGACCTAGGCCAGCTATTGGTTGGGAGCCTGTAGGTATTACTTTTGACCAATGCTGCCTTGGAAGGAAAGGCAAGACTAGACCTTTTGCAGCAAACTTCAATCCAAGTTTGAAAGAATTCTTCTGAGGCTGAGAGAGTCTTAATATTGATTTGATCAGAGCATGCCACTCATTTATAATTTGAACAATAAAGGTAAGGAAAAGGAGGGCCAACATTACAAATCCCAATTTTTTTGCTTCAATCAGTTTAGAGCTACTGACACTGATAGATAAACCAAAGATGCCTGCCTCACATAAGAGAGAAACACTCTCGACCACATGGACTCCCCTTCTGATGTATGGTTTTAGAGTAAACAGATACATAAACTGTACCAGTGTGATAGTCAACACGCAAAGGCTTTGGCTTGATTTTGGCAATGAATAAGCTCCAGATATGAATCCCAAACTGGCCCTTCTTAAAAGATCAAGGATAATATAGGAGGATCTAGCACAACCCAAGAGCCACTCAGATGTGGGCATTTTAGTTTCTTCATTGCTTCCAATCCCACTTTTGCCCCTTCCAGTCTGCTTGGATATGGTGTTTGGGTCAGACTGATTGACAAAGACAAACAATGGAGGACCTTTCCAACTCTCAAATAGAATCCCAAATCGCAGGAGGAAAGCTGAACGCCGCCGCCCTTCCCTATAAAACCACTTTCCAATTGTAGGCTTACCTGTAAAGAAGAACCACAACTTTGTACACCATGGTTCTTGTATAGCTGCATGCTTCACTTCTTTGTACTGTGAAAAACTGCCAATGAGGATTGCAATTATGAGAAAAAGGCTCACTGATAAAATAAAGACTGCAGGGATGGCTAGCAACAAGGCCCCAATGATGATTCCCCCCCCTGTACCACCTGCAAAAAAGAGTAGCCTTCAGTTGATGACATGCCTAACAGACAGTGAAATTGAAAATAAGAAGAAAAACTTCTTTTTGTTACCTTTTATGACAAATGCTGAAGACTGAGAGATACAAGGTATCATCAGAATTAGAAGAAAGAGCTCAAACCTGGGTACTGAAAGTATCCCATGAGCTGGTGTTCCTGTCCTCCATCTTAGGAAAATTAGTATCAGAAAATGGATTATAACTAAACTACCTCCTCCCACACCAAGCCAGAATAAGTTCATTTCCATATCTTGCCACCTGTCAGGAAACAACCTCAGCAATATTATCAAGTTATTCTGATAAAGACTAAACTTCTTTGTCTGTTACAGATACTACAGGCCTAGAATCTAGTGCAAGTTGCAGTATTCTAAAGCAAGTGTTCAAATTCTAAATATAAAAGTAATTGCAGAGCTACCCTTTAGAATTCTCCATTCTCTTGACAACATTGCTAGCAGACACTGGCTCTCCTCTCTACAAGAAAAATGATTCAAATGTAGAATTGTCTCGTTGGAATTCATATAACTACTGTAGAAAATATATACTTACCAAGAAATAGATGAAATATTCATTGGAATTGAGAGGAAGCCCATAAGGAGTACTTTTACTGCTTATGCTGTGCATATAAGATGAGTTAATAAAATTTAAGTCAATTGGCTGGTTTGTCATTTCGTGAGAAGACCATCCTGTAGCCAAGCTACGCAATTTCCAAGCAAGCTTCTCCTCAGCTAAATATACATGTTTGGGAGAGATTGAAGCGCTGTCCCTACTCCATGGAAGCTTTTGACGAGGTATGAGCCACCTAAGACCTTTCATTGTCTCACAATATTCAATTGGTTGGTTAACTGTGAACCAGTCCGAAAGGACAAACACCTGTAGGTGTCCAACCATTCCCTGTAATAAAAACTTCTAATATATGTAAACTGAACCTCAAATGATTATAGAGGACATTTTGACTAAGCATAAAGTTAGATCTATCAGAAGTTGTTTGAATGGATTTTTGGCACAGCTAAACATTTTGATACTTACATGTAAATTCAGTGATGGTTTCAAAGCAACAACACTGGTACTCCCAGAAGCAACAGTCCCTATTGCTTCAAGATTTGCAGAGGAAATTGAAAGAATGGCAGCTGCTAGTGCTGTTGCTACTGTTCCCGCAGTCACAAATGAGTATAGTGCGATGGATATTGCTGGAGTTGAGTCTGCACAAACTTGAGAATCGTGAGAGGTGAAGAAGCCATACAGACAGGTATTTGCACAATCTCTCAAAGTCCTAATGCTTTTGTTTTCCATAAAGTTTCATTTTTTTTCCATTAACAGGGCTTGTCATTAGAAATTTTTTCAAAGAATTAGCATGTCATAAAATAGAAAGAGAAACTCCTGCAGATTAACACTGAATGCCCAACTACATTAAAATGTTAATAATGAAGAATTATTAAGGTATGGAAGAAAAAGGTAGAAGAGACATGTATTTTCATACAATGTTTCACTTCAAGATGGTTAGATGCCAAATTTAGATTTCCTGAAATATCACTTGCTTTCCCCGCAGGAATGGTAACTGAAACCATATTCTGAGCTTCTGCCACGACAGTCAATGAGTATACAGCTCTTGAAATTTCCTTAAACCTACATTAAACAAAGTAAAGATTTCTGACATTACTGAAGCCCTTTAATCAAAATTTTGGTCATCCTTCGTTTATGCAGTAGGCTAATACAACATGAATGTTACAACTACTATAGTGATATATATGAGTAGTTCTGAGTCACCATCTGCACCTGCCTTGTTAGTGTCCCCCCAACCAGTTTTACCATGGAGGCCTCAAAGCCAAAAACTGGCTTTGTAAACTCAACCATCACATTGATGTTGGACTCCTTCGTGATGCTTGGTGAGCTTGTACTTAACATGACACCAGGGTTTGTGGAATCTAAGAGAAAAATGTAGCAATTAGCCAAATACTGATGCCCATGAAGGTATTCCAGAACTATTTTAGTAACTAAAAATGTGAAATAACATACCATAAAGGAACATAATTGGGGCAACAGGAGAGACTGGAGTGCCTGTTCTACCAAGTATTGAACCAGCTTGTAGTTCAACTGTGATGATTTCAGTTTTTGATATGTTCTTGAGCTGCAAAATGAAAATTAAGGAACACATTTGTCACATTGCAATTGGTTATTCTTAATCAAATGTCAATGGTAACATACTAGAAATTAGCTGCTTACTTCAAAAACGAATCGACGGTTCGCATGAATTTTACCATGAATAGGCATTAAGTTACCCGAGTTCACATGAAATGTTTTGAGGATCTGTTCTGTTGAATTTATAATGGGAATGCTGAAATCAAGGAACAATTTGATGTCCTCCATTTTGTTAGTCGCAAGCACAGTTCTTGGAACCCCATTAATCACCAACTCATTGGATGGTACAGATGTCCATAAATCTAGCAGCACTGGTCTTCTATCTAAGGCAGCCATTAGATTGAAATAGTCCAAGAGTCAAAAGTGGCACTTGACAAGGTAACATTGTTGAAGGAAAAGAGTGACTGGTGTCTCACCAAAGTGAATAATTATAGTGGAACCATTTGTTCGTGTGAAATGGTTTCCTGCCTGATCTGTACAAATATTTTCTTCCATTGTGATCACCACGCGCCCATACATACTTCTTGAGGAGATAATTATATCTAGGCTGTATTTGATTCCAGGTTCCATAACCCGTAGTGATGATGCAAGTACATGGGCAGGACCTTTTATTATGACCTGCAAAAAGTCTTAATACTAAGGCATGATTTTTACCAAACTTCTATCACCCATAATAATCATATGATCTGTTTTCCCCCCTTAAATATATATCCTCCATACATATAAGTTTCTGAGCAAGATTCCCACTTACATCACAGTTAGTTGAGTTCACACATTTGAAGGCACTCTGTCCATTGCAAGCTTCACTGAATGTAACATCAATGGCTAATTTTTCTGCATTGGTATAAATCTGCTCGCTATGAATTGTTGCAGTTGGTGGTACTGTATCTATTAGATGGACAAGAGATTTCTGTTAGAAATTAATGCACTTTGATGTACCTTTCCATATCCATTGAACTTGTTCTATATCTAGATACAACTTAAGTGATAGTTCAGTTCTCAGTAATGTCTCTAGAGTTGTCCAATGAGTCTATAAATACATGCTTTGTAATGCTGCCTGTGTAGAGCTTCATGAAATCATTTTAGATTGAATTTGTTTCTGCATTCTTCTGATTTTATTCTTGAGCTCTGCAGTAGCAACTCATCCAAAATACTGTCTTTATAAAACATATCTAAACAAACACCAACATAATCATTATTCCAAACAAACATTTTCAACATCTGCAAGAACTTTAGTGCAGGGAAAATGGAGAAAAATATGACAAATGGAAAAGAAGTGCTTACCAATGAACCATGAATAAGCTGATGAGTTTCTCTCTCCATCCCCGGTTGTGACATTGAGAAGAAATTTGTGTTCACGGTTTACAGTCAAGTTTTTCAATACTATAATATCAGTCGGACAAGGTCTCAAAGCTCCTCCATCTAGCTGTCCAAAAATCACGTTGTCCCCATGAGCAAACTGATTAATTAAGTTCATGGAGACCTTTATAACTTAAGCAAATGATAACTGATAATCAAATATTACCATTACACCATTTCTTTTAAGAGCATTCATTTACTGAAAAACCTTTTTAGAAAACATTAGTTAATTAATACTTTAAAGCTCAACACATAGAATATTTTAACTCGAACCTTGACGTTATTCTCAACAAATCAAGACTTTCGCTTTAATGTCATGTTAAATCACTTTCTTTCTTTTTTTCTTGCTTAAGTTGATAAGAAATGATAAATTTAATACTTTAAGATTCATAAGCTATGCTTTAAAAATGCCAGTGTACATAAATTTCTAATCTTAAATATAGAAATGGTTTTTTCTTTCTCATGCAATATTTAAGATGTTCTACATTGTAATGAGCTCAATTAACCTAATACAGAGAGACGAGCATCTTCCTCATGCAACATAACCAAATCTTAGGGGACTCAAGATTATTAAAGCAGATTACTTGGATTAAGATATATGTTCATTACTAGTTACTAATACCATAATATAACATGTTAGGACACCACTATGCTATATATATTAACTACTGACCCTCGTACCATCTTTTTAATGTACTGCAGGAACAGGACTCAATTTTTGTACACTCACACAAGTATGCTCAACGGTCGAAAAAGGGGATGATACCTTGCAGTGAATAGAACAACCATTCTTTTTACATGCATTGGAACCATCCAACCTCTCAACTGAGTACCGGAAAATGGCGGTAGAGAATCTTGACTGAGGTGGAGGTGCACGACGAAAACGGATGATCAGAGCCGTTGGTTCAGCTGAGTTTAATAATACCCCCGCCGCCATAATGGCACTGAAAGCACACAGTTGAAGAAACTTGAGCAAACCCATTTCAGAAGTTGCCAAGTACTCTTCACATTTGAGCCAAAAAGATGGGGATCAGAGGAGACCAGGAGAAACAAGAAGAAGAGCAACTTGAAGGAGAGTAGTACAATGAATGCTAGCTTGTCTGTATAATTTAAGTTGAAGAACTGTAGAAAAGGTTAGAGCAACTACCACACCATTGGTGTCAGTCGTCTCATTACTGCTTTAGAGAAGTGCACATTCACCATTAACTATCACTCGCCAGCTCAAGCCTGAATCCAGCTTTAATTTATCGACTTCGTGCATTTGTGTCCATTTTTATTTCTTTGATGAAGTTAATGCTCCAAGAAATGCTATAAATTATTGGACAAGTATTCCCGTTTCTTCCACCAAAATTGATGTGACATGATTCTCTTATAGTTTGGTGGATGGAAATGAATTGTTTGGTTTTGACCGACTTCGTCGCATCAACTTTGCTGGATGGACAAGTATATATTATTTCTTTAATGTTTTAGATCTCGTATTATAAGAGTAATACTATTTTTTACACTCATTTTATACCGGCTGACATGATATTTTAACTAGCTAACATAAAAAAGTACTTAAAAAATGCTACGTCAACAAATATAAAAAGAGTGTAAAGAGTAGCGTTATCTATGTTATAATATTAATTGAACGATGAATTTTTTGCTATACGTTTAGTTTTTTGAAAAATAAAAATCTAATTTAACGTGATATCAGAACATAGATCTTGAGTTCGAATCCTATCTTTATAATTCTCCACAAATTTTAATTAAATATTTCGCTGCCTGATATGGCCTATGCTGGTTAATATTCTATAAGAAATTTGCGGTGTATTGCTTGCTAATTGCTATGCGTATATCCTCTTCATTATTGGGCATGTTTTTTATGAAACATGAAAAATTGATACTAATGCGTGTCTTCAATGTGTTGACTAGCAGGGCGGCTCAATGCCTAGACAAATTAGGAATTACTTAGGGCTCTAATGAAATAAGGCTCTAAGTAGTAATTGTAAAATTAAGATTTTCTTATTAAAAAAAAAAATACTAAGAATTGAATTTCAATATATTGAAACTTTAGAAGAAAAAAAAGAAGAAGAGAAAAATGAAAAGTCACATTAATGGTACCCTTAAAATAGTAACTAAGCTTATACTTTTACATAAACTTAAAATCTCACTAAAATAATGTTTAAAATGAAGTAAATTTCATTTTGCGCAAATTAAATTATACATTAAAAAAAAAAAAAAACTTCACTTTAGACCCCTAAACTTTCATGTGATTTGACAAACCCCCCTAAACTTTAAAATCTCTTAATTTGGACTCTTAAACTTTCAATTGCAATCAATTTGAGCCACTACGTCAAATTTTAAATGTTAAAAGTGATACAATAACATTTATACCCCTAATTTTTTATAAAATTTCAAATTTACCCTTAATTTCAAATTAATTTTTTTTAAACAATATTGTAAAAATATATATATTGAAGGGTAATTTTGTCATGTTAGGGGTTTTAACGGCAAAAATTGATGGAGGGATTCAAATTGATTGCAATTGAAAGTTTATGGATCCAAATTGAGAGATTTTAAAGTTCAAAGAGGGTTTATCAAATCGTGTGGAAGTTAAGGGGTCTAAAGTGAAGTTTCTCTTAAAAAATATTAGGGAAAACTTCATTTTGACCCCTTTAACTTCCACGTGATTTGACAAACTCCTCTAAACTTTAAAATCTCTCACTTTGGATTCATGAACTTTAAATTGCTCTCAATTAGAACCTTTCCATTAATTTTAGCCATTAAAAATACAAAAAAAATACTAAAATATCCATGATTTTCGTTTTGTTTACAATTAAGAAAAAAACAAAACGTTTTGGAAGTAAAAATTTTAGACAAAAGTCATAGGTATAAATGTCATGTAATGTTCAAAATTTGACCGAAGAGTCCACATTGAAAGCAATTGAAAGTTCAATGATCCAAAGTGAAATATTTTAAAGTTTTGAGATTTATCAAATCACGTAAAAATTAAGGGATCAAAGTGAAGTTTTCCCAAAAAGTTATATGTAGTTGAACAAAAAAATATGTCATTGGTTTAAACTGAATGCCTTGTAGCATAGATGAGTTCTACTTCTACATGTCATTTGGAGTATGGAGAAAGAAAAAAAATTAAGAGCAGAAAGTGAGAAGAACGGTTTAATTGTTTTTGTTTTTGTTTTGTTTTGTTTTTTTTTTTTAATTTTATTATGATTATTTTTTTGTTATTTCTACCTTGAATGGTTAAACCAAGACAAGCTGAAGGACTTTTGACTTTGAAATGCATTCAATAGGAGTCTAGGACCATGGTGAATTAATTATGTGTTGTCCAGATCAAAATATTGGAATTACTCTCTGCTCGTAATTATTGCTGTTATTTTGGTAGGTGTCTTTCTTGGACCATCATGAATATTCCCTCCCCCACAGGTTGGCATGACTAACTCAATTGCTCTTTGTTCTTTCCTATGTAATGCACATTCTTAATATCAAATTGTATTGAGAAAATGTTTAGGGCAATACCCTGTTTATTATAATTTATTTGTAAACTTATGTAGCATTCCATATTTAATGGAAATGAATGATTGTGTAATAATTTACATTTTAGTAGCTAAAGTGATAAGTACTGTCACATAGAGGACGGATTTGACGGCAAGAGGGCCCTAAAAATATATATATATTTTTTTAAAAAAAAAATTTAAGGGTTAAGGGAGCGATGATCGTTCGTAGTACTAAAAATTTTACATTTTTTGAAGGAAGACCGGGGGCTCACTTGGCCATGGCCCCAATGACTCTCATTATTTGTCTTTACTAGTGGGGGAGGGTATTGCGTTCGGTTAGTATCGGCTAGGGCATTTTCACCTACCGATTTTTTAATTAATCGACTTTATACTGACAATGAATAATTTCAACTTTTTCGATTAATCAGTTAATCGCTGGTCGGTTAGAAACCTTTTATAGTTTTATGTTAAATTTATCAATTTCCTTACAACTATATAATCAGTAAAAACATATGCTTTATAAATGAAAAGAAAAAGTACATTCATGAAACAAGAACTAAAAGAACACAGCAAATTAGTTGGACGAACACAATAAGGAAGCCTACCCGATGAAATTCAAAATTCACTTGAAAAATCGGTTAAGTCAGTTTATTGTTGATTAACCGACAAATTTATTTGTTTCTTCTATCGCCTACCAAACCAAATCGATGTTGAAACAATATTTTTATTCTGTCTATTGACCACCAAAAGTCGGTTGTTGGTTTGTGATTGTTCATTAGCGTTGCGATAAACGGTTAATCTATCCACCCTTATCTGCTAGTGCTCATTTTTGTATATATATATTTTCAATAACATTACAATTTCATTCACTCTATTCATATTGCACACATGCAGAGGACGTGCCGGTAGACACTAAGAGCATTCCCAGCAGACTCCCTATAAAGGGGTCTGTTCCCTATGTGTAGGGAATATGCTCAAAAAATCACAAAAAACGTCTTACAGCAGACTCCCTATATGGTTCCTTAAACCATCAGATGCTTCCACTATTGCAATCTTTATGATTATTAAAATAAGTAAATAAAGGTTTCTCTCTCTTCTCTCCTCTCTCCCCCCATGATTCTCTCTCCTCTCTCCTCTCATATATATAATATAATTAAAAAAACAAATATTTTAATGATATAGGGAATGATTAAGAGCATTTTCAGCAAACTCCCTATAAAGGAGTCTGTTCCCTATGTATAGGGAATAGGTCCAAAAAATCACAAAAAAGACCTCACAACAGACTCCCTATAAGCTTCCCTAAATCATCAGATGCTACAGTAGAGCCTTATATATAAGGCTCTACTGTAGCAGTCCACATGAATTATATAATCATAAAAAAAATATTCTCTCTCCTCTCTCCTCTCTCCTCCCACGTCTCTCTCTCTCACCTCACCAAACAACAGGACGACACCTCCAAACGCCCCGATCTTCACTTTCTGCGCTGCCTCTGCTTTCACCTCCGGCTCCACCGGCTTCGATTGGTCCGCCGCCTAGTAAGCCTCGCACTTGAACGAATCTCTCCGAGCTTTTAAACTCATACCCATTTCTGGGTTTTCTGGGTATCTTGGATTTTTGGGTATTCCATGGGAAGTTTTCACAAAGCATATGTACATCGTTTCGGAGCAAATCGGAAGTGTTGCTGGGATAGAAGAAGATAGAGGTGAGATGAGGCAGAGAGGGAGAGAGGTGCGAACCAAAACAGCAAAAATCAGTCAAAACGTTTCTCAAATTCTATGCACGAACCCAAACGGGCAGCAAAATCGGAAGTGTTGCTGGGATAGAAGAAGACAGGTGAGATGAGGCAGAGAGGGAGAGAGGTGCGGCCGGAGTGCATTTTGACATAGGGAAGCAAAAAGTAGTTTGAATCCTTAAATGTAGGGAACGGGACAAGGAAGCTGCTGGGAATGCTCTAAAGAGAAGCTATTGTGGTGTATTTAGACATAGGGAAGCAAAAAGTAGTTTCGATCCTTAAATATAAGGAACATAATGAGAAAGCTGCTGGGAATGCTCTAATATGTACTCCAACACACGCTACTGAATGTATGGCATGTGATACGGGTGTGTGAATGTGTGCATGCATCGTGCTTACTGCACACACACAAATATTTTATCATATTTTTTGCTTTCATTTTCAATTTTTTGTTTTACCCAATTACAGTCTTGATGATAGATTTGTTTAATGAGTAATATTACCCCAATAATGCTTTTTAGAATTTATTAATATGTGTCCGTATAAATTGTAAAAGAGTTATAAGTCTAAAGAATATGTATATTGCATAATAAGTTTCATACGATACCCTCATCACAATCCCTAATTGAAATTAGTTTTTTTTTTTTCTAAAAAAAAGATTATAGATAATTTTTTTTTAAAAAAAATTAGGTTAGAATATATATATATTTTTTAAAAAGGCAGTCTCTCAAATTAATCTATATTCTTAGAGTATGTGATTCTCACATTCAATTTTAATTATTATATATATTTTAAAATATATATAATAATTATATATTTTAAAGATAAACAGATTAATTTAGAGTCGGTTTATGATTGCGTTTGATAAATTGAGTTTTTCAGTCAAAAAATATTTTTTTGGCAAAAGCTTCTTTTTAGGGCCTATTTGGGATTGAGTTTAAGAGGCCTAAAAATGCTTTTAACACTAAAAAAAAAAAATCGTTTCAAAAAACAAAATACTCGTTTGGTAAAAACGTTTTTAGAGGTCCAAAAGATATAAAAATAACCAAAACACATTTTTGACAAAAGCTTAAAAATGAAACTTTTGCCAAAAAAACCTTTTTTTATACTTAAAACTTTTATCTCTTAAACGCAATCACAAACAGGCTTTTAAACTTTTTTTAAAAGTGGGTTTTGACAATTTTTTAGCTTTTTAAACTTTTAAAAGCGCTTGTTACCAAACAAATATTTTTATTTTTAGATGAACTTTTTGAATGTTAAACGTACTTTTAAGCATCTCAAATACACATCCAAATATATTATTTACGTACCAAATGAAATTTTTTTTGGGGGGGGGTCCATCCTAGTCAATTGAAGGATGTAACTTTAGACCCGCCTGCACACATGACATAATTAAGGAGCCAAGGTGAAAATATGGGGTTGTTTTTCGAGTAAAATTGAGTGGAAGTTCAAAAAATAGCGCCTAAAACAAATTCCCGCCACCAATGCAAAGCTTCCCTCTCAAGCTTCGCTAAATTACCCTTGCCATAAACGCTCCACAAACTTCCCAATAAACCCTTCCTACTCAATCAGATTTACTCACCAAATACACTTTTTCCATATGTAATTATAACCACATCCGAGTCTACGTTCGTAAGAAAAAGATTTGAAATTGAACCTGCCAAATTTGGCTCCTTAATTAATCCCCAAACTACCCCACCTCGCACCGGTTCATTCTATCACGCGAAAACTTGCAAATCCCCAAAATACCCTCCCCACCAGTTCAGTCTCGCGCAAGCTTCTCTCTCCCTCGCACAAAAAAATTTCAAATTCCCCGCTCTCCCTCGGTTTCAAATCCCCATCTCCCCCTATATAAATCCACCCATTTCCTCCAATTCTTCTGCAACCAAATCCAGAATTCGAAACCCTAATCCTAAATTTCTCGCTTTCCAATCACAAAGGTCAAAGAAAATGCCGGCCATTCCCGAAGAGCCATTGCTCGCTCCGAACCCGGACCGGTTCTGCATGTTTCCGATCCAGTACCCGGAGATCTGGGAAATGTACAAGAAGGCTGAAGCCTCCTTCTGGACCGCTGAGGAGGTCGACCTCTCCCAGGACCAGCGCCACTGGGAAGCCCTAACCCCCGATGAGCGCCACTTCATCACCCACGTGCTCGCCTTCTTCGCTGCCTCCGACGGCATCGTTTTGGAGAACCTTGGCGGACGCTTCATGAAGGAGGTCCAGGTCGCCGAGGCACGCGCCTTCTATGGCTTCCAGATCGCCATTGAGAACATCCACTCCGAGATGTACAGCCTCTTGCTGGAGACCTACATCAAGGATTCGGTCGAGAAGGACCGCCTGTTCCACGCGATCGAGACCATCCCTTGCGTGGCCAAGAAGGCCCAGTGGGCCCTCCGCTGGATCGATGGCTCCGAGTCCTTTGCGGAGCGGATCGTTGCCTTCGCGTGCGTCGAGGGGATCTTCTTCTCCGGGAGTTTCTGCTCCATATTTTGGCTCAAAAAGCGCGGGTTAATGCCAGGCCTGACGTTCTCCAACGAGCTTATTTCGCGAGACGAGGGCCTCCACTGCGACTTCGCGTGCCTGCTCTACTCGCTTCTAAGGAAGAAGCTAAGCGAGGAGCGCGTGAAGGCCATCGTGTGCGACGCGGTGGAGATCGAGAGGGAGTTCGTATGCGACGCGCTGCCGTGCGCGTTGGTGGGGATGAACGGGGACCTAATGAGCCTGTACATCCAGTTTGTAGCCGATAGGCTCTTAGGCGCGCTAGGGTACGGGAAGGTGTACAATGTTCAGAACCCATTTGATTGGATGGAGTTGATCTCGTTGCAGGGGAAGACTAATTTCTTCGAGAAGAGGGTCGGAGAGTACCAGAAGGCCTCCGTCATGTCCAGCATCAACGGCAATGCCGACACCCACGTGTTCAAGTTGGATGAGGATTTCTGAGTTGTATTAATATTCGTGGTTCGCTTAATTAGTGTAATATTATGGCTTTTTCTTCTTCTTTTTTCTACAATTTCTTTCTTTGTTTTATTTCTTGCTTGGGAAATTATAAAAGGAACATTTTCATTCAGTTTTCCTGGATCATGTCCACTTCTCTAATTTATACTCTGCTAATTACTGTCTGCCATTTTTACAATTCCTGAATTCCATATGGGTGTATTTTGGGGATGATGAGCAAAACTGAGGTTTGCTGATTCATTGGCTCGTGAATCTGATTGGTTGCTGCATTGAAGGAGATGAACGATGGTTGCTGTGATTGTCACAGCAGTCACATTTGATGCTCTGTGGTGGGAAGAGGATTTGGGAGCTCTGGCTATGTTGGAAGACATTGTGAAGATCGAAGCTTCAAGAGTCTGAAGACCTCACCTGGGCTGGTTGATTGCACTCTTGATTTTCTTGCTGATTGGGTGTTTGAGTCTTGTGGGTTGGTCTCTTTTTTGAGCTTGGAGCACCCTTTGCTCAGAGACGGGGGATTTGCTACCACAATTACTGTATAGGTTGTGTTTGTGCCTTTAACTTGTTTGAAGGATTGTCTTAGTGGCCTGTCATTTAGTAAAGCTATATGGTAATTGTTCTCTAACTCATAATGGGGATGTTTCTGTGTTTATGTGACAATCTTTTTGTAACGTGTTGTGGTACTTCGAATATGTTGTCGGATGGGGACCAAGATCTCTTACAATTTTTTTAAGATTATAGATTCTCAAATTATGTAATTTAGATTTTTTTTAGGCATTGACATATTTGAAAAATGTTAACTATTAAAAGGATTACATGTTATCGAAGTAACTAAAAAGAATTTTTCTTTCAAAATGTGTTTGCTTTACTTTTGTAGAGACTTTTTTTTTTACAAAATTGAAAGACAATTTTTTGCTTAAAGCTTTTTTACAACATAAAATTATACTCAATTTTTAATTATAACGCAATTTCTAATTGTTTGGTCGGTTTCGATGCCTAAAAATAGTCAAAATTATGTAATTTGAGAGTTTATTATTTTTTCAAAATTACAAGAAATCATAATCCGATATTTATGACTCTCTTACCATCACACTTGACAATATATGGTTTATGGGGGTGTTTGGTAAAGGTTTTAGCTTAAATACTGTAATTAATGTAAAAAAAAAAAGTAAGAATGTTTGATATTAAAAATTAAAAAAGTGATATATAAAAGTAAAAAAGTTTTGTTTTGTAATAATTTTTTTATTTGAATAAATAATAAAAAGTGAATGATATGATATAAAAAGTGAAAAATTAGAATGTTTTAAATATTTGATGCTTATTTTTTTGGGAAATGATAATAAATGGTAACAAAACCAACTCTAACTTTATTACCAAACAAAGCCTTATAAATTTATACATTTATGTGTTTTTTTTTTATTGGTCATCATTAGTTAATATATGTATTTTTTTAATTAAAAATGATTTTTAAGTTGATTTTAACTGGCCATGTTTATTTTTGCATAAAATATTTCTTATAAAAGGTTTTTCTAATTTATAAGTGTTTGATGTGACATAAAATTTTGATTACTTTAAAAATGTTTATAGTTGGTCAAAGAAAATAATCTTAGTGAAGTGTAAAACTGGTTTATTATTTCTTGACCGCAATAAATCAAAATTTTCTCCAATACGCCAACATTAAAACTTTTTTTAGGAAAATTTGACAAAAAAATTTTAATCTAAAAAAAGTCAACACAATTAATTTTCTTAAGGCCTATTGACTCATTGAGCATGAATCGGTTGGTCCAAACGACAATGCGTATAAGCTGGCCGTGGAAAACGACAACGCTTGCTCACAATTTAAAAAACAATCCCCAGCAGACCCAGAGCGCCATTTTACTCGTCTTCTCCTTTTCACATTCTTCAATGTCTCTTCTTCACCAAAAACCCTAACAACCAACCAATCAATCAAAACCCAAAATGGACAATCAGAGGAGCTCGGTGGTGGTGGTTTGCCCAGAGAATGAGGCCCTCGTGTTGTACCTGCGGAGCAAGAGGCAGGAATTGGCCGAGAAGCCCAAAGGGATCTCCGAGAACGTCGAGTTCACTCTCTCGAAGGCTTACTCCAACATCTGCAACTCCGCAAACCCAATCAGAACCCTCAAAGACCTCTCACATATCAAGTAAAGTGATATTTTCTGTTTGTTTCCCTGAAAACATAAGAAGCTCAATTTCCCGGGAAAAAATTCTGATCGTGTGTCCGTGTTCTGGAAAAGGTTTTTTTTTTTTTTTCAGTGTTCGTAGGAATTCAATTTCCTGGGAAAGATGCTAATCCTGTGTGCATTTTCTGGGAAAGTTTTGCGCTTTGGATTCAGTTTCTCTCTTTATATATATTTTTGGGTAAATTGACAATTGGTAAAAAGTTTGATAAGGCTGTGTTTGGTTTATGAATGCTCAATATCCAGCGAAGGAAATTCATTTTTTTTTTCTTTTTGGTTTTCTTTTGCGTGTTCGTAAGAAATTATGTACTGGGTTTTTCTTTTTTCTTGAATTGGGTTATGTTTATTGAGTAGAACTTAAAACTTCATGCCACTAGGCTTTATTTGTTCCAGTAGAAAATTTTTCCGGTAAGAGATTTAAACTTTGATTGTGATCTGAATGACGCTATTGGATTCATAAGCAATTGAAAAGAAAATAAGCCTAAGGGATTGAATTTACTGTATAAAGTTTCTCTGTGGTAATAATTCTGAAATTTCTTTCACTTATGTTGCTGAAAATATATGGTAAATGGTAAAGGTAGAAATTCTTTTCTTGGAATTTTTTGAAAAAAAAAAAGAGAAATAAATACCTACACTTAAAGAGAACCCAGTAGAAGTATTTGTGTAGCAACAGTTTGATTTTTGATTTTTTTAATTTGTCCAGCCAAAGAACAAAGTAATGTTTCAAAAGCTTCCTACGGTATATTTCTGTTAATGTCATGTTATTTTATTTATTCGTTTTTCTGTGAAATGACTCAAAATTGTGCTATAGGGGTGTGGGAAAATGGATTCTGAGACTTATGCAAGGGTTTTTTGAGACCGGTTCAGGCAGTTCTGAACCAGAAGCCTTGACAAAAGAAGGTATTTTTGCTAATGCTTGGGATTTTGTCATTTTTTTTAATTTTTAAATTTTTTTTTATATTGATGTTCATGGAAAAGTTCATTGATAAATTCAGTGTGAAATATTATTAACATTTAGGTAACAAAAGGAAAGGAATCAAACACTACGTACCGCAAAAGAATTCTGTGGCATATGCCTTGTTGATTGCCCTTTACAGGTAAACTGGATAATATTTGGTTTCGTTTCTCAAACTTTTACTGAACCGTGAGTTATATTGTATACTTCTTTGTTAGGGGCACTGGAAATGGGAATGAATTTATGCATAAGCAGGAGCTCATTGATGCAGCTGAAGCAAGTGGGCTTTCTCGGGTTCCAATTGCGTATGTTAATTCATTTGATCTGTTTTCTGACTTTCTTTCCCAGTTATTTTTTGTGGTTTCATATAGTGCAATTGATGTTTTTGAGACTGGTCTTGTTCTTAGGCCAGAAAAGGGAAAAGGAAAACCAGGTCAATTTGGTAGTTCTCCAAAGGATTGGTATAGTGGATGGAACTGCATGAAGACATTGATAACCAAGGGATTAGTTGTGAAGTCTAGTTGCCCTGCAAAGTAAGACTGTCATTTGCACATTTCCTATTCGCTTTTCAACAAGTGTATCTTTCATTAGAATCAGCATTTGGATTTTTTTTTTTTCCCTAATGATAAATGGCACCTGTCTTGTGCAATGGCTTTCACCTCTTTTATTTCTTTCGTAGTAATGTAGTAGGGATATGCCATAAATTCAATTGATTTCTTTTTGTTTCCTTTGTTTTGTTTTATTTCGTTTTTTGGGGTTTCCTATCAACTCTAAAACTTCTGTATATTTTGGGTTTTCCTAGAAACTTTAGGAATCTTTTTTTTTTTTTTATTTAGTTTCCTCTTACCCTCTTCAAGTAACTTTGGAATTTCTTTCTAGTTTAGGATTTGTAGCTTATAAAAAGGCTTGTTTCAAACCTTACTTCATCATTGAGATTGTAAAGCTTGTTACTGAGTTATTCTAATAAAAGGATGAATATATTCTTTGTTCTTTTTGTAGTGTTTTGGTAAAATGACATGCCTGCTTAAGTTAATTCCCCCCCCACCCCCTGAAAAAACTTCTAGGGCTTCAATATGTGCACTTACTGGCGTAATCTAAAATGGCAACCCAAAAAGTTGACATGCAGGCGTTGATAACCTCTGTTATTTGACAGGTATATGCTAACCCAAGAAGGTAAGGAAGTAGCACGCGAATGTCTCATGAGATCTGGTTTGGGTGATCCAGCAGAGAGCTTGGCTAATGCAGAAGGCTTTCCTGATAAGGTTGCGAATGGTACGGCGGCTCTGGATTTTGCTGGCCTTGGCATGGGTGAAGAAATGACATCCACATCGATGGGTTTGAGTAGGCGGAAGAAATCAATTGATGTTCCATTTGAATCACTTGAGAGGGTACATGTTGAAATTGCTTCTTAAAAATTATGTAATATTTGGATTATAATCCTCTTATTGTCTGTACATTTTTGCAAAGACAAACAGCTACTTCAATATGTTAGTTTCTTCTTGTTCTTGTTCTCCTTGTCCATTATTTTATCCTTTTCATTTTTAACGTAACAGCGGACTAGATTTATATGGAATAATATGGAAGTTCACATTTATTCCTCTTTGTGGTAACACTAATAACTTTGACTTGCTTCATATATATGTACATATTAATCTTTTTCAAATGTCCGTTGCTGTAGTTTATGGGCATGGGATACTCTAAGGAACAAGTTCTTGCCGCTTTTGCTGAAGTTTCAGAGAGTTCTCAGAAAAAAGAGATCTCATTACTTTGGCCAGCAGTTTTGTGTCGTCTTCGGGAGGATCAAATTTATGGTTTGCATTCTGAGTCCAAAACTGTAAGAGAGGATTGTCATGCAACATCAGATACATACACCAATCCAAATGGTAATAAACTTACGTTTTTATTTTTATTTTTATAAGTAATCGCAAATATATTAAAAAAGTGCAAAGGCGCAACCTATGTACACAAGAAGAATACAAGAAAAAAACGTAACTTGAAGTTGAAAAAAAAAAAATCAAGGAAAACATGAAAGCTCGAAATATTTACATAATAAACTGAAGTTAATGTGTTAACAGATGATACTGGCCATTATATTTTAATTTAAGCCTTATATAATTGCCCAGGTACTTATAAAAAAAAAATTCCCAGGTAAAGGAGATGTTGGAAGCGAGAGTAGACTGACCAATTATTCTCATGATGGTGGACACATGCCAGAATTCTATGCTCCTAGTACTGCACCAAACTCTTTTACCTTAAGAGCTTGCTCAGCATTTGTATGTGTGAGAATCCAATACTTCTTTTGCAAACATCTTACTTGTGTGCCTCACATAGTTATGATGGGTTCTCAAATAATATATCTGGATTTATTGCACATACTAAGCAGCAGAAGACTACTAAAAAAATTTAAGTACTTGAGGAACCTCTTCAGTTTGGACCTACTTACGAATTATGAGATGCCAATGCTTGACTGTGGTGATATTTCGGTTTTAATCCTTTGAATCTACCATTTGGAATATATTTGGTCATTTCTTGATATGAATTACTCCTTAAAATTGTATTGCAAAATCAAAATTTCCCATCTTATCTATTTGAAGTTACACCTTGAAATGAGGTATGATTAGACACATGGTGATAAGTTCTGTTTATATATGCAAGCCACATGTGTAGAAAGTAGTGTGTCATCTGAAACGGTTTGCCGAGATCCAAATTTTACCTTTTTCATTATTGTTGAACACAGTTTATTTGCTTAAAGATTGTGCAAGTTATTAATAATTCAATGTTTCCTTATCCTGTTGAATTTCTTAGGATCATCCTGTGCAAAAGTCAAGGATAGATGGCATGGAAGCAAACATGAATGTTTTAAGTGTGCCACCTCTGAGCTTTGGGGAGAAATTTGAGGATGCATATGAAGTGATCTTGATATTGGATGATCGAGAGCAGTTTGCCACTCATGGGTTTGTGAACTTCTTGCTTCAGTGAAATTTGTTGTGCTGCTTGAAACTCATTATGCTTTGTTTTAGGCATTAAATATTATTTAGTGATTTTTTTTTTTTTGACTTTTTAGACATAAGATGACTGATGTTTGATTGTATGCAGATGATGATATGTGTTTATATGGTTTTTGCAGATTTTACTATATTTCTTGTAGAGATTTAATTTTCTGCTATGACTGTTTTCTACTTTTCTATTTACTAATTGTTAGTTTTTCTTTTGTCATCACAAAAATTGAGTGTAATATGCATTATATTGAGCATAGAGTAACTCCAATTTGATTGAATTTTAAAACTTTTACTGGCACTATAGCTGTTTTTTGTGCCAAGTTATATTATTACGATTATCGGCAACACAATTATCAAAATTCAATATCTTGTAGTTCCATGTTTTACTATTTCCATTGAACATAAATGTTTTCATATTTTTATATATATGCTTCTTCTTCTTCTTCTTTTCTTATCTATGATGCTCAATTGTGCTATTGATGCTCTTTAATAGCTTGTTGCTAGTTTTGTAATTTATTGTGCTATTGATGCTCTTTTATTCTTAGTGTATTGTCTTTGCTAGTGTTTATAATAATTCTGATAAAGTTGTTATATTTTGTGGTCTTTAGTTCGCGGTCTAGGAGAATTATTGAGAATATTTGTAGTCAATTCAAAATCAAAATACTGGTGAGTTTTCTTGATTCCTCTGTCTATGAGTTCACAATGCTTTCTTTCTATTGATGGGTACTGTTACTGTTTCCTTTGTCATTGTTGGATTTATATGATGGGCACCGCTGTTAAAAACCTGTCACTGAACTGATATATCCATATATACATACATCTTATATACACACTTTCACATATCTGTGCATATAATACATGTATATTACCTTTTAATTCATAAAAAATACATTTATATTTCCTTTTGATTAGTATTTTATTGTTTGATACATTTTGCTGTGTCATATTGACTTCATCAAAAAAATTCATTTAAAATGGCCAGTGATTCTAGGTGTAACACTTATAACTAGAGATTTCTTGATTTAATAGCTTAGTGTAATTATCCTTTGACTTTTGCATGCAGAGTAGCTTCTTAGTTTGAACTTTTACATAATACTGTAGTCATTAGATGGGTTTTGAGCATTTATTCTTGTTATGGCTTGAAACTTCCTGGTTTGAAGGCCATTCCTGAATGAAAATGGTGTGAAAGAAGTGGTTACTATAAATTTCTAAGAGTATAGGGCTTGATAACTATTACTTTTTAGAAAGGGTTCAAATTGGAATATATCTTTCAGGTTGCCCCCTAAATCTATGACCTCACATTTCAGGATTTCTGTACCCTTCCTATCTGGGAGTTTGCTAAGAATGTAGCATCATGCATGTGACTTTGCAGCATAGCTTGGCATAGATTATTATAAATCCTTGGAAGAGCCTTTGGAAGGTGAAGACCCCACCTCGTATCGCTTTCTTTACTTGGACGGCAGCTTTGGATAAAATTCTTACGATTTATAACCTTAGGAGGTGGGGGCTTACCCTTGTCAATTGGTGTTGCCTTTGCAAGAAGAGCGAGGAAACCGTAAACCACCTCTCCATTCATTGTGAGTTTACTAGTGAGATATGGCATTTGGTTCTTATTTTATTCGGAGTCTTGTGGGTCATGTGGATGCCTAGCAATATTGTAGAGCTACTTCAGTGTTAGAGGACACAAGGATGGGGGCATCCAAAGAGGCTATATGGAAAGTCATCCCTCCTTTACTTATGTGTTGCATTTGGAGAAAAAGAAATCATCATCTTTTCGAGGACTGCAAGTCAAGTGTGCTTAATCTAAAATCCTCCTTTTTGAGTGCCCTCTTAGATTGAGTTGTAACTTTCATTCCTAATTTCGCTTCTTCTAATCTTTTAGCTTTTCGACCCTTGTAGGGTGGTTGCTTCTCTTGTATACTTTTCATGTACGCGAATCTTCCTCTTCTTCTAATAAATTATTATTCATATATATATATATGCAGACACACAAATCCACAAAGTATATTTGTACAAAACCCACAATTGCCCTTGCATATCTGCACATGCACATTTAGATTTCTATGTTATCATATGCTTGTATTACATTTGTAGTTACTAATTCTTAGCGTGTGCTTTTTCTTTATTGTGAGTTTTGTTAGACATTTTCTTCCGAGTTCAATGGGTATCTTTTGTTCCAGTTGATCATAACAGTAATACAAATTGAATCTTCTGCAGGTTAGACGGTTGCCAGTTGGAGATGCAATCTGGATAGCTCGCCATAAATATGTTGACAGTGAATATGTACTTGATTTTATCGTTGAGAGGAAGAATGTTGATGATTTACGCTTTTCCATCAGGGATAATCGCTACAGGGATCAAAAATTGAGGCTCTTGGTACTAATTTTTATTCTTAGTATTTGGTTTTGGTGTTAATTGTTAAATGTCCATATGTATATTCATGTATGACACTTAATTTTAAGAGACAATTTTGCTGTTGTGGGCATTTTTGAGACAAGCATTTGAACCTTTATGAAGTAATGTGAAAATTAAGATTTTTTTTCCTTCTAGTTTAGTGTGTATCGTTTAGTATAGAGGATGTCTCTGAGTTGGCTACAATATTGTTGATCTCGTCCTCAATTGTTTTGGGGAAATCAGTATATGACCCCCCTGTGCTTTATGTGATTTTGACATTTTAAGCCGTAGTTTTCAATTTGAGAAATTCGAGGCTCAAGTTTGGACTCAATGTAGATGCGAGACATCTATCTACTTTTCTGTCAAATAGATAATAGAAATGGCTTAGAAACACAATTATGCCCCTTTGGATTAAAAATTAAAACAAAAAAGACAAGAAAAAAAAAAGAGATCCTTGTCACCTTGCCCACGGCCTTCATGAAGGACCTTTGGAGGCTGTGGGTTGGGTGCCATGGGGGCCAACCTCCACCTCCATGGCTGTGGAGGATTGACCCCCGGAGGTCCTCCCACGGAGGCTGTGAGCTGGGTAATATGGAGGTCCTTCAAGGAGGTCCTGAGCAAAGGTGACATAAACGTCAACCTCCATGTCCATGGAGGACCAACCTCGTGGAGGCTGTGAACTGGGTGACATGGAGGTTAACCTCCATGGCCGTGAAGGATTGACCTCCAGGGCTGTGGTTGGGTGCCTCAATGGCGATTGAGGACCAACCTATATGGTCGTGGATCGGGCTATTACCCAGCCACGGTTGTAGCTGGGTCATGTGCTGCCATGGTCATGGTTAGGTCATGCCTAACTATTGTGTGGAGGCCTTGGAGGTTGATCCTCCACGGCCTTGGAGGCCATTGGGATCGATCTCCATGGAGGTGTTTCTCTCTCTCTCGCTTTTTTTTTTTTTTTTTTTCCTTAAAATTTTCTGAGGGACATAGTTGTATGTTCATGTTATTTATGTTGGCTATTTGATGGAAAAGTGAATGAAGGTCTTGCATTTACGGTAACCCAAAATTGGGTTTTGCATTTATCAAATTGGAAACCGGGGTCTTAACGTCAAAATCACATAAAGCATTTGTGGTGCCTATGTACTTAAGATTTTATTTTTTCCCAACAGTGGGAGATAATCATATTATTTAGGCTTTTCCCAAGATGTTTGAAATTTGGACCAGAATATTATACGGATACAATATTTAATCATCTTCTTATCATTTATCTAAATAAATTCCATTATTAATTAAAATTTGAATTAAGTGTCGGTTATATGGGTCACTCTGCAATCTGACTGGAGGGAAAAGAATATTGATTAACTTGATTGTAGTTTATCTAAATTTATCTAACATATCTAATATGCATTGAATTTTTATTATATTGTATTTCTGGTAATTCATGCTCGTACATATGTGTGTGTGTAGAAAAGGCTTGTTCAAGCATATGAAAAAGTTATCGGGATAAAGAAATTGTAAGGGTTAGTATATTAAATAAACAATCAGTTCTATGTGAGACTCTTTGTGCATTAAATAAACAATCAGTTCTATTTGAGACTCTTTGTGCATATTTCGTTCATATTTGAGACAATCCAAGAGATATTGAAGGATAGAATCCGGTTTTATTTTCTGTTCAAAATGTTAGAGTTACCGAAAGGGTGTGAATGCATTGTTCCAACTCATCTTCTGCTTATGTTTGTCTTTGATTTTATTTCATCATGACATTTTTGGGTGTTAAATTGCATATTACAAGAGATGTGGACTTAAGAAGCTAATATATCTCGTGGAGGGTGACCCAAATTCTTGTGAAGCTGCTGAGAGCATCAAAACAGCGTAAGCATTTTTCTAGAAGTATTTATAAGCCAGATTTCTTTTTACCAAAATGAGTGTCTTTGTTTCAAATCAAAGCATCACAACCAACCTATCAACCTTTTAATCCTGTGCCTTGCAGTTGTTTTACAACAGAGATTTTGGAGGGATTTGATGTGCAGAGAACAAGTGGTTTGGCTGATACTCTGAAGAAATATGGTTATCTTACTCAAGCAATATCTCAATACTATAAAGCAGTGTTGCCCGAGGACCGCTCTAGAGGCACTGGAGTGTGTCCTCCTTTTGATGAATTTATCAAAACGTGCCAAGACCTGGATAAAATGACAGTCAGCGATGTATTTGCCATTCAGCTCATGCAGGTATAAATTGTTTTTGTGGGAAGGAAACACCAGTTTGGCTCTAATTTTTTATGTTGATGAGCAATGACCCTTAACCCTTTACATGTACAACACAATTTCAATACTGTTCTTATTGATTTTACCGAATGCGAACCCTATGGCTTTCTGGCTGTGCAATCCAATGCTTTTGCAAACTTATTGAAACATACTGACTGCTTTTGTGCACTTGTAGAAACATATTGACTGCAGAAAAATTGTGCACTTTTACTTAGAGACGGGAAATTGCCCTTAAATTTTTATCTTTCTATTTCTGGATGGGTTCTTGTCTTCAACATATTGGAACCTAAGTTTGTCATTAGGTTTTAGCGATGCAAGAATCATGGGAAAATGTGAATGTGGTTCACACCTGTTGTGGAACAGGGTTCTTTCATGTACAAGTTAACCCTGAGTGTATATTTCTCTATGTCTTTTAATTTAAATGAACAACAGGATTTTTCTGTCACAATCAGGTGAATAATTCTGTTTGTATCCTTAACTTTTGAATGCAGGTCCCACAGGTTACAGAGGAGGCTGCAATTGCTGTTTTGGATTTGTACCCAACACTTCTATCGCTTGCTCATGCCTACTCTCTTCTTGTGAGTTCTGTTGTTGAAATGAACTGTAAAACCCTACCACTCTATTAAAATAGAAATGAACTGTAAAAGCCTCGGTTGTTAATTGCAAGTATGCTGGTTTGATTTTGAGTAGTGGTCACCTCATCAAAATTTGTGGAAGGATATTACCATGTCTAGTTATTTTGATGACACTGCTTTAGTGGCCCTAATCCAGCAATGGCCGTTGTTATAGAAGATAAAGAAATAGTTCTTGTGAGTTGGACCTGAAATTTTGATAGTTTGATCACATTTGGGCCCCATAACTTCTAAGCTGCCGTGCTTATAAAATGTGCTAGTTTTTTGGATCTTGGAAATGGGCCCATGGAAGCAATGGAGGGCACCCTCTTGTATTGTTGTTTTCGGAGGTGCTTGGAAGACAAATGTTCTCCTTTTAAATGCTGTGATGAAAACAGTTTAGAATCCGGCCGTCTTTTAAATGTTATCTTGTATTAAGTTAACCTTAGTCTTCACAAGAATATGTTTGTCAAATTATCTCCCTGGTGCCTGTCTGAAACATGTCTGGAGAGTCATATGTTTGTGGAGGATAGGTGCCCATCCAGTGCTTTTGTGTGATTGACTGCACCCCCAACTGTCTGATTGGTGACATTCTACTCTTATTGGTTGAAAGAAAATGTTCCTTCCTCGTGGTTGGTTCTAGTAGTTCTAATTAATTGTTTGTTTAGTTTATTTAATCATATTTCTTTTCACGATTAGTTTTTATCATCTAGTGTTGATAAAGGACTGTGGTCACCAAACAGAACGATTTATTTGGTAATTTCCCCCTTATTCTTCTACTCACGTTGGCTTTAACTATCTGTTTTTGTTTAGGAGGGAGACACAAGTGCGCAAGAGGAGATGCTCAGGAGGCAGAGTAAAGATGTGATCAATTCAGTTGCTAGTAGGAACATATTTCACTTTGTTTGGGGCAACTGAGTTTTGTAAATTCACTTGGGAAAAGCAAATATGCTTCATTGGTTGCACTAGACCTTCACATTCTGCAATGTAAATGAGATGGACAGATTGTGTATGTATTGGAGAAAAGCTTTTGATGTAACAACAGGGCTATGTATATTAGGTAGGGCTTGGATCTTATTTCACATTCTTGATTGAAATGGTCAGAAAAGACATGTTCATCAGATAATCGATATTTGTTCACTTGGATTGTTGTGCAATTAACATAATCCATGTAACGGCTGTACATGGATGACATGATTAACTTTCGTTTACAGTCGGGATTAATTAAGGACAACATATTCAAACCAATTAGGCTGTCGTATTTGTCAGAGATTCCCACCCAACCATTATGAAATGTAGAAAGGCATATCTTGACTAATTTTAATATGTAGAGGCATCCTGACTCTTAATTACTTTTTGTTTGGCTTAGTCTTAGTCAAGGGCAACATTTTGGTAGTTGTGAAATCATTATCTATAACAAATATAATTGTTACAACAGTTGCTCTTAGTTTATAGTATGGTTGGCAACTACTACATCATAGATAATCTTTATTACTAGGGTGAGTACCTCAACTTGCTTTTATGCATCTGTCAAGCTTAATAATATAAAAGCAACCACCTAATTCGCCTTAATTTGTCTCTTATGGTAAGGGCTTGAGTCTTAGTAGCACTCTTATCAGGTCTAAGGTTTGAATCCTCTTTGGTGCAAACAATTCTTTGGGGCCAGTCTATTAGCTAAGTCGGAATATTACTTGATATGTGTGGAGGGGATGTTTTGCATGAGTTTGAGGTTTACCTAACATGAGTGAATGTGACCTTACTTTGGAATGGTTCTTTGTTATTAAAAAAAAAAAAGGGTTATGTCAAAGCGACCAAATATTTTTACTTTAATATTTTAGAGTGGCCCCGACCTAGAAGCACCACCATTTTTATTTTTAACATTATTCAGTTTTTATTTTTAATTTTAATTTTTTAAAATATTTTGAGTTTTATTTAGAAAGTGTTTTGGGTTTTGAGAAGAGTTTTGTAGTTTTCTTTGAAAAATGCATTAGTAATTGGGCAATTTATGAAAATACATTTGGTTAATCAGTTTTGAGAAGAGTTTTCATGGTTAGAAAACCGAAAGACTTTTTATAAACATGGTTGGAGGCCTCCAACCTAGTTTGGAAGAATTTTTGTCCGGATGTTTTTGGGATGTCACTTCTATCCATAACTTTCACTACTAATAATACCTTCAAACAAATGAATAATATGATAATTTGCGCTAAATATACTCAAATACTACATGCTTATTACTTATTTTGTACCAGTAAATTCTCTCAAGTTACCTTATAAATGAGGGATTTGATCTAATATATTTGATCAACACTCTTCACTTTTTTGTTCTTTTAAAGTTCACTTTTTGTGGGTGTGCTTGACTCTTCCCATAATCATACCTTAATTGCGTAAAAACCTTTGTAAATTAACTTTATGTCTTGGTTAGAGGACATGACTTGAATGAAAAGTTAATTAGCTCTAATATTATCGTATTCCGAAAAAGCCACAATTCTTAAACAACTCTTTTAAGAAAACTCTTTCTCAAAATAAAACAATAAACAAATTAAAATATCTTTATTTTAATGGAGTTTCTTAAGCCATTTAGTTCTTATATATAATAAAAAAAATAAGTAGAGAGTTTAATTCCTATAAATTGTTTGTGTACAAAACCCAAAAGTGAGAATAATTTTGAGTGGGAGAAAATCAAATGGCTAAGAAATATATGAGAAAATATATGGTGATAATGGAGTTGATTATCCTGATAGCGTTTGAAGTACAAGCTAATGACCTTAACCTTGCCCTACCCTCTCTCTGCCCCTCTTCACTTCCCAACTGCCTTTCTCAACACTCTCAACTTGATGTTATGTGTCGTAGGGGCGTATTAGAGAAATGCTTTTGGAAGGAACTTGGAGAATGTATAAGAAACTATAGACTTAGAAGCATTGAATTTAATGAGTGTTTCATTTATAATTTTTTCTAGTGCACTTATAAGCTCCAATCACTTGTTATTATTAAATTTAGGGACGCCATATTTTATGCTCATGTTAAAGAGCGCATAGATTTGTGCTTTCCAACAATGGAAGAATTTAACAACGAAAATTATGTAGCTTGTTTATTCAACTGTTATGAAAAGCTCATCACGAAAAAGAATTAAGATGTCATCTATATGTAAAACCAATGAGCTTTGAGGTTTGGTAAAAGATTCCTAACTACTTTTTTTTTTCTCTTCTTAGACAAATTTATCCTTTGGGACTTGTTCACAAAGCTCCCTGATATATGATTTATACATTAAGCTTGTCTAACTCTTTCAATTTGTGTTGATGGCATTGCAGACTTGTGGGATCTTTGGACGTGGTGTGGAAATGTAACAACTCTTTGTTTTGTTGCTCTTTTTGTTTATGTTTCGGTTGGGTTATAATGATATGAAGATGTAGAAACATTATCATTTAAGGTTATAATGATATGAAGATGGACCTGAAATTGTTTTTTTTTTTTGAGAGTATGCAAATCTTATTTGGTATGTTAATCAGTGTGCTTTATATTAGGTCGGATTTGGATTTTAACAGCATAAAAGGGACACAATTTAACAGCTTTGACATGAAGACATGTTCTGTGACACTGTTTTAGTTCGTCAAAGTCATCATCCGATCAAACAAAAATAGTAGAATATTGATAAACAAGTTTTTAAACAAAAATTTAACCCCCACCCCCGGTGTGGTGGTCAAGCGTATGTTTTGGCTCGTGATTTTGCAGGCAAACCACACGTCTTTAAACAAAAATCGCGGATGTGTTCTGTTTGGAAGTGTGAGGAAGATGTTCTAAAAACAATTTTGCGCAACAAGAAATGAAATTTTTTTTTTTTTCCTAGATTTTACTAAATGCTTAGCTACATTTTTAAAACTCATCTTTTAATAAACTTCATTTTGAAATAGCTATTTTTCAAACTACAATCAATCTCATTATTTTTTCAAATCACACATTGCAAACCGATGAACTAAACGAACACTTAGTAGTCAGAGTACGAATAAGCTAAGGGACTTGATATATCATATATATATATATATAAAAGCATCTCGCCCTTAAACTATTGCCTAGCAGCAAAAAATTGCTCTTAAACTATTGAATAGTAAACAACAAGTTGATCTTAATTTATAGTACGGTGGGCTACTACATAGATAATCTTGAGTAGGAGGGTGAGTAACTCAATCTTGAGTAGGAGGGTAAGTTGATCTTACATGCTTTTATACATCTATAACCTTGATCACCAAACCAACCACCTAAAACTAAACAACGATTTATAGGTCCTCAATGTTGTGTTTCCATGAAAGCAAGAACAAAAATAGGAGTGAAAAATTAGAACCGCTATAATCGCTAACCGGTAACTGCACTAGCCGCTAACCACTTTCAAAAGCGGTTATTAAAAATCGTTAACCGCTAGTTAATGGGTTTTTGAAAACATCTAACTGCCAATCGCTGACCTTTTTTTTTTTTTAAATATATATATTTTTATTATATATATATTTCATATAATATATGACAATAAGTCGTTACAGTATAATGGTAATTATTTGTTTAAAATATTGGTAAATGTTGCAATTTTTAATATTAATTACTTTTAAGCTCCTTCAATATGGGCTCCTTTTGTAGCAATTTGGCCCAATTTGTGGTATATAGCAATTTTTGATGCTAAAATGGACCTGAAATGAGAAAAAAAAGGATTAAACTGAGCCAGAAAATATTCTAATTCTCAAAACTGGTAAAAAAAAAGGGCCCAAAACCAGCAAAAAAAAAAAAAACCTAACAAAAAAGCTAAAAAAAAGCGGTTAATAGAATGCGGTTAACCACTAATCGGGTGATTAACCTCCTAGCTAGCGGTTAGCAAAGGTAGTTAGTAAAATTTACTAACCGCCTAGGCGGTTGTAATTAGTGGTTTTAGTCACTAACCGCAACCATCTTTTTACCCATAAATAAAAGCAATATGCTTTATTGGTTGCACTAGACCTTTGTAAATGAGATGAACGGTTTGTGTATGTATGGTAAAAAAGCTTTTGATGTTTAGCAGTGTTGTGTATATATATTAGCTAGGACTTGGATCGTATTTCACATTCTTTATCAGAAAACACATGTGATCTCAAGACAATCGATCTTAATTCACTTGGATTATTGTGCAATTAGTATAACCCATAAAAACAAAAAAATTAGTATAATCCATGTAATTAACAGCTGTACATGAATGACATGATAAACTTTCTTTTACAGTCTGGATTAAGGACAACATAATCAAACAAATTAAGCTGTTATATTTGTCAGAGATTCCTACCTACCCAATAAGAAATGTAGAAAGGGATATTTTAACAAACCAGACTCTTAATCACATAATTTGGCTTACGTCTTCGTCAAGGCCGGCCGGGCAACAGCAACATTTTGGTAGTTGTGAAATGATTATCTATAACAAATATAATATATATGATTGTTACAACCAAATTGCTCTTTATTTATTGTATCGGAATGAACAAGCCAAAAGTGGGGGAATTAAAGCACGTCGCCCCTTAAACTATTGCCCAGAAAAAAAGAATATATGTATAATAATTGAATACTAGTCAAGTTGTTCTTAATTTATGGTATGGTAGTACTTGTTCTTGTTTCACAATTTTGATTGAAATGGTCAGAAAAGACATGTTCATAAAACGATATGATCAATATTTGTTAACTTGGATTAATTATTGTGTAATTAGTGTAATACATATAACAATTGTACATAGCGTTAAAGTATTGATTAAATAATTAAATTTATCTATTTTTTATTGATTTAAACTTTTGAGATAAGTGACGATTTAACACGTACATAAAATTGATAAACTTTCTTTTGAGGACAATATTTTCAAACCAATAATTAAGCTATCATAGTTGTGTGAGATTCCAGAGTTCGTCGACTAATTACTGTAATATATTTTTCAAACCAATCAATTTTTTATTTTTCTTTTAATGAACGCTGATTGACAAATATATCAGAAAGTATGATAAAAATGAGATGTACTACTTCAGCTTCTACCTCACCAATAAGAAATGTAGAAAGGGATATGATATAAAATAAAAAAAATCATTAGATGCATGTTACTGCATGTGCTAACAACCGATACATCTATTGTTTATTTTCCCCACAATACTTTGCATCTTCCTGCATGTGCCGTTGGATTAGAACGATAGAATTGTCGAGACTTAATGGGAAGACCAATTATTTTACCAGAGATTCCCTCGTAAAGAGAAATGTAGCACGAGACTGCATTGAGATACGAGGTTATTTTATTGAATGTCTACCTCGGCAGCTGTAATTTTTATTGAGGTAATCTTGTGTACTAGAATGAGTAGCTTAACTACTGTGCTTTTATCCATCTATCAACCTTAATCAACTAACCAATTTGAAATTTTTACTACAACCACTTCTGAGACTCTTGAAGCTTTCACAGAAGAAACCAATTGCTTCTGCGTTTGAGAGCTTTGCTATCTTTGCATCCTTTCCACAAAGACAACCATGGCAGTGGCAGAGATTTTCCTTGCTGCGTTCCTCCAAGTGCTGTTTGACAAATTGCTGTCTCTGGAGTTGCTGAACTTTGCACGTCAATACGAGGGACTCGAAGAAAAGCTGGACCAGTGGAGGGAAACGTTGCGAAGAATTGAGGCAGTGCTTGATGATGCGGAGAAGCAACATACCGAGAGGGCAGTGATCAAACAATGGCTGGATGATCTTAGAGACTTAGCTTATGATGTGGAGGATATACTGGATGAGTTCGCTACGGAAGCTTTGCTGCGCAGACTGAAGGGAGGAGACCAGGCCAGCACAAGTAAGGTACGGAAATTCATCCCGTCATGTTTCACTGGTTTTACTCCAAGTGCTCTTAAGATCAGTATTAGGCTGGGTTCAAAGATTGATGAGATCACTGATCGATTCAATAAGATTGTGAAACGAAAAGACGATCTGAACTTGAGAGAAACTGCTGCTTATGAGAGGTCAAACAGAAAGAGAGGGACACTGGCCTCAACTACTTTGGTGAATGAAGCTCACGTTTATGGCAGGGAAAAAGATAAAGAGGCAATACTTCAAATGTTGTTGAGTGAAAAACGAAGTGATGCTGAAGTTTCTGTAATTCCTATAATTGGTATGGGGGGTATAGGAAAGACAACTCTTGCCAAGCTTTTGTACAATGATGAAAAATTACAAAATTTTTTTAATATGAAAGCATGGGCTTGTGTTTCTGAAGATTACGATGATGTTAGAGTCACAAAAACAGTTTTGAAATCGGTTACCTCTGAAAGTTGTGATGACAATGATCTGAATTTGTTACAAGTCAAACTCAAGAAGGAATTGACTGGGAAGAAGTTTTTGGTCGTTCTGGATGATCTTTGGAATGAGAACTACAATGACTGGACTACTCTACGTGCTCCTTTCGAAGCAGGGGCTCCAGGAAGTGTGATTGTCATCACAACTCGCAATCAAGGTGTTGCATCAATGGCGGGTTCCATTCCGAAGTACAGTTTGCAAGCGTTGTCATATGATGCATGTTTGTCTGTATTTACCCAACATGCTATGGGGGCAAGCAACTTCAGTATGCATCCAACCCTTCAAGATATTGGTGAAAAGATCGTTGAAAGATGTAAAGGCTTACCCTTGGCAGCAAAGACCCTTGGAGGCCTCTTGCGCAATACGTTGGACCGTGATTATTGGGAAGATATACTTAAGAGCAAGATGTGGGATATACCAGAGGGGAGAGGTGGAATTGTTCCGGCTCTTATGTTGAGCTACCATCACCTCCCTTCACATTTAAAGAGATGTTTTGCGTATTGTTCAATACTCCCAAAGGATTATGAATTTAAAGAGCAGTTGTTGGTTCTATTATGGATGGCAGAAGGTCTAATTCAACCACAAGAAGGAGTTAAGCAAATGGAAGATTTGGGTAGCCAGTATTTTCACGATCTGTTGTCGAGGTCCTTTTTCCAACAATCAAGCAACAATGGGTCACTATTTGTGATGCATGACCTCATCAACGATTTGGCTCAATTGGTTGCAGGAGATACATGCTTTAGAATGGAAGATAGAATTGAGAGCATCAACAAAGGAACAATTTCTAAAAAAGTTCGGCATTTGTCTTACCTGGGTGACTATTTTGATGGCCCTAAAAAGTTTGAGAATTTTTCTGAACTCATGTGTCTACGTACCTTCATGCCTCTTATGCTACTTGAGAAGGGGAATTGTTATTTGACTCATGATGTTCCTCTTAAATTGTTGCCAAAATTACTATGTTTAAGAGTGCTCTCTTTGAGTGGGTATTGCATAGTTGAGCTACCGAATTCAATTGGTGATTTGAAGCATATGCGGTATCTTGACCTTTCTTACACTCAAATTAGAGGTTTGCCTGAATCAACAACAACTCTTTGCAACTTACAGACTTTGATATTGGAGAATTGTCGTTATCTAAAGAAATTACCATCAAAGTTTGGGAACCTAGTCAACTTGCGCCACCTCAACATTCTCAATGCAGATAAATTGGAAGGAATGCCTCCTCAAATAGGTAATTTAACTTGTCTTCAGACATTGTCTAATTTAATTGTGCAAAAAGGCAACTGTTGTGCGATAAAAGAGTTAGGTTCTTTGTTGCATCTTCGAGGGACACTCATCATCTCACAATTGGAGAATGCCACTGAATCCAAGGATGCAAGGGATGCTATGTTAATTGAAAAGCTCAATCTTTCTACTTTGTGTTTGGAATGGAGCGTTAATGTGGACGAGTCAAAAGACAGAACAAGTGAATTAGACGTACTTAACATGTTACTGCCTCACAAGAATTTGAAAGAGCTCACTATCAAGCACTATGGTGGTATAGAATTTTCGACTTGGTTAAAAGGTCCTTCATTTCCTAATATGGTGCTCCTAAGAATTGAAAATTGTAGAAAGTGCACATCATTGCCAGCAGTTGGCCAACTACCATTGCTCAAAGATCTTTTCATTAAAGGCATGGCTACTGTGAAAAATGTTGGTCATGAGTTTTATGGGGAAGGTTGCTCACAAACCTTTAGATCTTTGGAGACTTTGTGTTTCGAGGATATGGCAGAATGGGAGAATTGGAGTGCTAATGGAGAGTTCCCGCACCTGCGTGAGCTTTCTATTAAAAATTGTCCCAAGCTGTTGGGGACGTTACCAAACCACTTTCCTTCACTACAAAAAGTTGTTATAAAAGGATGTGAGCAGTTGATAATTTCAATTTCAAGCTTTCCAGAGCTCTGCAAACTAAAAATTGAAGGATCAAAAGGAGTGGTGCGCAAAAGTAAGGTGGACTTCACCTCACTAAACTGTAAGTCTCTTTCAACAATTTCAGAATTTAAATGTCCAATAGAAGGCTTTATGAATGTAGAAGTTCTAACTATTAAAGATTGTGAGGAGCTAACGCCTTTGTGGTCAAATGATGTGGGATTACTACAACCCCTCCCCCATCTTCGTGATATACGGGTTCACAATTGTAAAAAACTAGTATCTTTGGTGGCAGAAGAAATGGAAGAGCAGCCACAACAGGGTACGTCATCCACACGCAATGGCATGGAATCTTTACCCAAGGCATTGGTCTACAACAGCACGTGTCTTGAGAGTATTGATATTTATGGATGTGATTCGCTTACGCACATAGTAGTCGGACAGCTACCTCCAACTCTAAAGCGGTTAGACATAAAGAATTGCAAGAATATGCAGATTTTGCTGGACGGGGATGACACCATCAATTGTAGTAGCAGCAATTCTCTTCTTGAGGACATGTTTATTTATTACTGTCCGTCCCTCAAATCCTTGACATCCAGCGGAGAATTACCTGCAACACTTAAAAACCTTCGTATGTTGTATTGTGAAATGCTCGAGTCAGTGGCGAAAAGCTTCCCTCACAACTCGTCTTTAGAAACAATTTATATTTTGGGGTGTGAAAACCTTAAATCCTTACCCATGGGCATACACAACCTTACCCATCTACATCGTATTCTTATTCGCGGTTGCTCATCTCTTGTTTCCTTCCCGGAAGGTGGGTTGCTCCCTCGCAACCTTAGAGGGCTGGTGATTAGCAGTTGTGAGAAAATGCGGGCCCTACCCAACTGCATACACAACATCACATCTCTTCAAGAATTGAGAGTAGACGAATGTCCAGGCATTGTATCCTTTCCAAAAGAAGGTTTTCCCACCAACCTAACATCACTTAAAATCAGAGATTGCAACGTCATTGAGTCCTTGCTTGAGTGGGGATTGCACAAGCTTACCTCTCTTCAACATCTTGAGATTGAAGGTGGATGTCTGGATCTGGTATCCTTTCCAGAGACGATGCTGCCTGCCTCTCTAACCAGCCTCTACATCCGAAACTTCCAGAATTTGAAATACTTATCTTCCAGATACCTCTCCTCTCTTCAAACTCTGACAATTGATTGGTGCGAAAAGCTTATGTCCTTTCCAGATGACGGTCTGCCTCCCTCACTCCAACAAATTCATATTGCAAACTGTCCTCTGCTGAAACAACGCTGCAAGAAAGATCAAGGACGAGAATGGATCAAGATAGCCCACATCCCTTGCGTTACAATTGATGGTAGGTTCATCTATGACCCAGAACCAGCGGAGGAGAACTAGCCCATGGATCAACACCTCCTAGAAATGTTATTCCTTGCTTGATTTCCAATGCATTCAGGGTCTCCATCCCCAAAATGGTAGGCTCCTTTGATTGTCTTCTGAATTTTGGAGTTGGAAAGACACTCTTGCTGCTGTTCTTGTTGGTTTGGTGAACATGCAACTATTCTTGTCATAGTTAACGCATCACGAGTGTTTGTTAAAATGCCCAGGCAACCAAGCAAAGAGAGAATGCTTTCAACCAGTGAGTTTTTCATCACTAATTACCATGTTGCTGATCATTACAGATTTGCGAATCATTACAAAAAGGTATGTAACTGGATTTTTCTTCTTCTTTGTAGTGTTTCCTCCTCGATCAAAGAATACATTAATGGACACAAGAATAGTAAACATTTTTCTGGTGAACTGTGATTGGTGAAATGTTTTAGTGGTTTTGCGCCAATAGCAAGAGAAAATCATATTATCAAGCCTTTTCCATTATGTTTGAGATTTATACCAGAAAATGAAAAAAAAAAACATCTCATTCGGATATTTCATCTGGGAGCAATATAATCAATTCGCATTGGTGTTATCAATTAAAATTTTAATAAATTACATCTTAATTACATGGGTCATTCTCTCTGTATTCTTATTGGAGGGAAAATAATATTTATTAACTAGCTTTTAGTGTATATGACATACTCTAATATGCATTTGATTTTTCATTCTATCACACTTCAAAAAGTTAATGTACAAACAAGCCTCTGTGTGTGTTAGAGAGAGAGATATAACATAAAATCAGTTCTATTTGAGAGACTCTGTGTATATTCTGTTTATATATGTTTGTATGAAAAGTTATGATTGTTATTGATATTTTAGATCATCCTGACATTTATAGGTGTTAAATTGCAGATTGTAAGAGGTGTAGACTTGAGGCTAATATATCTCATCGAGGGTGGCCCAAAGTTCTTCTGAAGCTGCCGAGAGCACCAAAACAGCTTAAGGATTTTTATAAAAAGTATGTCAAAGAGCCAGGTTTCTTTTTACCATGTATATAAAATGTTGTGTGGGAGATTGAACCTTGTCCTGAATATCATCGTAATCATAATCACTTTGTGATGAATTGATTTCTCCCTCCATTCCAAAATGAATGTCCAGGTTTCAAATCAGGCAATTCCGAATTAAGAATGGGTACAATACTCAAAACGATTTTCCCAATATCATAGGTGGGCACAATTTTTTAATGAATGCCACATTTGCTATTTAAGTAGGTGAAGTGTAATGCGAAAATATGTATAGGGAGTCTTCTTATTTTGACCTTCATTTGCCATATGGTGTTGTGCTTCTTAGCCTTTTGGATTAGATAGTATATCTGTAAACTTTAATATATTTTTTTAATTGTATTGATTTGTGCTGCATGCTACTTTGGAATGGGTTGAATTGTTATTATCTGTTTAGAATCGACGATATTTGTTCTCAAATTTTGTAATAACTGTTCTCAAATTTTCTCCTTGTGCCTTGTAGTTTTAATCACAACTGAAATTATGGAGGGATTTTATGTGCAGAGAACATTAATGGCTCTTTTTCCATTGAATTTTTCAAGAGGTGCCTAGACCTAGATAAAATGACAGTCACTGATGCATTTGCAATTCAGCTCATGCAACCTGCAGGTATGAATGTTTTTGTGGGAAGTAAAATGAAAGTCATTTGAGTCGGTCCATGTTGACGAGAATGTCTGTTTACTTATGATTTCAATATCTTCTGTTCGTAATGAATTCAATGACAAAAATCGAATGGTTTTTTGACTGCACATTCTATTGCATTTATGCTTTTATAGGAACATATTGGCTGCACAAAAATTGCGCACTTGGGACTTAGAGACATGAAAATTGCCCTTAAATTCTATTTCTGGATGTGTTATTGTCCTTCATGTATTGGAACCTTAAGTTTTTAGCTATGAAAGAACCATTGGAAAATGTAAAAGTGGTTTTATACCATTTGTAGAACTGGGTTACCCCCGAGTATATTTATTTCAATATACGACTTTAATTTTAAATGAATTGGGTTTTTCAGTCACAATCAGGTGAATAATTTTGTATATATCCCTAATTTTTGAATGTAGGTCCTGCATATTACAGAGGTTGTCATTATGTACCCGGCACTTCTATCTCTTGCCCATTCCTACTCTCTTCTTGTGAGTTCCTTTTGATTTCTTTTGTTAACTTTATATTAGCAAGTCAACGAGTGCCATTTGAAAGAGTTTGTGCTTAAGAATTGTTATCGCAAAACAGAAAGCTTTATACTACTCACTATGACTTCAGCTATTTGTTTTTGACTAGAAGAAAGACACAAGTGCACGAGAGGAGATGCCTAGCAGGCAGACTAAAGATGAGATGGTTCAATTGCTAGTGGGAATATTGTGGCGTGACTTGTGACTTGTTTTCAAATCAAGTCAGCGGCAGATTCGAACTATTTGAAGTCCTTATTCATCTTATTGTGGACGAATTTGTATTCCTATTTTTGAACTGCCTTTTTTACTCCTATTTTTAGTCCTTATTCTGGAACTTCATATTATGCAATGTAAATGAGAGTAGCAGTTTATGTAATTGTAGAAAAAGGCTTTGATGTTAAACAATGTTTTGTATTTTAGTCAGGACTTGGATTTATTTCACGTTCATTAATGAAATGGTCAGAAAAGACATGTTCCTAAGCCAATTGATCTTGTTCATTTCAATTTGGAAATTGATGGCATGATTATCTGAGTTAAGGATGACATTGGAATTTTATTTGAATCACTTGAGAGGGTACATGTTGAAATTGCTTCTTAAAAATGATGTAATATTTGGATTATAATCCTCTTATTGTCTGTGCATTTTTGCAAAGACAAACAGCTACTTCAATATGTTACTTTCTTCTTGTTCTTGTTCTCCTTGTCCATTATTTTATCCTTTTCATTTTTAACGTAACAGTGGACTAGATTTATATGGAATAATATGGAAGTTCACATTTATTCCTCTTTGTGGTAACACTAATAACTTTGACTTGCTTCATATATATATATATATATTAATCTTTTTCAAATGTCCGTTGCTGTAGTTTATGGGCATGGGATACTCTAAGGAACAAGTTCTTGCCGCTTTTGCTGAAGTTTCAGAGACAAGAAAAAAGAGATCTCGTTACTTTGGCCAGCAGTTTTGTGTCATCTTCGGGAGGATCAAATTTATGGTTTGCATTCTGAGTCCAAAACTGTAAGAGAGGATTGTCATGCAACATCAGATACTTACACCAATCCAAATGGTAATAAACTTACGTTTTTAGTTTTATTTTTATAAGTAATCGCAAATATATTAAAAAAGCGCAAAGGCGCAACCTATGTACAGAAGAAGAATACAAGAAAAAAACGTAACTTGAAGTTGAAAAAAAAAAAATCAAGGAAAACATGAAAGCTTTACGTAATAAACTTAAGTTAATGTGTTAACAGATGATACTGGCCATTATATTTTAATTTAAGCCTTATATAATTGCCCAGGTACTTATAAAAAAAAAATTCCCAGGTAAAGGAGATGTTGGAAGCGAGATTAGACTGACCAATTATTCTCATGATGGTGGACACATGCCAGAGTTCTATGCTCCTAGTACTGCACCAAACTCTTTTACCTTAAGAGCTTGCTCAGCATTTGTATGTGTGAGAATCCAATACTTCTTTTGCAAACATCTTACTTGTGTGCCTCACATAGTTATGATGGGTTCTCAAATAATATATCTGGATTTATTGCACATACTAAGCAGCAGAAGACTACTAAAAAAATTTAAGTACTTGAGGAACCTCTTCAGTTTGGACCTACTTACGAATTATGAGATGCCAATGCTTGACTGTGGTGATATTTCGGTTTTAATCCTTTGAATCTACCATTTGGAATATATTTGGTCATTTCTTGATATGAGTTACTCCTTAAAATTGTATTGCAAAATCAAAATTTCCCATCTTATCTATTTGAAGTTACACCTTGAAATGAGGTATGATTAGACACATGGTGATAAGTTCTGTTTATATATGCAAGCCACATGTGTAGAAAGTAGTGTGTCATCTGAAACGGTTTGCCGAGATCCAAATTTTACCTTTTTCATTATTGTTGAACACAGTTTATTTGCTTAAAGATTGTGCAAGTTATTAATAATTCAATGTTTCCTTATCCTGTTGAATTTCTTAGGATCATCCTGTGCAAAAGTCAAGGATAGATGGCATGGAAGCAAACATGAATGTTTTAAGTGTGCCACCTCTGAGCTTTGGGGAGAAATTTGAGGATGCATATGAAGTGATCTTGATATTGGATGATCGAGAGCAGTTTGCCACTCATGGGTTTGTGAACTTCTTGCTTCAGTGAAATTTGTTGTGCTGCTTGAAACTCATTATGCTTTGTTTTAGGCATTAAATATTATTTAGT
>CM017324.1:26094873-26168117 GCA_006937295.1 Carpinus fangiana
TTTTCTTTTTTCTTGAATTGGGTTATGTTTATTGAGTAGAACTTAAAACTTCATGCCACTAGGCTTTATTTGTTCCAGTAGAAAATTTTTCCGGTAAGAGATTTAAACTTTGATTGTGATCTGAATGACGCTATTGGATTCATAAGCAATTGAAAAGAAAATAAGCCTAAGGGATTGAATTTACTGTATAAAGTTTCTCTGTGGTAATAATTCTGAAATTTCTTTCACTTATGTTGCTGAAAATATATGGTAAATGGTAAAGGTAGAAATTCTTTTCTTGGAATTTTTTGAAAAAAAAAAAGAGAAATAAATACCTACACTTAAGAGAACCCAGTAGAAGTATTTGTGTAGCAACAGTTTGATTTTTGATTTTTTTAATTTGTCCAGCCAAAGAACAAAGTAATGTTTCAAAAGCTTCCTACGGTATATTTCTGTTAATGTCATGTTATTTTATTTATTCGTTTTTCTGTGAAATGACTCAAAATTGTGCTATAGGGGTGTGGGAAAATGGATTCTGAGACTTATGCAAGGGTTTTTTGAGACCGGTTCAGGCAGTTCTGAACCAGAAGCCTTGACAAAAGAAGGTATTTTTGCTAATGCTTGGGATTTTGTCATTTTTTTTAATTTTTAAATTTTTTTTTATATTGATGTTCATGGAAAAGTTCATTGATAAATTCAGTGTGAAATATTATTAACATTTAGGTAACAAAAGGAAAGGAATCAAACACTACGTACCGCAAAAGAATTCTGTGGCATATGCCTTGTTGATTGCCCTTTACAGGTAAACTGGATAATATTTGGTTTTGTTTCTCAAACTTTTACTGAACCGTGAGTTATATTGTATACTTCTTTGTTAGGGGCACTGGAAATGGGAATGAATTTATGCATAAGCAGGAGCTCATTGATGCAGCTGAAGCAAGTGCGCTTTCTCGGGTTCCAATTGCGTATGTTAATTTTTTTTTTTTTTTTTTGGATAAATAATTGCGTATGTTAATTCATTTCATCTGTTTTCTGACTTTCTTTCCCAGTTATTTTTTGTGGTTTCATATAGTGCAATTGATGTTTTTGAGACTGGTTTTGTTCTTAGGCCGGAAAAGGGAAAAGGAAAACCAGGTCAATTTGGTAGTTCTCCAAAGGATTGGTATAGTGGATGGAACTGCATGAAGACATTGATAACCAAGGGATTGGTTGTGAAGTCTAGTTGCCCTGCAAAGTAAGACTATCATTTGCACATTTCCTATTCGCTTTTCAGCAAGTGTATCTTTCATTAGATTCTGCATTTGGATTTTTTTTTTTCTAATGATAAACGGCACCTGTCTTGTGCAATGGCTTTCTCCTCTGTTATTTCTTTCGTAGAAATGTAGTAGGGATATGCCATAAATTCAATTGATTTCTTTTTGTTTCCTTTGTTTTGTTTTATTTCGTTTTTTGGGGTTTCCTATCAACTCTAAAACTTCTGTATATTTTGGGTTTTCCTAGAAACTTTAGGATTCTTTTTTTTATTTAGTTTCCTTTTACCCTCTCCCAGTAACTTTGGAATTTCTATCTAGTTTAGGATTTGTAGCTTGTAAAAAGGCTTTTTTCAAACCTTATTTCATCATTGAGATTGTAAAGCTTGTTACTGAGTTATTCTAATAAAAGGATAAATATATGCTTTGTTCTTTTTGTAGTGTTTTGGTAAAATGACATGCCTGCTTAAGTTAATTCCCCCCGCCCCTCCGAAAAAAACTTCCAGGGCTTCAATATGTGCACTTACTGGCGTAATCTAAAATGGCAACCCAAAAAGTTGACATGCAGGCGTCGATAACCTCTGTTATTTGACAGGTACATGCTAACCCAAGAAGGTAAGGAAGTAGCACGCGAATGTCTCATGAGATCTGGTTTGGGTGATCCAGCAGAGAGCTTGGCTAATGCAGAAGGCTTTCCTGATAAGGTTGCGAATGGTACGGCAGCTCTGGATTTTGCTGGCCTTGGCATGGGTAAAGAAATGACATCAACATCGATGGGTTTGAGTAGGCGGAAGAAATCAATTGATGTTCCATTTGAATCACTTGAGAGGGTACATGTTGAAATTGCTTCTTAAAAATTATGTAATATTTGGATTATAATCCTCTTATTGTCTGTACATTTTTGCAAAGACAAACAGCTACTTCAATATGTTACTTTCTTCTTGTTCTTGATCTCGTTGTCCATTATTTTATCCTTTTCATTTTTAACGTAACAGCGGACTAGATGTATATGGAAGTTCACATTTATTTTTTTTGTGGTAACATCACTAATAATTTTGACTTGCTTCATATATATATATTTTAATCTTTTTCAAATGTCTGTTGCTGTAGTTTATGGGCATGGGATACTCTAAGGAACAAGTTCTTGCCACTTTTGCTGAAGTTTCAGAGAGTTCTCAGAAAAAAGAGATCTCATTACTTTGGCCAGCAGTTTTGTGTCATCTTCGAGAGGATCAAATTTATGGTTTGCATTCTGAGTCCAAAACTGTAAGAGAGGATTGTCATGCAACATCAGATACTTACACCAATCCAAATGGTAATAAACTTATGTTTTTATTTTTATTTTTATAAGTAATCGCAAATATATTAAAAAAGTGCAAATGCGCAACCTATGTACACAAGAAGCATACAAGAGAAAAACGTAACTTGAAGTTAAAAAAAAAAAAATCAAGGAAAACATGAAAGCTTGAAATATTTACATAATAAACTTAAGTTAATGTGTTAACAGATGATACTGGCCATTATATTTTAATTTAAGCCTTATATAATTGCCCAGGTACTTATAAAAAAAAATTCCCAGGTAAAGGAGATGTTGGAAGCGAGAGTAGACTGACCAATTATTCTCATGATGGTGGACACATGCCAGAGTTCTATGCTCCTAGTACTGCACCAAACTCTTTTACCTTAAGAGCTTGCTCAGCATTTGTATGTGTGAGAATCCAATACTTCTTTTGCAAACATCTTACTTGTGTGCCGCACATAGTTATGACGGGTTCTTAAATAATATATCTGGATTTATTGCACATAGTAAGCAGCAGAAGACTGCTAAAAAAATTTAAGTACTTGAGGAACCTCTTCAGTTTGGACCTACTTACGAATTATGAGATGCCAATGCTTGACTGTGGTGATATTTCGGTTTTAATCCTTTTGAATCTACAATATATTTGGTCATTTCTTGATATGAATTAATCCTTAAAATTGTATTGCAAAATCAAAATTTCCCATCTTATCTATTTGAAGTTACACCTTGAAATCAGGTATGATTAGACACATGGTGATAAGTTCTGTTTATATATGCAAGCCACATGTGTAGAAAGTAGTGTGTCATCTGAAACGGTTTGCCGAGATCCAAATTTTACCTTTTTCATTATTGTTGAACACAGTTTATTTACTTAAAGATTGTGCAAGTTATTAATAATTCAATGTTTCCTTATCCTGTTGAATTTCTTAGGATCATCCTGTGCAAAAGTCAAGGATAGATGGCATGGAAGCAAACATGAATGTTTTAAGTATGCCACCTCTGAGCTTTGGGGAGAAATTTGAGGATGCATATGAAGTGATCTTGATATTGGATGATCGAGAGCAGTTTGCCACTCATGGGTTTGTGAACTTCTTGCTTCAGGGAAATTTGTTGTGCTGCTTGAAACTCATTATGCTTTGTGTGATTTTTTTTTTTTTAAAAAACTTTTTAGACATAAGATGACTGATGTTTGCTTGTATGCAGATGATGATATGTGTTTATATGGTTTTTGCAGATTTTACTACTATTTCTTGTAGAGATTTAATTTTCTGCTATGACTGTCTCCTACTTTTCTATTTACTAATTGTTAGTTTTTCTTGTCATCACAAAAATTGAGTGTAATATGAATTATATTGAGCATAGAGTAACTCCAATTTGATTGAATTTTAAAACTTTAACTGGCACTATAGCTGTTTTTTGTGCCAAGTTATATTATTACGATTATAAGCAACACAATTATCAAAATTCATTATCTTGTTGTTCCATGTTTTACTAGTTACATTGAACATAAATGTTTTCATATTTTTATATATATGCTTCTTCTTCTTCTTTTTTTCTTATCTATGATGCTCAATTGTGCTATTGATGCTCTTTAATAGCTTGTTGCTAGTTTTGTAATTTATTGTGCTATTGATGCTCTTTTATTCTTAGTGTATTGTCTTTGCTAGTGTTTATAATAATTCTGATAAAGTTGTTATATTTTGTGGCCTTTAGTTCGCGGTCTAGGAGAATTATTGAGAATATTTGTAGTCAATTCAAAATCAAAATACTGGTGAGTTTTCTTGATTCCTCTGTCTATGAGTTCACAACGCTTTCTTGTATATTGATGGGTACTGTTACTGTTTCCTTTGTTGTTGTTGGATTTATATGATGGGCACCGCTGTTAAAAACCTGTCACCTGTCACCTGTCACTGAACTGATATATACATATATACATACATCTTATATACACACTTTCACATATCTGTGCGTATAATACATGTATATTACCTTTTAATTCATAAAAAATACATTCATATTTCCTTTTGATTAGTATTTTATTGTTTGATACATTTTGCTGTGTCATACTGACTTCATCAAAAAAATTCATTTAAAATGGCCAGTGATTCTAGGTGAAACACTTATAACTAGAGATTTCTTGATTTAATAGCTTAGTGTAATTATCCTTTGACTTTTGCATACAGCGTAGCTTCTTAGTTCGAACTTTTACATAATACTGTAGTCATTAGATGGGTTTTGAGCATTTATTCTTGTTATGGCTTGAAACTTCCTAGTTCGAAGGCCATTCCTGAATCAAAATGGTGTGAAAGAAGTGGTTACTATAAATTTCTAAGAGTATAGGGCTTCATAACTATTACTTTTTAGAAAGGGTTCAAATTGGAATATATCTTTCAGGTTGCCCCCTAAATCTATGACCTCACATTTCAGGATTTCTGTACCCTTCCTATCTGGGAGTTTGCTAAGAATGTAGCATCATGCATGTGACTTTGCAGCATAGCTTGGGATAGATTATTATAAATCCTTGGAAGAGCCTTTGGAAGGTGAAGACTCCACCTCGTATCGCTTTCTTTACTTGGACGGAAGCTTTGGATAAAATTCTTACGATTTATAACCTTAGGAGGCGGGGGCTTACCCTTGTCAATTGGTGTTGCCTTTGCAAGAAGAGCGAGGAAACCGTAAACCACCTCTCCATTCATTGTGAGTTTACTAGTGAGATATGGCATTTGGTTCTTGTTTTATTCGGAGTCTTGTGGGTCATGTGGATGCCTAGCAATATTGTAGAGCTACTTCAGTGTTAGAGGACACAAGGATGGGGGCATTCCAAAGAGGATATATGGAAAGTCATCCCTCCTTTACTTATGTGTTGCATTTGGAGAAAAAGAAATCATCATCTTTTTGAGGACTGCAAGTCAAGTGTGCTTAATCTAAAATCCTCCTTTTTGAGTGCCCTCTTAGATTGAGTTGTAACTTTCATTCCTAATTTCGCTTCTTCTAATCTTTTAGCTTTTCGACCCTTGCAGGGTGGTTGCTTCTCTTGTATACTTTTCATGTACGCGAATCTTCCTCTTCTTCTAATAAATTATTATTCATATATATATATATATATGCAGACACACAAATCCACAAAGACATATGTAAGTATATTTGCACAAAACCCACAATTGTCCTTGCATATCTGCACATGCACATGTAGATTTCTATGTTATCATATGCTTGTATTACATTTGTAGTTACTAATTCTTAGCCTGTGCTTTTTATTTATTGTGAGTTTTGTAAGACATTTTCTTCTGAGTTCAATGGGTATCTTTTGTTCCAGTTGATTGTAACAGTAATACAAATTGAATCTTCTGCAGGTTAGACGGTTGCCAGTTGGAGACGCAATCTGGATAGCTTGCCATAAATATGTTGACAGTGAATATGTACTTGATTTTATCGTTGAGAGGAAGAATGTTGGTGATTTATGCTTTTCCATCAGGGATAATCGCTATAGGGATCAAAAATTGAGGCTCTTGGTACTAATTCTTATTCTTAGTATTTGGTTTTGGTGTTAATTGTTAAATGTATATATGTATATTCATGTATGACACTTAATTTTAAGAGACAATTTTGCTGTTGTGGGCATTTTTGAGACAAGCGTTTGAACCCTTATGAAGTAATGTGAAAATTAAGATTTTTTTTCCTTCTAGTTTAGTGTGTATCGTTTAGTATAGAGGATGTCTCTGAGTTGGCTACAATAGTGTTAATCTCGTCCTCAATTGTTTTGGGGAAATCAGTATATGACCCCCCTGTGCTTTATGTGATTTTGACATTTTAAGCCGTAATTTTCAATTTGAGAAATTCGAGGCTCAAGTTTGGACTCAATGTAGATGCGAGACATCTATCTACTTTTCTGTCAAATAGATAATAGAAATGGCTTAGTTGGGTGCCTCAATGGCCATTGAGGACCAACCTATATGGCCGTGGATCGGGCTATTACGCAGCCACGGTTGTAGCTGGGTCATGTGCTGCCATGGTCATGGTTAGGTCATGCCTAACCATTGTTGTGGAGGCCTTGGAGGTTGATCCTCCACGGCCTTGGAGGCCATTCGGATCGATCTCCATGGAGGTGGTTCTCTCTCTCTCTCACTTTTTTTGTTTTTTCCTTAAAATTTTCTGAGGGACATAGTTGTATGTTCATGTTATTTATGTTGGCTATTTGATGGAAAAGTGAATGAAGGTCTTGCATTTACGGTAACTCAAAATTGGGTTTTGCATTTATCAAATTGGAAACCGGGGTCTTAACGTCAAAATCACATAAAGCATTTGTGGTGCCTATGTACTTAAGATTTTATTTTTTCCCAACAGTGGGAGATAATCATATTATTTAGGCTTTTCTTTCCCAAGATGTTTGAAATTTGGACCAGAATATTATACGGATACAATATTTAATCATCTTCTTATCATTTATCTAAATGAATTCCATTATTAATTAAAATTTGAATTAACTGTCGGTTATATGGGTCACTTTGCAATCTGACTGGAGGGAAAAGAATATTGATTAACTTGATTGTAGTTTATCTAAATTTATCTAACATATCTAATATGCATTGAATTTTCATTATATTGTATTTTTGGTAATTCATGCATGTACATATGTGTGTGTGTAGAAAAGGCTTGTTCAAGCATATGAAAAAGTTATCAGGATAAAGAAATTGTAAGGGTTAGTATATTAAATAAACAATCAGTTCTATGTGAGACTCTTTGTGCACTAAATAAACAATCAGTTCTATTTGAGACTCTTTGTGCATATTTCATCCATATTTGGGACAATCCAAGAGATATTGAAGGATAGAATCCGGTTTTATTTTCTGTTCAAAATGTTAGAGTTACTGAAAGGGTGTGAATGTATTGTTCCAACTCATCTTTTGCTTATGTTTGTCTTTGATTTCATCATGACATTTTTGGGTGTTAAATTGCATATTACAGGAGATGTGGACTTAAGAAGCTAATATATCTCGTGGAGGGTGACCCAAATTCTTGTGAAGCTGCCGAGAGCATCAAAACAGCGTAAGCATTTTTCTAGAAGTATTTATAAGCCAGATTTCTTTTTACCAAAATGAGTGTCTTTGTTTCAAATCAAAGCATCACAACCAACCTATCAACCTTTTAATCCTGTGCCTTGCAGTTGTTTTACAACAGAGATTTTGGAGGGATTTGATGTGCAGAGAACAAGTGGTTTGGCTGATACTCTGAAGAAATATGGTTATCTTACTCGAGCAATATCTCAATACTATAAAGCAGTGTTGCCCGAGGACCGCTCTAGAGGCACTGGAGTGTGTCCTCCTTTTGATGAATTTATCAAAACGTGCCAAGACCTGGATAAAATGACAGTCAGCGATGTATTTTCCATTCAGCTCATGCAGGTATAAATTGTTTTTGTGGGAAGGAAACACTAGTTTGGCTCTAATTTTTTATGTTGATGAGCAATGACCCTTAACCCTTTACTTGTACAACACAATTTCAATACTGTTCTTATTGATTTTACCGAATGCGAACCCTATGGCTTTCTGGCTGTGCAATCCAATGCTTTTGCAAACTTATTTAAAACATACTGACTGCTTTTGTGCACTTGTAGAAACATATTGACTGCAGAAAAATTGTGCACTTGTACTTAGAGACGGGAAATCGCCTTAAATTTTTATCTTTCTATTTCTGGATGGGTTCTTGTCTTCAACATATTGGGACCTAAGTTTGTCATGAGGTTTTAGCAATACAAGAATCATGGGAAAATGTGAATGTGGTTTACACCTGTTGTGGAACTGGGTTCTTTCATCTACAAGTTAACCCTGATTGTATATTTCTATATGTCTTTTAATTTAAATGAACAACAGGATTTTTCTGTCACAATCAGGTGAATAATTCTGTTTGTATCCTTAACTGAATGCAGGTCCCACACGTTACAGAGGAGGCTGCAATTGCTGTTTTGGATTTGTACCCAACACTTCTATTGCTTGCCCATGCCTACTCTCTTCTTGTGAGTTCTGTTGTTGAAATGAACTGTAAAACCCTACCACTCTATTAAAATAGAAATGAACTGTAAAAGCCTCGGTTGTTAAGTGCAAGTATGCTGGTTTGATTTTGAGAAGTGGTCACCTCATCAAAATTTGTGGAAGGATATTACCATGTCTAGTTATTTTGATGACCCTGCTTTAGTGGCCCTAATCCAGCAATTGCCGTTGTTATAGAAGGTCAAGACACAGTTCTTGTGAGTGGGACCTGAAGTTTTGATAGTTTGATTCACATTTGGGCCCCAGAACTTCTAAGCTGCCGTGCTTATAAAATGTGCTAGTTTTTTGGATCTTGGAAATGGGTTCATGGAAGCACTGGATGGCACCCTCTTGTATTGTTGTTTTCGGAGGTGCTTGGAAGACAAATGTTCTCCTTTTAAATGCTGTGATGAAAACATTTTAGAATCCGGCCGTCTTTTAAATGTTTTCTTGTATTAAGTTTACCTTAGTCTTCACAAGAATATGCTTGTCAAATTATCTCCCTGGTGCCTGTCTGAAACATGTCTGGGAAGTCATATGTTTGTGGAGGATAGGTGCCTATCCAGTGCTTTTGTGTGGTCGACTGCACCCCCAACTGTCTGATTGGTGACATTCTACTCTAATTGGTTGAAAGAAAATGTTCCTTCCTCGTGGTTGGTTCTAGCAGTTCTAATTAATTGTTTGTTTAGTTTATTTAATCATATTTCTTTTCACGATTTAGTTTTTATTATCTAGTGTTGATAAAGGACTGTGGTCACCAAACAGAACGATTTATATGGTAATTTCCTCCTTATTCTTCTACTCACGTTGGCTTTAACTATCTGTTTTTGTTTTAGGAGGGAGACACAAGTGTGCAAGAGGAGATGCTCAGGAGGCAGAGTAAAGATGTGATCAATTCAGTTGCTAGTAGGAATATATTTCACTTTGTTTGGGGCAACTGAGTTTTGTAAATTCACTTGGCAAATGCAAATATGCTTCATTGGTTGCACTAGACCTTCATATTCTGCAATGTAAATGAGATGGACAGATTGTGTATGTATTGTAGAAAAGGTTTTGATGCAACAGCAGTGCTATGCATATTTGGTAGGGCTTGGATCTTATTTCACATTCTTGATTGAAATGGTCAGAAAAGACATGTTCACAAGACAATCAATATTTGTTCACTTGAATTATTGTGCAATTAGCATAATCCATTTAGCAGCTGTACATGGATGACATGATTAACTTTCTATTAACATCTGAATTAATGACTGCATTTTCAAACCAATTAAGCAGTCGTATTTGTCAGAGATTCCTACCTAACTATTATGAAATGTATAAATGCATATATTGACTAATTTTAATATGTAGTAGAGGCATCCCGACTCTTAATTTCTTTTAGTTTGGCTTAGTCCTAGTCATCAAGGGCAACAGTTTGGTAGTTGTGAAATCGGCAACATTTTGGTAGTTGTGAAATCATTATCTATAACAAATATAATAGTTACAAGCAAGTTGCTTTTAGTTTATAGTATGGTTGGCAACCACTACATAGATAATCTTTACAAGCAAGTTGCTCTTAGTTTATAGTATGGTTGGCACCTACTACATAGATAATCTTTATTACGAGGGTGAGTACCTCAACTTGCATGCTTTTATGCATTTGTCAAGCTTAATAATATAAAAGCAACCACCTAATTCGCCTTAGTTTGCCTCTTCTGGTAAGGGCTTGGGTCTTGGAAATATTCCTATTAAGTCAAAGGTTTGAAAGCCTTTAAGTGCAAATAATTTTTTGGGATCAACCTGTCAACCAAGTCGGAATATTACTCGATATGAGTGGAGGGATGTCTTGCTTGAGTTTGAGGTTTATCTAACATGGGTGATTTGACCTTGCTTTGGAAGGGTTCTTTGTTATTAAAAAAAGAGAAAGTTATGCCAAAGTGACCAAATATTTTTACTTTAATATTTTAGAGTAGCCTCGACCTAGAAGCACCACCATTTATTTATTTTTAACAAATATTCAGTTTTTTATAAAAATATGTTGTTTTTCTATTTAGAAAGTGTTTTGAGTTTTGAAAAAAGTTTTGTAGTTTTCTTTGAAAAATGCGTTAGTAATTGGGCCATTTATGAAAATCCATTTGGTTAATTAGTTTTGAGAAGAGTTTTCATGGTTAGAAAACCGAAAGACTTTTTATAAATATGGTTGGAGGCCTCAAACCTTGTTTGGAAGAAATTTTGTCCGGATGTTTTTGGGATGTCACTTCTATCCGTAACTTTCACTACTAATAATACCTTCAAACGAATGAATAATACGATAATTTGCACTACATATACTCAAATATTACATGCTTATTACTTATTTTGTACCAGTAAATTCTCTCAAGTTACATTATAAATGGGGGATTTGATCTAATATATTTGATCAACACTCTTCACTTGTTCTTTTAAAGTTCACTTTTTATGGGTGTACTTGACTCTTCCCATGAATCATACATTAATTGCGTAAAAACCTTTGTAAATTAACTTTATGTCTTGGTTAGAGGACGTGACTTGAATGAAAAGTTAATTAGCTGGAATATTATCATATTCCGAAAAAGCCACAATTCTTAATCAGCTCTTTTAAGAAGACTCTTTCTCAAAATAAAACAATAAACAAATTAAAATATCTTTATATTAATGGAGTTTCTTAAGCCATTTAGTTCTTATATATACTAAAAAAATAAGTATAGAGTTTAATTCCTATAAATTGTTTGCATACATAACTCAAAAGTGAGAGTATTTTTGGGTGCGAGAAAATTAAATGGCTAAGAAATACATGGTGATAATGGAGTTGATTATCCTGATAGCGTTTGAAGTACGAGCTAATGACCTTGACCTTGCCCTACCCTCTCTCTGCACCTCTTCACTTCGCAATTGCCTTTCTCATCGCTCTCAACTTGATGTTATGGGTCGTAGGGGTGTATTAGAGAAATGCATTCAAAAGGAACTTGGAAAATGTATAAGAAAAAATAGAATTAGAAGTGTTGAATTTAATGAGTGTTTCATTTATAATTTTTTCCAGTGCACTTATAAGCTCCAATCACTTGTTGTTATTAAATTTAGGGACGCCATATTTTATGCTCATGTTAAAGAGTGCATGGATTTGTGCTTTCCAACAATGGAAGAATTTACGAACGAAAATTATGCCGCTTGTTTATTCAACTGTTATGAAAAGCTCATCACAAAAAAGAATTAAGATGTCGTCTATATGTAAAACCAATGAGCTTCAAGGTCCGGTAAAAGATTCTTAGTACTACTTTTTCTCTTCGTAGACAAATGTATCCTCCGGGACTTGTTCACAGAGCTGCCTGATATGTAATTTATAGATTAAGCTTGTCTAACTCTTTCAATTTGTGTTGATGGCATTGCAGATTTGTGGGATCTTTGGACTTGGTGTGGAAATGTAACAACTCTCTGTTTTATTGCTCTTTTTGTTTATGTCTCTGTTGGGTTATAATGATATGAAGATGTAGAAGAAACACTATCATTTAAGGTTATGTTTGGATTGTAATTTTGTTTTTTGGGTATCGTGGACCTGAAATTGTTTTTTTTTTAGAGTATGCAAATCTTATTTGGCATGTTAATCAGTGTTCTTTATATTAGGTAGGATTTGGATTTTAACAGCTTAAAAGGGACACAATTTAACAGCTTTGACATGAAGACATGTTCTGTGACACTGTTTTAGCTTCGTCAAAGTCATCATTTGATCAAACAAAAATAGTAGAATATTGATAAGCAAATTTTTAAACAAAAATTTAACCCCCAAGCCCTGGCGTGGTGGTCAAGCGTGTGTTAGAGTGTGTTTGAGCTCGTGATTTTGCAGGAAAAACACACGTCTTTAAACAAAAATCACAGATGTGTTCTGTTTGGAAGTGTGCGGAAGATGTTCTAAAAACAATTTCGCGCAACAAAAAATTAAATAATTTTTTTTTTTTTTTTTTAGATTTTACTAAATGCTTAACTACATTTCTAAAACTCATCTTTTAATAAACTTCATTTTTAAATAGCTATTTTTCAAACTACAATCATTATTTTTTCAAATCACGCATTGCAAACTGATAAACTAAACGGACACTTAGTTGTCAGAGTACAAATAAGCTATAAGGGACTTGATAATTGATATATATATATAAAAGCACCTCACCCTTAAAGTATTGCCCAGCAGAAAAAAATTGCTCTTAAACAATTGAATAGTAAACATCAAGTTGATCTTAATTTATAGTACGGTGGGCAACTACTACATAGATAATCTTGAGTAGGAGGGTGAGTACCTTAACTTAACATGCTTTTATGCATCTATCAACCTTAATCACATCAAACCAACCACCCAAAACTAAACAAGGATTTATAGGTCCTCAAAGGTTGTGTTTCCATGAAAGCAAAAGCAAAAGCAATATGCTTTATTGGTTGCACTAGACCTTTGTGAATGGGATGAACAGTTTGTGTATGTGTGGTAAAAAAGCTTTTGATGTTTAGCAGTGTTCTGTATACTGGCTAGGACTTGGATCTTATTTCACATTCTTGATCAGAAAACACATGTTCTCAAGACAACCGATCTTAATGCACTTGGATTATTGTGCAATTATTATAATCCATATAACAGCTGTACATGGATGACATGATAAACTTTATTTTAAAGTCTGTATTAAGGACAACATAATCAAACAAATTAAGCTGTCATATTTGTCAGAGATTCCTATCTAACCAATAAGAAATGTAGAATGGGATATATATTTTAACAAACCAGACTCTTAATTACATAATTTGGCTTAAGTCTTGGTCAAGGGCAACAGCAACATTTTGGTAGTTGTGAAATCATTATCTATTACAAATATAATATGATTGTTACAACCAAATTGCTCTTTATTTATTGTATCGGAATGAACAAACCAAAGTGGTGGAAAGCACGTCGCCTTTAAACTATTGCCGAGAAAAAAGAATATATGCATAATAATTGAATACTAATCAAGTTGTTCTTAATTTATAGTATGGTAGGACTTCGTTCTCATTTCACATTTTTTATTGAAATGGCCAGAAAAGACATGTTCATGAAATGATCATAGTATGTTCGCTTGGATTATTGTGCAATTAGTGTAATACATGTAATAATTGTATATGGTGTTAAAGTATTGATTAAATAATTAAATTTATTTATTTTTATTAGTTTAAACTAATTTTTGAAATAAATGACGATTTAACACTAACATAACATGATAAACTTTCTTTTGAGGACAATATTTTCAAACCAATTAAGCTGTCATATTTGTCAGAGATTCCAGAGTTCATTGACTAACTGTAATATATTTTCAAACCAATTAGTTTTTGATTTTTCTTTTAACGAACGCTGATTGGCAAATATATGAGAATGTATGATAAAAATGTGATGTACTACTTCAGCTTCTACTATACCTCACCAATAAGAAATGAAGAAAGGGATATGAATTGAAATAAAAAAATAATTAGATGCATGTTACTGCATGTGCTAACAACGGATACATCTATTGTTTATTTTCCCCACAATACTTTGCATCTTCCTGCATGTGCCGTTGGATTAGAATGATAGAATTGTCGAGGCTGAATGGGAATACCAATTATTTAACCAGAGATTCCCTCGTAAGAAGAAATGTAGCATGAGACTGCATTGAGATACGAGGTTATTTTATTGAATGTCTACCTCAGATCGAGGTAATCTTGTGTACTACAATGAGTAGCTTAACTAACGTGCTTTTATCCATCTATCAACCTTAATTAACAGCCCCTTGTACCTCGAACTAACCAATTTGAAATTTTACAACCACTACTTCTGAGACTCTAAAAGAAATTAAACCAATTACTTTTTCGTTTGATAGCTTCGCTATCTTTGCATCATTTCCTGATTCAATATTCATTTCCACATACAAAACCAGCAGCTATGCCAGTAGGAGAGATTTTTCTTGCTGCGTTCCTCCAAGTACAAAGTTACCAACAATTAATGACATGGTGTAGGGTCACAAATAATGAGTTATCAACCAAGACGTCTTTCATTATTGTTGATAACGTATTATAAATGACGACACTAAGGTCATTGCAAATAATTGCCGTTACGCTATCTAGGACAACCTCTAACTTTATCAATGATGACATTAAGATTATGGCTGATAATTTTGTTTGACGGGACAAATGTATCGACCGAGTTATTAGCAATGACTTTTAGTTGTCACTGAAAGCTGAATTTTTCTAGTAGTGAGATACACCTAACAAGAAAAAAAAAATCTAGAAAAATGACTTTTAGCACATCTATATTTATCGCAGGAAATATTAATCTCCTACCAAAGGGTGTCTTTTTATATAATCAAAATGGTGACTTTTATGGTAGGAACAGTAACTTTTGTAGGAATAGCAACTACTACATATAATCCATTTCGACCATTGAATGATTTATCAGGACTTCTCATTTTAATTTGGGTAATTAGCTAAACAATTATAAACATTACAGGAAATGTTGGTTCTGTTGAACTTTAATGGTTTAAACAATTATAATAAGCTTTATTTTGTTTCAAAGGCTACGACCTTAATGGTTCAATAGTAATAACTAGTTTGGCTGATGAGACAGAACACAATCCTACAACTACAAGTGGGGCTTTATTGGATTGTAGAAACCTTTTTCTCTGTTTCTTTCTTCTTCTTTTTTTGGTAGAGAGAGCATCTTTTTTATGGTGGACTCTACTGATTTAGTGAGGAATCAAAGAAAAAGCAAAATAGAAAGCTGTGGGTTGCATTATTTGACAAGGAGACAAGTCTTTGTGTCACCACCAATGGATCAATCCAACAACTGTGATGACAATTATGTATCTCTCAAATGGCTAAAAATATAGTGCAAGATGATGTAGTAATTAATTAATTGCTTTAGGAGCTTTGTAAACTGTCTCTAAGCTTGTGTCTAAACTTGGTGTTGGAGAAGATATTCTCCGGTGAGGTTTTACTACAATTTTTCCATTATCAAATTAGGAGTCTCTCTAGTATCTTATTTGGAAAATATGAGGCTGAACTTGGAAGACTTTGTTTGTTTGCACAAGATTGGTTATCTTAGGTGTAATTTTAGCATATGATATAGAATTACAATTTGCTTCCGTTTTATTTTCTTGAAGGGTTTAAGAATTAATAAACTCATTCTCTTTTTCCTGTGCATACCCAATAGCCTAAAAAGTAGTACAGAGAGGTGTTGATGTGAAAAAAAACAGTCCTACAAGTGGTGCTGGTGAACTTTATTGGCTTCTGGAAATCTTTTGTTTTTTTTCTTTGTCCATCTTTTTTTTCTTTTTTTCCTGGTGTAGAGAGAGTTTTGGAGTCCGTTGGTCCCTGAATGTGGCCAAATATATATACAAAGACTTGTTTACAAGTCTTTGTATATATATATTTTGGATGAGTAGAGTCTTTGTATATCCAACGGCTGTGATGAGAATGATGTGAATTACAGTGTATTAGGTCCAAGTTAATAATGACAGAAGAAAAGCATGCACATGCGAGGCCCCCACAAGCGTCCCATCTTCTTCATAGCAGTTTCAACTTCTTGCAATTTGCTACTTTTGAGACTCTTCAAGCTTTCACAGAAGAAACCTTTGCAACTTTCTTGCAACTACTTCTGCGTCTGAGAGCTTTGCTATCTTTGCATCCTTTCGTGATTCAATTTTCTTTTTCACAAAGAAAGCCATGCCGGTAGGAGAGATTTTCCTTGCTGCGTTCCTCCAAGTGCTGTTTGAAAAACTGCTGTCTCCGGAGTTGCTGAAGTTTGCACGTCGATACGTGGGACTTGAAGAAAAGCTGGGCAAGTGGAAGAAAACGTTGCCAAGAATTCAGGCCGTGCTTGATGATGCGGACGAGAAGCAACATACTAACGGGGCGGTGAAACAGTGGCTTGATGATCTTAGAGACTTGGCTTACGATGTTGAAGACATACTTGATGAGTTTGCCACGGAAGCTTTGCCATGCAAATTGAAGGGAGAAAATCAGGCCAGCACAAGTAAGGTACGAAAACTCATCCCTGCTTGTTGTACTGGTTTGACTCCACATGCTCTTAAGATCAGCATTAGGCTTGAGTCAAAGATCACTGAAATTACTGATCAATTCAACGATCTCGTGAAGCAAGAAGTTGATTTGAGATTGAAAGAAACTGTTGATGGGAGGTCGCATAGGAAAACAGGGACTCTCGCGCCAACATCCGTCATGAATGAACCTCATGTTTATGGCAGGGACAAAGATAAAGAGGCTTTACTTGAACTGTTGCGGAGTGAAAAATGTAGGGATGCGCAACTCACTGTGATTCCTATACTTGGTATGGGGGGTTTAGGAAAGACAACTCTTGCCCAGTTTTTATTCAATGATGAAGAAGTGCAAAAAAAATTTGATCCAAAAGGATGGGCTTGTGTTTCTGAAGATTTCGATGTTGACAGAGTCACAAAAACAATTTTACAATCTCTATATAAGGGAAGCATGCGTGGATTCTACTCAAATCAAAACAGAGCATGTCTAGCCTAAAATCATGTCAAATATTCTGTCATTAATTCTATATTTGGAGCTGTTTTTAAATTTGAATTATATAGCTGTACATTGTAACAGTAGCACAGTTTTAGCTTTACCGTTTACATGTTTCCTAAATTAGCTTATGTACCTCTCTGTATATAACATAGAATCTCTATCAATAAAGTGAGTGGGAAATTATTCATTGAGATCACAGCAGTATTTACTTCTTTACACTCTAATCTCTGAGAACTGTGATGGCAAGGATCGAAATTGGTTGCAAGTCAAACTCCAAGAGAATCTGAAAGGCAAGAAGTTTCTAGTCATTCTGGATGATCTTTGGAATGAGAAATACCATGACTGGACTATCCTATGTGCTCCTTTCCAAGTAGGGGCTCCAGGAAGTACAATTGTCATCACAACTCGCAATCGGGGAGTTTCATCAACCGCAGGTACCGTTCCAGCTTACGAATTGCAGCTGTTACCAAAGGAGGCTTGCTTGCCGTTATTTACCCAACATGCATTAGGGGCAAATGATTTTAGTGAACATCCAAACCTTCAAGTTATTGGTGAGGAAATTGTTAAAAAGTGTAATGGGTTGCCTTTGGCAGCAAAAGCCCTCGGAGGCCTTCTACGCACTAACCATGATCGTGATGACTGGAAGGATGTGTTGGAGAGCAAGATATGGAATATACAAGAAAAAAATGAAATTATTCCCGCTCTTATGTTGAGCTACCACCATTTGCCTTCACATTTAAAGAGGTGCTTTGCATATTGTTCAATACTCCCAAAGGATTATCAATTTGAGAAGGATAAGCTTGTTCTATTATGGATGGCAGAAGGTCTAATTCAGACACGAGAAGGGGCTAAACAAATGGAAGATTTGGGTAGCAAGTATTTTGACAACTTGTTGTCAAGGTCCTTTTTCCAACAATCAAATATGAATAAATCACGATTTGTGATGTATGACCTCATCAACGATTTGGCCCAATGTGTTGCAGGAGATACATGCTTTCGAATGGAGGATCGAATTGGGGTTAGTAATGGAGAGAGACTTCCTAAAAAGGCTCGACACTCTTCTTACTTGGGTGGCCAATATGATAGTACTAGAATGTTTGAGGCTTTTTTTGAACTCAGATGTCTACGTACCTTTTTGCCTCTTATGCTTCCAGACCATCAATACTGTTATTTGACTCATAATGTTCCTCTTCAATTGTTGCCGAAATTGCAGTGTTTAAGGGTGTTCTCTTTGAGTGGGTACTGCATAGTTGAGCTACCGGATTCAATTGGTGATTTGAAGCATCTGCGGTATCTTGACCTTTCCAACACTCAAATTAGAGATCTGCCTGAATCAACAACAACTCTTTGCAACTTACAGACTTTGATATTGGAGAATTGTCGTTATCTAAAGAAATTACCATCAAAGTTAGGGAACCTAGTCAACTTGCGACACCTCAACATTCTCAAAGCAGATAAACTGGAAGGAATGCCTCCTCAAATAGGTAATTTAACTTGTCTTCAGACATTGTCTAATTTAATTGTGCAAAAAAGCAATTGTTGTGCGTTAAAAGAGCTAGGTTCTTTGTTGCATCTTCGAGGGACACTCATCATCTCACATTTGGAGAATGCCACTGAATCCAAGGATGCAAGGGATGCTAAGTTAATTGAAAAGCCCAACCTTTCTGCTTTGTGTTTGGAATGGAGTGTCAATGTGGATGAGTCAAAAGATAGAACAAGTGAATTAGACGTACTTAACATGTTATTGCCTCACAAGAATTTGAAAGAGCTCACTATTAGGCACTATGGTGGTATAGAATTTTCGACTTGGTTAAAAGTTCCTTCATTTCCTAATATGGTGCTTCTAAGGATTGAAAATTGTAGAGAGTGCACAACATTGCCAGCAATTGGCCAACTACCATTACTTAAAGATCTTTTCATTAAAGGCATGGCTACTGTGAAAAATGTTGGTCATGAGTTTTATGGGGAAGGTTGCTCACAAACCTTTAGATCTTTGGAGACTTTGTGTTTCGAGGATATGGCAGAATGGGAGAATTGGAGTGCTAATGGAGAGTTCCCGCACTTGCGTGAGCTTTCTATTAAATATTGTCCCAAGCTGTTGGGGACGTTACCAAACCACACTCCTTCACTACAAAAAGTTGTAATAAAAAGATGTGAGCAGATGATAATTTCAATTTCAAGCTTTCCAAAGCTCTGCAAACTAGAAATTGAAGAATTAGAAGGGGTGGTGTGCAAAAGTAAGGTGGACTTCACCTCACTAAACTCTAAGTCTCTTTCAACAATTTCAGAATTTAAATGTCCAATAGAAGGCTTTATGAATGTAGAAGTTCTAAGTATTGAAAATTGTGAGGAGCTAACGCCTTTGTGGTCAAATGATGTGGGATTACTACAACCCCTCCCCCGTCTTCGTGATATATGGGTTCACAATTGTAAAAAACTAGTATCTTTGGTGGCAGAAGAAGTGAAAGAGCAGCCACAACAAGGTACGTCATTCACACGCAATGGCATGGAATCTTTACCCAAGGCAGTGGTGTACAACAGCACGTGTCTTGAGAGTATTAATATTTATGGATGTGATTCGCTTACGCACATAGTAGTCGGACAGCTACCTCCAACTCTAAAGCGGTTAGCGATACAGGATTGCAAGAATATGCAGACAGGATTGCAAGAATATGCAGATTTTGCTGGACGGGGATGATACCATCAATTGTAGTAGCAGCAATTCTCTTCTTGAGGAATTATATATTGACAACTGTCCATCCCTCAAATCCTTAACATCCAGCGGAGAATTACCAGCAACACTTAAAAGCCTTCATATGTGGCATTGTAATATGTTAGAGTCAGTGGCGAAAAGCTTCCCTCACAACTCCTCTTTAGAAACAATTCTTATTTGGTGGTGTGAAAACCTTAAATCCTTACCCATGGGCATACACAACCTTACCCATCTACATCAAATTTATATTAACAGTTGCTCATCTCTTGTTTCCTTCCCGGACGGTGGGTTGCTCCCTCGCAACCTTAGACGGCTGGAGATTAGAGGATGTGAGAAAATGCAGGCCCTACCCAACTGCATACACAACATCACTTCTCCTCAAGTATTGAGAATAGAAAATTGTCCAGGCATTGTATCCATTCCAAAAGAAGGTTTTCCCACCAACCTAACATCACTTGTAATCAGAGATTGCAACATCATTGAGTCCTTGCTTGAGTGGGGATTGCACAAGCTTACCTCTCTTCAACGTCTTGACATTCAAGGTGGATGTCCGCATCTGGTTTCCTTTCCAAAAGAAGGTTTTCCCACCAACCTAACATCACTTGAAATCACAGATTGCAACATCATTGAGTCCTTGCTTGAGTGGGGATTGCACAAGCTTACCTCTCTTCAACATCTTGATATTGAAGGTGGATGTCCGGATCTGGTATCCTTTCCAGAGATGATGCTGCCTGCCTCTCTAACCAGCCTCTACATCCGAAACTTCCAGAATTTGAAATACTTATCTTCCAGAGGCTTTCGATACCTCTCCTCTCTTAAAACTCTGCGAATTGGTTGGTGCGAAAAGCTTATGTCCTTTCCAGATGAAGATCTGCCTCCCTCACTCTTGGATCTTCGCATTGTTTGTTGTGAAAAGCTCACATCCTTCACAGAGGATGGTCTTCCTCCCTCACTCCAGCAACTTCATATTGCAAACTGTCCTCTGCTGAAAGAACGCTGCAAGAAAGATCAAGGACGAGACTGGATCAAGATTGCCTACATCCCTCTGGTTGAGATTGATGGCATGTTCATTTATAACCTAGAAGAGGAGAATTGGCCCATAAATGAACGCTACCTAAATATTCTGTTTTATCGGTCATAAGACAACTCTTTGATTTCCAATGCATTCTTGCACTCCATCCCAGACTGGGAGGCTCCTTTGACTGTCTTTTGAATGTTGTGGTTGGAAAGACACTCTTGCTGCTCTTCTTGTTGGTTTGGTGAACGTGCGACTATTCTTGTCAGAGTTAACTGCATCAGAAGTGTTTGTTAAAATGCCCAAGTGACCAAGCAGAGAGAGAAGGCTTTCGACCATTGAGTTTTGCGTCACTAATTGCCATGTTGCTGATCATTAAAGATTTGTGAATCTTTACTAAACGGTATGTAACTGGATTTTTTCTTCTTTGTATTGTTTCCTCCTCAATAAAAAAAATACATTAATGGACACAAGAATAGTGAACATTTTTACGTTGAACTTAGATTGGTGAATTGCTTTTTTGTGAGTGGTTTGCGCCAAAATCAAGAAAAAATCATATTATCAAGCCTTTTTTCCAATATGTTTGAGCTTTGGACCAGAAAATGGAAAAATATCTCATTATGACCTTTCATGTGTTTGAAAAAAAATCAAATGCATTCCATCGCATTGGTGTTATCAATCAAAATTTGAATAAATAACATCTTAGTTACATGGCTCACTCTCTCTGTATTCTTATTGAAGGGAAAATAATATTTATTAACTAGCTTGTAGTGTATATGACATACTCTAATATGCATTTGATTTTTCATTATATCATACTTCGAAAAGTTAACATACAAACAAGCCTCTGTGTGTGTGTGAGAGAGAGAGATTGAACATAAAAACTGTTCTATTTGAGAGACTCTATGTATATTCTGTTTGTATATATTTGTATGAAAAGTTATGACTGTCATTGATATTTTAGATCATCCTGACATTTTTAACTGTTAAATTGCAGATTGCAAGAAGTGTGGACTTGAAGCTAATATATCTCATTGAGGGTGGCCGGAAGTTCTTATGAAGGTGCCGAGAGAATCAAAACAGCTTAAGCATTTTTATGAGAAGTATGTCAAAGAGCTAGGTTTCTTTTTACCATATATATAAAATGTTTTGTGGGGGATTGAACCTTGTCCTATATCATCGTAATCATGATCTGTTTGTGATGATTTGATTTCCCCCTCCATTCCAAAATGAATGTCCAGGTTTCAAATCAAGCAATTCTGAATGAAGAATGAGTACAATACTCAAAACGATTTTGCCAATATCATAGGTGGGCAAATTTTTTAATGAATGCCTTATTTACTATTTAAGTAGGTGAAATGTTATGTGAAAAGATGTATAGGGAGTCTTCTTATTTTGACCTTCATTTGGCATATGGTATTGTGCTTCTTAGCCTTTTGGATTAGATAGTGTATCTGCAAACTTAATATTATTATTTTTTGATTGTATTTATTATTAATCCTTTGATTTTTGCTGCATGTTACTTTGGAATGGGTTGAGTTGTTATTACACATTGCTTTGATTTGTAGAACAAAAACAGAATAGGTTGGTTATGATTCTACACCCTGTCTTGCTATCAGCTAGAACATATGGAATAAGAATCTACGATACAGGACATAGATTCTTTATCCTGGAGAATTGGCAAAGTAATCCTTGCCTAAAGAATGACCGGGGTATTTTTTGATTGGATGGATTATTTGAAGTTATGAGGCATAGATTCTTTCAACCAGAGTGGATAGTATGATGGTTTTTCCTCCTTACATTTCATCTTGTTCCTTCTTGTTGTTTACAACAGAAATTCCGGAGGGATTTGATGTGCAGAGAACAATAATGGCTCTATTTCCATTGAATTTTTCAAGAGGTGCCTAGACCTGGATAAAATGACAGTCGGCGATGCATCTGCAATTCAGCTCATGTAGGTATGAAAGTTTTTGTGGGAAGTAAAGTGATGGTCATTTGAGTCAATCCATGTTGATGAGAAATGTCTGTTTACTTATACAACATTATTTCAATATCTTCTGTTCGTAATGAATTCATTGACACAAATTGAATGATTTTCTCACTGCACATGCTATTTTATTTGTGCTTTTATAGAAACATATTGGCTGCACAAAAACAGAAAGCTTTCTACCACTCACTATGGCTTCAACTATTTGTTTTTGACAAGAAGAAAGACACAAGTGCAAGAGAGGAGATGCCTAGGAGGCAGACTAAAGATGTGATGGTTCAAATTCTAGTGGGAATATTGTGGTGTGACTTGTTTTCAAATCAAGTCAGCAGCGGATTCGAACTATTTTAAATCCTTATTCATCTTATTGTGGATGAATTTGTATTCCTAGTTTTCAATGTTATGCAATGTAGCAGTAGCAGTTTATGTAATGTAGAAAGAGGTTTTGATGTAAAACAATGTTTTGAATAATAGTCATGACTTTGGATTTATTTCACATTCTGTAATGAAATATTTGGAAAAGACATGTTCCTAAGCCAATTGATCTTGTTCAATTCAATTTGGACATTGATTGATGGCATGATTATCTGAATTAGGGATGACATTTTCAAACCAATTCAGCCTTCATATCTGTTTGTAGATAAAATTAGCCACAGAAATACAGAATGATTAAAAAAGGCAAAAAGGGTCTGAGATGCAAACATAAAAACATCATTCTGTTGATTTCATAAAAGGTGGGAAATGAGAAGATTAAAGGTCTTGGAAGTTTTGAAGCCTTAACAGAATTCAAGGGCAAGCCAGACAGAGCATATGGATTCAGCTGTTAGAGAATTTTCATTTCCAATGATATAAGCTTTAGAAGCTTATTGCTTCTCATACAAATGTTGTGATAAGAACAAAAGAGAAGTAGCTCCCCAAGACACTTTCAAAAAATTGAATGAAATGACGAGTATGGATTTATATCCCATTGTCCACTGAAGAATATTTGAACAAAACACATCAAGATTTATTATTTGTAAACAAGTCCCAAGATATTTTGTGGTGGGGAAGGTACTCCATCTCTTCTCTCTGTGACCACAATCTTTCATGAGGAACCTTGAGTTTTGATGATGCGGAAACTATCTTCAACTTTTTTTGTATCTGAATTTACAAATGGCAAAAGAGAAGAAAATGAGTGAGACAATTTATGTGTATGAGAGTAGATTCTAGGTAGAAGTGCATGCAAACTGACCTCTAAGTTTAGTTCTTTCTTTGTTGCATACCCTCTCAGATATCCAAACTGGGAAATCCTAGATAGACTCCAGCTATCCACCTGCGCCAAGAGACAAGACCAAGTTCACTTATCAAGCATATGCATAAATGTGTATATGCATGCACGCATAATATGTAGGGAGAGAGAGCTAATATGAGATTTACTCACATAATTTGAGAACTTGTCCAGGGTAAATCCAGCCATACCAATAACTACGTGCACTAGGGCACTATAATTACTGTGATCATGTGTCTATCCCATTTTTATCTTTTCTAGGCAAAGCCTAGCATTTGTTTTGGTAAACCAAGCAGGATCTCTCATAATTATGGACATGGCCAAAGTGAACCAAATCGGCCTGGTTGATAGCAACCAAACAGAGCCAATTTCATACCAAGTCAAGCAAGGTAAGATTACATTTCATAATCAAAGAAAAAATCACTAGTTAGGCCAAAGGGACTTACTTTGTTTTCCGAGAGTAACGGTTGTACTCTCTCCACAAAATTTTCATCAACGTTAAAGACACCATCTGAGGAAGAGTACATTGGTCTATGGCTGCAATTTACAAATGATACAGTTTATTCTAATGTATTAAATTTTGAGTGCATAACTTCAAGATCAGAAGATAGTTTAATGCTATATACACATTTTAAATAAAGAAAGCCATAGGTACAATATAAATTATATCAGGTCAAGCAATTATGAATAGTTTTTAATGGTATATCATATTCAGTAACTCAGTTGATAGTGTTCATTTTGCAGAGTATTCGATTGTAAAGAAAGCACATCTGTTGGCTTGAGAAAAAAGGAGGAAGAACCCTGTAAATCCCAAACTCTGAGCCTAATTGCCAAACTAGGAGCATATGAACTTTTTGTCCAATAATTTAGAATCACACTGTTGTAGGCTGAAGCCAAAGTTTTCAATGTTGAAAATGTTGATCATGGAAAGACTATTGATGGTAATTAGTACTCCTTTATTTTTCTGGTTTATTCATTGGTTAAAAATGTAATTGATTCTATTGCAATTTTTTTATTGGGGCACTTCTTTTATTTCCAATGCATTCAAGGTCTCAATCCCCAGAATGGGAGGCTCATTTGATTGACTTATGAATGTTTGCGGTGGAAGGACTCTCTTGCTGATGTTCTTGTTGGTTTGGTGAACATGCGATTGAGCTGATCATTACAGTTTACAGATTTACAAATCATTTCAAAAAGGTATGTAACATGATATTTTCTTGTCTGTATTGTTTCCTCCTCAGTCAAAGAATACATTAATGGATCCAAGAATAGTAAATAATTTTCTAGTGAACTGAGATTGGTGAAGTGTTTTTTGTAAGTGGTTTTGCGCCAATAGGAAAAGATTCAAGCTTTTTTCCAATATGTTTGAGATTTGGACCAGAAAAAGGGAAAAATATCTCATTCTGATATTTCATCTGTGTGAGAAATAATCAAACGCATTCCATTGCATTGGTGTTATCAATTAAAATTTGAATAAATAATATCTTAATGACATGGCTCACTGTCCTTGTAATCTTATTGGAGGGAAAATAATATTGATTAACTAGCTTGTAGTTTATATGACATATTCTAATATGCATTTGATTTTTTTCATTATATCATATTTTGAAAGATTAATATGCAAACAAGTGTGTATGTGTGTGCGTGAGAGAGAGAGAGAGAGAGATTGAACAAAAAATTAGTTTTATTTGAGAGATGCTTTGTGTATATTCTGTTTATATCTGTTTGTGTGAAATTTTTGATTGTCATTGATTTTTTAGATCATTCTGACCTTTTTAGGTGTAAAATTGCAGATTGTAAGAGGTGTGGACTTGAGAAGCTAATGGTTTTAGATCATCGAGGGTGGGCCAAAGTTCTTCCGAAGCTGCTGAGAGCATCAAAACAGCTTAAGCATTTTTGTGAAAAGAATGTCAACGTTTATATAAATGTTGTGTGGGAGATTGTAATCATGATCACTTTGTGATGATTTCATTTCTCCCTCCATTCCAAAATATAAATGTCCTGGTTTCAAATCAAGCAATTTCGGATGAAGAATGGGTACAATACTAAAAAAGATTTTTCCTATTTTTAATGAATATCTTGTTTGCCATTTTAATAGGTGAATACAGAAAGATGTAAGGCAGTATAAACTTTTTACCTTATGTTTTATTTGACCTGCACTTTGTTATATGATGTTGTGCTTTGTTACTTTCTTATCTGTGTTCTCAAATTTTTTGTATTGTGGCCTTGTAGTGTTTTACAGCAGAAATTCTAGAGGGATATGATCTGCAGAGAACATTGCTGTTCTTCAATCACAAACTGGTGAATAATTGCCCTTAAGTTATGATCTATCTATTTTTGGATGTGTTCTTGTCCTTAACGTATTAAGTTTGTTGAGTTTTAGTAATGAAAGAACCATTTGAAAATTTGAATATGGTCTATACTAGTTGTAGAACTGGGTTCTTTCATCTACAAGTCTACAGCCCCTGAGTATATATTTCAATATATGATTTAATTTTAAATGAAGAACTGGACTTTTCAATCACAATCAGGTGAATAATTTTGTATATATCTTTAATTTTTGAATGCAGCTCCCACTGGTTACAAAAGAGGTTGCCATTGCTGTTTCGGATTTATCCTACTCACTTTAGCTTCCACCATCTGTTGCGGACAATAGAGGAGATGCTTATAAGTTGTTTGGGGCAGCTAAGCATTGTGTCCAACTAAACAAGGATTCCTAGGTCCTAAAGCTTGTTGATGAAAGCAAAAGCACTCTGCTTCATTGGTTACAGTAGACCATTACATTAGCAGTGTAAATGTGACTGGCAGTTTGTGTATGCACTATAGAAAAGCTTTTGAGAAGAACCAAGGACCTGAAGGAAGGTGATTGAAAACAGTTGGCAAAATTGCAGGCTCTCTTTTGCTTTTACAGCAAATAATTGGGTCATATAGTTTAGACAGGACCTAACCTACTAGAGTTATGGTGCCTATGCTTATGGAAAAACTGGGATAAGGCTTGTTAGTGTAATTTATTTGTAATGGATGAGCTAAGCAATGAGGAGAAACTTAGTAGTAGTTCATTTGAAATCTGCAATTTCTTGTAATGATGTTTATTTTAGTTGATTTTTCCATTGTATTGGAATGAATAAATAAAGTTGAAAGTTGCAGTTTTCTGGTCCAGTTTGAGTTCTTCAGTTAGCACTACGTATGCTCGAATATTACATGCTTATTACTCATTTTGTGCCAGTAAATTCTCTCAAGTTGCCTTTTAAATGGAGGCTTTGAGCTATAATATGTTAATTCTATATATTTGACCAACACTCTTCTATTATTCTTTTAAATTTTAATTTTTATGGTGTACTAATTGACTTTTCCCAAGAATCAAACGTTGATTATGTAAAACGTTTGTAATGGTCTATATCTTGGTTAGAAGACATGTCTTGAATGAAAAAGTCCATTAACTGGAGTATTATCAAATTCTGAAAAGTCGCAATTTTTAAACGGTCAGCTCTTATAATAAGATTCTTTCTGAGAATAAATCATTTAACAAATTAAATTATTTTTATTTTAATGGAGTTTCTTAAGCCATTTAGTTCCTATATATAATCAGAAAATAGGTATGGAGTTTAATTCTTATAAATTGTTTATGTACTAATTAAACTCAAAAGTGAGAATAAATTTGAGTGGGACAAAATCAAATGGCTAAGAAGTAAATGGGAAAACCTATGGTGGTGATAATGGAGTTGATTGTCCTAATAGTGTTTGAAGTGCAGGCTAATGACCTTATCCTATCTTCTCTATGCACCTCTTCACTTCCCAACTACCTTCTCCATCCCTCTCAACTTGATGTTAATGGTCATATTGGCAAATTAAATTAATGCCTTTGAAAGGAACTTGGAAAGTGTAATAAAGAACATGGAATTGAAAGCCTTGAATTTAAGGAGTGTGTTATGTATAATTTTTCCCAGTGCCCTTATAAGCTCCAATCACTTGTTGAAGGTAGTGACATCAAAGTTTATGCTTGTGTTAAAAAGTGCATGAATTTGTACTTTCCAAAATTGGAAGAGTTAAACATCGGTAATTATGGAACTTGTTTATTCAACTATTATGAAAAACACATCAACAAGAAGGATTGAGACCTCGTGTTATGCAGAACCAATGAGTTGTGAGGTCTAGTAAAAGAAGGCTTTCTCGCTTTTATGTTATCTAATTTATAAATTAAGCTTGTCTAACTCCTTCAATTTGTGTTGATGATTAATTTCAGGGTCAAGAATAAGATGGGCAGGTTTGACGGATCTTGGACTTGGTGTAGATATATAACAACTCTTTGTTTAATAGCTCTTGTTGTTTGTCTATGTTGAGTTACAATGATATGAAGATGTAAAGACACTATTATTTGATATTTTGTTTGGATTGTAATTTTGGCTTTTCGGCATGATGGACTTGAATTGGGTAATTAAGGAGTTTATGTTATTAAAGTTTTCTTAGGGTGATGGAGAGTACGCTAATCTTATTTGGTTATGCGTTACACTCATCTGCTAATAACTTTTTGTTTATGTAGTTTTTGTTTTACATTTTTCTTTTGAGTGGTTGAACAAAACCATGCAGGCCACTACCATCCAATTGCTTTGAAAGCAATTGTCTCAAAGAAGTTTGAGACAGAGGATTAGATTTGTGTCTTTTTAATTTTTATTTTTAGCAAAGTTTTGTTTTGTTGAAACAGATGTTAATGGTTTTAACATTTTCTTTGAAACAATGTGAAAAAAATACTCTTCAAACTAATGATCTTTCCCAATCCTCTCTCAACACCTCTTCACTTCCCGATTGCCTTCTCGATTCCTCTCAACTTGATCTTAAAGGTCATGCTGGCACATATTTTATTTCCTTCGAAATGAACTTGGAAAATGTGCAAGGGAACATGGAGTTGGAAGCATTGAATTTAACGATTGTGTCACTTATCATTTTTCCCAATGCACTTATAAGTTTCAATCACTTGTTGAAGGTAGTGACATCATAGTTTGTGCTTGTGTTAAAAAGTGCATGAAATGGTGCTTTTCAAAAGGGGAAGTTCCCAGAGTCGAGTATGGAGTGTGTTTATTCAATTGTTATGAAAAGCACATCAAGGACAAGAGTCGTTGTTGAGATGTAGTCTATATGTAAAACCAATGAGCTTCTAAGTTTGGTAAAAGATTTGTAACGACTTCCTTTTCTCCTCATGGATATAATTGCAATTAGAAATAAAAGGATCATAATCAGTTGTATATTTATTCTTCCCAATTTATGCATTAAGCTTGTCTAACTCCTTCACTTTGTGTTGATGGTTAATTTCAGGGTCAGTAACAAGATGGCATTAATTGCAGATTTGTGGGACCTTCAGCTTTGTTGAGTTTTATTGATATGAAGATGTAAATTAGACACTATGATTTTGATATTATGTTCGGAATGATCGATGGACCTGGAATTGGGGGTTGTTGTGAAGTGGTTTTATGTTATTAAACTTTACTTAGGGTGATTGAGAGTATGCTAATCCTATTTGAGCCTATTTTCATATATGTTGTGTCTTTTTGCCATTTGCTATATGTAGTTTCAAAACTTTCGATTAATGTGAGTTTTAGTTGTTCTCTATCAGCTAACTATCCATACCAAAATCAATGGCAATTGACAATTTCATAAATAAAATTCAATACTGTCCCATGCTACACTCTTTCCAACTTTTGCAGGAATAGCAAGTGCTACATATAATCCATTACGACTGTTGAATGATTTATGAGGGCTTCTCATTTTGGGGCAATTAGCTAAACAATTATAAACATTGCAGGAAATGTTTATTCCGTTCAACTTTAATGGTTTAAACAATTCCAATAAGCTTTATTTTCTTTTAGGGGCTACCTTAATGGTTCAATAGTAATAACTAGTGTTGCTGATGAGACAGAACACAACCATGCAACTACAAGTGGGGCTTTATTGGATTATGGAAATCTTTTTCTCTGTTTCTTTGTCTTTTTTCTTTTTTCCTGGTAGAGAGAGAGAGAGCTTCCTTTTTATGGTGGACTCCACTGATTTAGTGAGGAATCAAAGAGAAAGTAAAATAGAAAGCTGTTGATTGGTCCTCAAGGAGTGGCTTAATCAGCTGTGAATCACACCTCATAAAGAGGAGGTCACTAGTTCAAATCCTACTCCCCTTTCCCTTGTTTGTAGACATGTCAAAACAAAACAAAAAAAGAAAAAAAGAAAAGAAAGTTGTCAATTGCATTATTTGACAAGGAGAGAAGACTTGTACCCAAGTCTTTGTATCACCACCAGTGGACCAATCCAACAGCTGTGATGACAATTGTCTATCCAACAGCTGTGATGACAATTGTCTATCTCTCAAATGGCTAAAAATATAGTGCAAGATAATGTAGTAATTAATTAATTATTTGCTTTAGGAGCTTTGTAAACTGTCTCTAAGCATGTGTGTAAACTTCGGGTGGGAGAAGATATTCTCCGGTGAGGTTTTACAGCAATTTCGCCATTATCAAATTAGGAATCTCACTAGTGTCTTATTTGAAAAATATGAAGCTGAACTTGCAAGACTTTGTTTGTTTTGCACAAGATTCAAATACCAAGCTTTTTCTTGCCCCTGTTTTGTGCTCCTAGGATCCTTTTCCTATATCATGCTAGATTCCAATATCCTAATTATATGTATGAAGATTTTAAAGATGTGTGTGTTAGGCTATGTAGAGCCTGATTTTGTGTCACGGTTTAAATGAGATTTTTTTTAAGGCTTAGTCCATAGAGCGGAGGCGCCTCTTAGTGATGAAGCACGTAAATCTCTATATTTTGTAATTGTTGTTTTGTGTGTTCTTTTTATTATTTTTGAATCTCACTGATTCTGAGAAATATGATAAATTTTCTAACCACGCGTACTAAAAGTCTGAATTATTTTCTTTTTTCTATACTAACAGATGTTGATACTTCTTTTTTTGCCAATTTCTATATAGTTTCAGAACTTTGATTAATGTAAGTCTTGTGTTTTTGAGCATTTGTTGATTGAATACTTGTATGATTTAGGAGTTTTAGTTGTTCTATACGTAACAATGGCAACTATATGAATAAAGTCCTTAATTGTTTATCCAATCTCTTGATCAATAAAATAGCTCACAAAATCTATGATCCTTTTATGCATTTTTCCTTTCATCTGTGACAGAAGTTGCGAGTATTTGAGTTGTACAAGTTTCGATATTGAGATTTATTATTTGTTAAGAAGTAATTGTAGAAAGAATACTTTGGCTAATCAACCCAAAAATAAAAACAAAACTCTCGTAATTTGGCTCAAGTCTTTATCAACGTCAACATTTTGGTAGTGGACAAGTCTTTCTCTCCTTTCTTCTTTGTGACCGTGTTCTTCCAGGGTATTGGCATGAAGGAACTCAGCCACCGAGCTCATAGCTCTTTGTGCAAGGACATTTGGATGAGTGAAAGAACCCCCATGAAGCACTTCATTTCTCCGAAACCAGATCTTCCTTGCTAGCCCAACAAACAGCTTGATTTCATCCTCAACACATATTTTGAAAATCCATTCCACCACCTGCAGGAAAGCCGGACCACAAAAAGAACTTTTCTGGAGTTTCCTCCCACTAGCTGAGGGGCAATCCCACAGAATATGGAAGCTGGTTTCTGCAACTAAGCCGCAGATAGGACAATAAGGATCTTGATCACCTTTCTTTTACACAAGTTGTCTGTGGTGGGCAGAATCTCACGACACGCTATTAACAAATTAAAAGTTCTTCTTTGCATTAGGAATGTGCAGTTTCCACAGGATTCGCCAGACCTCACTAAAATCCACTCTTGCCGAGCATTCTGCTTTTGACCGTGCCTTTTTTTCCTTAACTAGGTGGTAAGCACTTTTAACAGAGAACACGCCTTTAGCCGTACCCCTCCAAATAAAAAATCAGCTTGATTTGCGCTGCTGAGAGGGATAGACATTATAGCATTTAACAGAAATTATGGAGGGATTTGATGTGTAGATAACAGTAATGGCTCTTTTCCGTTGAATTTTTCAAAAGGTGTTGAGATTTGAGTAAAATGACAGTCGGCAGTGCATTTGCCATTCATCTCATGCAGGTATGAATGTTTTAGTGGGAAGGAAACAGTAGCCTATGAAAGTCTAATGGTCATTTGAGTCAATCCATGTTGACGAGAAATGTCTGTTTACTTATACAATATGATTTCAATACTGTTTGTAATGAACTCAATGACACAAATCGAATGATTTTCTCACTGCACATTCCATTGCATTTGTTCTTTTATAGAAACAAAAATTGTGCACTTGGACTTAGAGACTTGATAATTGCCCTTAAATTCTGATTTATCTATTTCTGGATGTGTTCTTGTCCTTCACTTATTGAAAACTTTTAAGTTTCTTGAGTTTTTTAGCTATGAAAGAACGTACCATTGAAAACTGTAAATGTGGTTTTATACCATTTGTAGAACTGGGTTTTTTCATCTATAGGCTTACAACTCCTGTCCTAAGTATATATATTTCAATATATCACTTAATTTTAAACGAAGAAGTAGATTTTTCAATATATGAATAATTTTATATGTATCTCTAATTTTGGAATGCAGGTACCACAAATTACATATGAGGTTGTCGTTATGTCCATTCCTAATCTCTTCTTGTGATTTTCTTTTTATATCTTCTGTTAATTTTATATTAGCAAGTCAACGAGTGCCATTTGAAAGAGTGTCTAAGAATTGTTATTGCAAAACAGAATGCTTTATATACTACTTACTATGGCCTCAACTATTTGTTTTTACTAGAAGAAAGACGCAAGTGTGTGAGAGGAAATGCTTATGAGGCAGAGTAAAGAGGAGATCCCAGTGGGAATATTGTGGCGTGACTTGTTTTCAAATCAAGTTAGTAGAAGATTCGAACTATTTTAAGTCCTTATTCATCTTATTGTGGATGAATTTGTATTCTTATTTTTCAACCGCCTTTTTTAACTCTTATTTGTAGTCCTTATTCGGGACCTTCATATTATGCACCGTAAATGACAGTAACAATTTATGTATTTGTAGAAAAAGGCTTTGATGTTAAACAATGTTTTGTATATTAGTCAAGACTTGAATTTATTTCACATTCTTTAATGAAATGGTCGGAAAAGACATGTTCCTCAGCCAATCGATCTTGTTCAATTCAATTTGGAAATTGATAGCATGATTATTTGAATTTAGGATGACATTTTCAAAGCAATTCAGCCTTCATATCTGTTTGTTGATAAAATTAGACACAAAGAAATACATAATGAGTAAAAGGCAAAAACAGTTTGAGAAGCAAACATAAGAACATCCCTATGCTGATTTCATAAAAGGTGGGAAATGAGAAGATCAAAGGTCATGGAAGTTTTGAAGCCTTAATAGAATTTAAGGGCGAGCCAGACACAGCATATGGATTCAGCTGTTAAGAGAATTTTCATTTCCAATGATATAAGCTTTAGAAGCTTACTGTTTCTCATACAAATGATGTGATAAGAACAAAAGAGAAGAAGCTCCCCAAGACAATTTCAAAATTTGAATGAAATCATGAGTATGGGATATATATCCCATTGTCCACTGAAGCTCAACATGCAATCAAAGAGTTTGGGAAATATTTGAACAAAACACATCAAGATTTATTATTTGTAAACAAGTCCCAAGATATTTTGTGGTGGGGGAAGGCACTCCATCTCTTCTCTCTGTGACCACAATCTTTCATGAGAAACCTTGAGTTTTGATGATGCGGAAGCTATCTTCAACTTTTTTTGTATCTGAATTTACAAACTGCAAAAGTGAAGAAAATGAGCAAGACAATTTATGTGTACGAGGGTAGATTCTAGCTACAAGTGCATGCATACTGACCTCTAAGTTTAATTCTTTCTTTGTTGCTTACCCTCTCAGATATCCAAACTGGGAAATCCTAGATACACTCCAGCTATCCACCTGCGCCAAGGGACAAGACCACGTTCACTTATCAAACATATGCATACATGTGTATATGCTTGCATGCATAATATGAAGGGAGAGAGAGCTAATATGAGATTTACTCACATAATTTGAGAACTTGTCCAGGGTAAATCCAGCCATACCAATAACTACGTGCACTGGGGCACTATAATTGTTGTGATCATATGTGTCTATCCCATTTTTATCTTTTCTAGGCAAAGCCTTGTATTCGTTTTGGTACACTGAGCAGGATCTCTCATAATTATGGACATGGCCAAAGAGAAACAGATCGACCTGGTCAATAGCAACCAAACACAGCCAATTTAACACCAAAAGTCAAGCAGGGGAAGAGTACATTTCGTAATCAAAGAAAAGATCACTAGTTAGACCAAAGAGACTTACTTTGTTTTCCGAGAGTAACAGTTCTACTTCCTCCACAAAATTTTCATCAACGTTAAAGACACCATCTGAGGAAGAATACATTGGTCTATGCCTACAATTTACAAATGAAACAGTTTATTCTAATGTATGAAATTTTGAGAGTATAGCTACAAAATCAGAAGATAGTTTGATACTATATACACATTTTAAATAAAGAAAGCAACATGCACAATATAAAGTATGTTCAAACATCATGAATTCATCAACTCCCTCACTTTGAAAGATTTACAAGGATTTAACCTGAATCAGAAAATAATTGTGAAAACATCGAGGCATTGCAATAGTTATATCTGAATTAAGGTGGTGTTCTAACATCTATATTCAAACCTCATATGAAGACTCTCTCACGTATTATCTGCCCAACTATTATGGGAGGCAGGGATTGCCTCTAATCAAAACTGTTTGGATCCACACTATGCCTAGTTAGTAATGTAGGCACACTTAATTATGTAAGTAAGAAGACAACAATACACCAGGTCAAGTAATTTACTTTGCAGGTGAAATTAAGTTCACCTTAATAATGGTTCATTTCATGATTTCGTCATAAAATTGCAGGATTTGAATAATTTGAAATGTGATGTAAAGTATTTGCCTATGATGAATCAATAAGTAAAAGAGAACTCTTGTTGATTGGGGGAAATTGAGTAAACTTTCACATTAATAGGCTTTTCTTCGCTTGGTGGTTTTTTTTTTTTTTTTTTCACATATTTTAGTGTAAAGGAAAGTTCAAATGCTATGAAGAAACAGGGCAATTGAATGCAAGCATGCAAACCTTAGTAATATAACATTATGTGGTGGAGTTAGACAAGAAATCATTCATGGTATGAACTTAACATTTTTTTTTTTTAATCTAAAAGTAATGAAAATTATATTTCTATTGGATGGACAATTTATATACGCCCGATTTCCATCACAAACAACACAACATATGCTGAAATAATATGTAAAGCAAACAAAGTTAGTTCTCCGAAAGGGCTTTACTCCATAAACATGCACATGCCACATATGTCAACAAGCACACATGCATCCGCGAATTGCATCTTCAAGATCACCAACATTAATTTGAAGAACAATGTAAATATATGTAAGATTCACATACCCCATGAAAATTAACCAAGGAGTTTTTGATCGATCAACAGAAGCCATGTCCTTTTTCATCCACTCATACTGAAAGATTTGCATATATTCGAAAAAAGGTGATATCAGATTAGATTAAGAGATAAACATAAAGGATATAAAGCGTTTGATTCTAACCTGCCCTGACTTTTGTGACCAATCATGCTCAGTAGAAATCACTGTGAAATGAACACTTGCTTGTTCTATGGAATACCATGGTTTATCCTTTGCTGGGGTTGGCATGGGAAAGTAAGTTTCATAAGGAACTCCACATTCTCCTCCTGAATCAGGAGTTATATATACTGATCCCGACTTTATGTAATCCCTGAAAAAAAAAAACATATGCAAATTTAACAGCAAACCCCTTGTGCTTGTCAACCATAGTTAACCGAAGAAATAGACTTGGGAATCTAATATAATATAATATATAATAGGAGAATGTTAAGCAGGAGGGCTTAATATTGTGACACGTGGCATCCTATTTATCCAACAATTGTCTATTTTTAAGTTTTAAACAAAAGGGTTTAACAACTTGACAAATGGCATTCTATTTATTTGACAAATGTTTACTTTCAATTAAATTGTACATTTAAAACAAAACAAAATTAATTAAGTGAAACGTTTTAAACAAAATTTTAACCGTTATTTAAAACCATACGTCTATCTTCTTCTGTTTATGTTGCTTCGATTGACGAACAAATAAACAGACACAGAGAAATAAAGGCGTTGTGTCTCTTTGTATCAAAGAAATCGTTTTCTCCTCCACCACTACCAGCGAGGACTCTAATCCAAATCCCAAGCCAAGTACTCTGTCTCTCCCTCTCTATCTCTGAGTCCATTCAAGAATTCTCCATAGGTTTTTTCTTCTCCTCCATCTCTTCCTTCTCTTTCTAACTGACGTTCTCTCTCCCTCCCTTTCTTCTTTCTTCTCTATTTTCCTTTTCTTTCTAACGCATGTTCTCTATCTCTCCCTCTCTCTCTCTCTCTCTCTCTCTCTCTCTTTTTGGGTTTTGTAATTCTCTGCTGCACAGTTGAAAGGGGGCGATTTTTAACGCCTTCCTCTTCGGCTCGGAACCAAAAAGCACAACCAAATGGCGTTATCAAATTTCGTACTCATGTTGGCTGGTGTTAGCGCCATGATTCTGCTGCTAAGGAGTAACGTGAAGCAATCGGTGATGGTCTTCAGGTGCAACTTCAAGCACATCTGCCACTAGCTTGAAGAAGAACCTACCTCGGCCCTCTGCCTCCAAGTAAAAAATCTCCTCTATTTTTTTTTTTTTTTTTTTTTAGAGCTTTTGAGATTAAAAAAAAAAAAAAAAGTCTTTTTTTTTTTTTTTTTTTTATAATTGTCAATCATTTTCCGCTGCTTTCCTTCTCTTGACATGTCCCCAAGCCACATTCTGAAGGGTTCTATCAAATGATATTTGATATTTCCACTCCTCAATTGACCTTCCACTGATCAAGGTAGAAAGGTGTTATTATTTTGTTTTGATGATTATATTCCTGTTTGTTTTCTTTTGTAGACAGAGTTGGCATTACAAATGTGCTGGGCCATTGGGTATAAATTTATGAAAACCTTTCATCTGGGTATAAATTAGAATAACCTTTGCTCTTTGCTTTTCTATGTTGGCTACATGTTACTGACTATACCTATACCTCATTTGCTCCCTCCGAAAGTCATCCAGGTCTAAGGCTGAAGGCAAAACATGGATTCAGCATGAAAGTTCCCAAAAGGGTTATGTGATTTATTCAGTTAATATACAATGACTTTCCTTCTTAGTACATGTTAAATTCAGTGCTATCAATTCCATAGAATGTGTTTTGTTAGATAAATGTACTATAAAAGCATTAAGGTTTTTTTTTTTTTTATTTTTTTATATTGAGATAAATTGCTTTATGTGCATTTACCGTGGGTAATTTCTTGAACAGAGTCAAGAAATCAAAACGTGGATTCAGTATGAAAGTTCCCAAAAGGTACTATCACAAAAGTTATAATTGTTTGTTTGTTTTTTATTTTTAATAGTATGCGATTGCTAATTTAGACATTCTTAACTATATGAAAATGTCTTGCTTTACCACTAAAATTTGAAATCTATAAATTATTGTTAGTGGTGGTTTTTTTATGAATTCTCTAATTCAAGAAGGTGATGCACTGACGTCTTTGTATTGAAAATGATGTACTGAGATTATACATAGGTTTTTCAAGTTTTTATATATTCTAGAATTTAGAGATATGGGTTTCTTGATTTTCGTTTAAAACTTGATGAATTTTAGCTTTGGTAAATATCTTGATTTGAAATATCATGATGAAGTTTAGCTTCTTTGTATCTTTGGCCAAATGGGTTTTCAAAATTACTATGTGGGTTGTATTCGTTGCATGCATGGATTCTCAAATTTTGATTGGGCTAAGCCTTGGTGTGATATTTTGGTTGCAAGAAAAGGTTGCGCTTACAGTTTTGGATCATATATGCAAATAAAGATCACCGAATTGTGGCATATTACTAAACTATTTTCGAATTTGTATTCCTTGGTTTCTTCTTTTTTTTTTTTTTCTTTTTTTTTTTTCTTTTTTTCTGCTTATGTTGTTCAATATGGTATAATGTGCAAATTTCAAAATTATCATAGTAGAGAAATTTGATAACTAACCCATAATCTATGTCCATATTGAATTTCACCCGCATTTTTAGGAGAAAAGATAATTTCTAAACCCTTTTTTTATAATGCCCTTAAATAGTAGTCTAATTTGAATTTTTGAAATGTTTAGTGTTTAATTTGCATAAGTTAGTGTTCTTTTATTCAGAAAGGGGAAAAGAAAAAGAAAAAAAAAAACGATATATAGCAACAATTTATGTTAGCACTAATGATTTTATTTTAATTTTTTCGTAATAAAGTAGAACCACTCCACCTCCTCCTAATTGCTATCTTATAATATTCTCCTCTATCCATCAAGTTACTTAGAACCCATAACATTTCTTTGGCATTTTCAGCTTTCCAGATATATAACGAGTTTCTCATGAATTATGTTGTCATATATCACACTAATGATCTCAAGTAAAGGTCTCACGTTTTTCTTTTCTTCTATCTAATACTTACTTTGTGATTGTGTCTGTACGTAGACTATAAATTTGTTGAAGATGCAAAAGATAGAGATATGCATCATCTCCATAAAATAGACAAAGCGAATTCTTATAATAAGTGTAGATTTTTGTCTCAAAAAAACAAATCAACAGATATTTTTTTGTTACAACATATAAAGAAAAACTCGATAGAAATGTGTTTAAATTTTGAAATTAAACTATAACAAAGAATCTCGGGCGTACTTTTTTTACAACCAAAATATTTTTTTTGAATGTTCATAATTTTGAGTAAGTATTACACCAACAATATTAGAAAATTCTTTATAATTTTATATTAATGTTTTGATTAGCAAAATTCAAGTTTTTCTCTTACAATTATGAAAAGTAAATTTCATAATACTTATAAAATGTATGATTATAATATAACCCTAAAAATCCCGCGCATTGCGCGGGTTATAAGCTCGTAAATATAATTCAAATTCCAAATCTGATTACTTGGGAATTTACTTTTATCAGGAATGATACTTATTAAAGTATGCAGATGAGAAAGGTACCTCTCATGGTTTCCAATTGCAGTCATGTAAGAAACTCGTGATGCTACAGGGCTTATTTGCTGAAGGAAAAAATCCCATTCAACTAAAAAGCCAGTGGCATAGCTTATATCTCCAATGTGAAAGATTGAGTCTACTATGTTATAATCTACTTCATCAGCGATGGCTTCAATCACTGAGAGGGACCCTGGCTATGTATCACAAAATAAAAAATAAAAACAGGGATATTACATTAGCTGCTTTCATAGTATCAGTTTAGTTTTGTGATTCCAGAAGTATCAATTTTCATTTTTGAAATTCGAGTTAGAAGTAAAAGACTAGAATCACCATATTATTATCATGTTATTAGTGTAAGATTTCTTCATTTTCGCTAGTTATACACTTTGCTAATTAATTGGAATGTGCTTGAACAAGAAAAGATTGAAGGTTTTGTCAAAACAAAATTTCGGGTCTTACTATTTGCAACAGAAAATGCATCCTACCTGAATGTAGTGCTCCGCAGAAGCGTCACGGGGAGCCTTTCCCATATCGCCAAATGCTAAAAACTTGAGCACATCTGATCCTCCCGCAGGTGGAGTTTGAAATTGGATTTGTTCACTCCAACCAGTTGAGTCACTGCAGTATTTTTTGAAATTAAATAAAAATAGTCACTACACAGAGACAAGCGCACACACATACATATGGCAAAACTGGTCAATAACTAGGTTATGGACTAGCATTATAGAATTTGGAGTAAGAATAGCATTTTCCTCTCTAAAACTATGAGTAGTTGTTATAAAGAAAGTTGCTATAACCTTCCGTATCTGTAGGAGAAGATGTTTGAAGGTTCAAGTCCTGTCATTACCGCAGAATGAATGTATCCTGGGTCATGCCACCCAAAGTCCTTTGCTGGACTTGGTAAAGCTGAACCTGTCAATTTCAGAACAAAGGGGCAAAATCTAAGTAGGAGATAGAGGAAGGAAAAGGGTATCCATATGTAATTTCAGGTTTGAACTTTGCTAAAATATGTTGCATTAGCTGCCATATGTCGTAAGTGCCCCCTTTTTCACATGATGTTCACAAAAAATTAAAATAAAATAAAAATAACTAAGGTTGTCCAAAGAGAAGGGCTCTAACAAAAAGTAGTGTACATATACAATCTTGGCCAACATTATGGTTAGCTTTCAAAATTAGCTACGCACAACATAAGCTATTTTGAGCTGGAAATGATTGCTAGCTATAGCAGCAAGAATTATAATATTACCTTTTGAATTTCTGTTTTATATTCCTTGGTGAGATTTTAAAATATCAGGTGCAGAGAATAGGACGTGGGGTTTTAAATCCTTATGTTTGGGACCAAAGGAGAAAACAAAAGTATGTTGCAGAACTCACTACACATATTATCTTGTGAAAATTTCGTAGCTTCTGATGTCAGTGTTTTTCCATTCCCATATTGTACTTGTTGAGGCTCCATATCTCCACTAACCCATGTTAATCTCATCTGCATCACAAATCATCAAATTAGAATAATGCTTCACATGGTTTCCTAATAGATTTTCAATTTTGTTAAAGAAGTTGTTCTTATGCCTCAAACTCAAGTCTGCAAGATGATCACTCTTAAGCCAGTTAATCCACCATGAAAAAAATCACTAAAATTATTTGTTCTCTATGCGTTTTCACAGTTCATATATCAAATGCTAACTGTGAAAAGGTGGCCACTCACCGATTTTCCAGTTGAATCTACACTTGAGAGATGTCCATATAATGGCTGGTTTGGATTTGCAAAACCGATAGGGCCCGACCTACTGAAAACGCAAGGGGTCTCGAATCCCCCACCAAAATACATGAACTCGATGTCGGTTCTGATGTTAATAACATGAAATGTTAGCGTGCCACTGCAAGTAGGCACTAAACATTTGCCCTTGCTATATTTCTTGCATTGCTTCTTCTTGCAACTGAGATAGCCTGGATCAGTACTCATGTACATTGCCTGCAAATTTTAAATACAAACATGCATATGTAATTGTGTTAGGATTTAATATACTGACTCTATCTATACATTTATTAAGATTAATCCATGATTTCAAAATTATTTATACTCTTTAAGCAAATATAGAACTGGGAATATCAAAGAATGTCCTGATGGGTTTATCTAAATCATTATTTTCTATGAAAAACAAAGAATATAATAAGAAGAAAACCAAAGGAACAATGCAAACAAGTAGTTACCGTGGAAGGCACAGAAAAAGAACTCAAGCCAAAGCAAACAGTACTCAATATAAGAGTTAACCAACAATTCCACCTATTTTAACAGTCAAGAGTTCCTTTCTCTCCAAATAAGAGTAACGGTCAAATGCTGGAGATACCTACCGTTGAAGCTACTGGCCATGTCACCAGCAGCAGCAGGCATCTCCTTCTCCGTCATCGGGGTAAGGGAGTTTCGGTTTCTTTTTGACTGAAACTCACATATCCAGCCGGATTTAGGTTGGACCAGGGCTACCAGTAGGTTGGCCGGCCTCATTTTGCCTGAGAACCGAACCAGCCTTTAAACGTCCGTCGCGTGGCCAGAAGAGTCGAATTTCGACCAAAACCAGCCGGAATCCGACCAACCAGCTGACCATAGCCAAAAAAAAATTTAAGATTTTTTTCTCAAATTTATTGCGTAAAGGCATGTTTTCTGATGTGTTATTTCATTATATAATATCAATTTGAGGTAATTTTGGTTGGATTAGGGTGAATGAAAATGTTTTAGGTTAATGTTTCAAGAGGCCAAATTTGGGAATTTTTATGATTCAGTCGAAAATTGAAGGCTGGATTCCGCCATTGAATGTTATAATTACGGCTTTGTTTGTTAAACTCACCGATACCCTCACATTTCTCACTATTTACCACATTTTTTCCGATATATATATATATATCAAATTATTCACTTTTCATATCACATCATTTACTATTTATTATTATTCAAAACAAAATTCATTACAAAACAAAAATTTTTCACTTTCTAATATCACTTTTTCATTTTCTTATTAATCATTATTTTCTTTTTTTATTTTTTTTTAAAAGTGAAACAGTATCGTGGGAGGTTTCATGTTGTTTAACAAACACTATCTACATGTTGGATCATTCAATTTTATTGGGTTATCATTAATTCGTGAACAATTAGAAATTTGGAGAATTAGGATTTATAGTAACCCTATTTTTTTTTTAGTGAAATGGTATCCCTAAATTGGGGCTTTTATGCATGAAGTTGAAGTTTTTTAATTGATTGTTAAACCCCTTTAATCCAGAATTTTACTTGACGGAAATGTTTGTATTAATTGTTTAAAAAGTTAATTTTGATATATTGATTATGATTTTGATAGTTTATACTTTATACAATATATTATTCAACCGAAAATTTTAAGAAACATTATTAATTGAGCAGTAGTTTTTCCCGATTATTGAATAACCCTCTTTTGTCTTTGTTTCCCATGAATGTGTTGTATGTCTGAGAGGAATACAAGGAGAATAGATAGTTTTCCTTCCATATACTACTAATATGATATGTATCCTTAAAAGTATGTAAGAAGAGATTAATAGACAAGGTTTTCCAATCCTTCCATCTAATCTATTAAACTATAACTATATGAATCTTTAGAGTGAGTTTAATAACTATATGTATCTTTAGAGTGAAATTCAAGTTAAAATGTAGATAAATCATAAAGTAATCCTCAATCAAGAGTTGTTCCTCTCTTTTTTCTTTCCTTGGTTGTAGTGTTCCGTATTTATTTTATAGTCTATTTCGGTCTTTGTTTATGGTGGTTTTGTTGTAGATCTAAATCTTGTTTTTCAAACTCAAATTTACTCATCTTCTTTAGCTAAGGCATATTTTCCAAGGAATGTATATATATGATGTTATGCTCTATGGGCTACCTAGCTATGTCTTACAGAGTAATTCTAGAAGTCCTTCTTGTGTCCATCTTAAATCCATTTAAGAATGATGTGACTATTAAAATAATTATTTGATCAAAATCTAATAATAATAAATCACAGGCTCAATGGTGATTTTAATAGTCACATCATTATTGGATTGGCTTAAGATGGACACAAGATGGATTTATAGCATTACTTATGTCTTACATCCAGTCTACTTGAAGCAGATCAATTATTTAAGTTGTACATATGTTAACGGAAGTTGATGTCATAAATCGTATATATGAATTTGTAATTTCATAGCTTTTAGCTATGTTTTCAGAGCTTTATGCTTTATAATGTAAAAGTTTTATATTCTCGATCTTTAATTAATGAAATCTAAATGAAATTCCTATTAAAAAAAAAAAACTATAAAATAAACGTCCTATGGATAAGAAGTGGTGATCTTAAAATTTCGTTAATATTAAACGTACACTCCCATTCACATTGGCTTGAACTTGATCACCTTATGCTCAACATGTGAATATTTAGCAAATATAAGAGTGAATATTATATAATAGTATATTAAATCACTACTTATCTAATATTTAACACAGACGAAAAGAATTTCAACAAGCATAGTCACTTTCATAGTACCTTTGCCGATGGACACAAAGGAATAAGCTTTTAGAAGTGACAAAGGATGCCTTAATGAAAACTAGGCATGATGCTGCATGATTAGCTAAACTTCTAAGATACCACATTGGCATTGCCATCACCCACAAACACCCCCTCTGTCTTACGTGAACGTTATGGCTTCTTGACGTGACTTTGTTATTTACATTATAAATGTGGCCATCTCATCTACTTTTGCTATTATATGCTCTCGACTATAGTGTAAAAGAAATGTTTTGTTTCGGTCATTTGTCAAGACATTGTCCATATAGAAGATGAGGAAACTCATCATTAAATATGTGAGACTCAATGTGAATTTACGAAACAGAAGTATTATAGACAGATTTGTAATGTCTTTATGTATGTAAAATGAACAAATTCATGAGAGAGTGGCTTCCCTCCAATTGGAGAGCCTCTTTCCTCTCATTTTTAAATAGGACGGCATGTGATTAAAAAAAAAAAAATCTAAAGGATAAGATTTTGTGGTGTCATTCATAATGTTTTTTTAAAAGAGTTAATTAATGACCCATTTCTAAAAAAAAATGAAAATAGATAAATTGGCATACATAGAAGATTTGCAAGACAAACCTATATTGAGTTACGTAACATACGGGAAAGATTTACAAAATAGATAATTTGCTAGACCCACGCTATAGCCTATAGCTCTCAATTTAATTTCAAGTTTGATAAGATTAAGATTCGTCAAAATTTTAAATTTTTGAGAATTTGGAGGAAATTAAGTGGGAGTCATAAATTTATCAAAATTATTCAAATTTCAGTGAATAAAGATACCTATAAATTGTAACTTTAACAAGTAATTCTAGAGTGAAAACTTTTGTCATTTCTTATTCTTCTTGTGTTTACTTCAAATTAATGGTAAAGGTTGTAAGATTATGAAAGAGCTTTAGTTATTTTTTTACATAAAATAATTTTCACTGTTTATTTAATAACGAAGGCAAGCCAAATGCATAAAAATAACCCTTAAAGAAACAAACAAAGATACCAAATAATTTGCTTCATGTTAAGATTAATTAGTATTGATTTCAAAAAAGAAAAAAGAAAAAAAAAGGAATTAGTATTGTGTTTAATTACCTTGACAGGATAATCGCAGAGTAGAGGAAGTGTGCTAAGATCGCCAGTTTGTGCATAAAGAACCGCATTGAATAGACAATTTTCAACACTGCATATGTCAGAAAAAGAATTAATATTACTCTAAATATATTGTACTATATATAAATGAAAGTAATTTTTTTTTAATTAATGAGGAATTTCTTATGTACTTGGAATGAGAAGGTGAAATCATGGCGACCCAATCATGGTCTTTAGGAAACAAAACTCTGCTAACAGTGATTGTGAGATATTCATCATCTGAAAGCAGGGATGGAGCTAGAAAATTTTATGGGAGGGGGCAGTCAAAAAAAAAAAATTTCGGTTCTTTAGAATTTTTTTATTAAAAAAAATTATTTTTGTTGTTTTTTAAACTAAAGACTACCTAAGGGCCAAAAAAGTGAGCATTTGAAAGTATGTGCCAAAAATAAAAATAAAAACTTAATGGGTATAACCCAAAAAATTAAGAATAGGGCCAAAATAATTTATTGGATATGGCCATAAAATCTAAAAATAGGGCCAAAATTTTTTAGAAGGTGGCCAAATAACTAAAATTAGAACTTAACTTTACATTTTTTTTTTTAAAATTTTTTTTACTTCTATTTTTTTTTTTTCCTTATTTGTGGGGGACCATGGTCCCCCCTCCCTCTGTCATTGTCTGAAAGGCTGGAATTTGAGCTAACGTTAACTTGGAGAAAAGGGCTTGTGCCCGGGCACTTCGTCAATGTTCTTCTATTTAATAGCCGAAAATCTGAGATTGTAGTGTGGTTTCGGTGCATGGCAGTGGAGTTTATATGTAAAGGGTGCAACGACGACCATGACAAAAAAGGAGAAGAACTGAGAAAGAAAACGAGTAATATGATGAAGAATCTGAAAACCCAAGAAGAATATTTGCAAGGTTCCATGAGAAAACTATGAGGAGGAAACATGTTTGGAAGCACAGAAAATTTTGGAAGTGTGGGGGAGAGAAAACAGGTTCATGGGCATGAGTCGCATGACAATTGACAGCAGATTCTAAGGTTGGAAGATAATTATGTGGTTAAGAATCCAATATTTATTGAGAGAATACACTCATACGCGATAGAGAGAGTTTTGGTTTTAACGTTGTTGGTTGCTTTGATGATTGATGTTACTGAGGTGCCTTAACTGTCCATTTTGTCTTTTCTTCAATTTTTTTTTTCTTTTTATCCTCCTATTTTGAGTTATTTTCAATAACTTCCCACAATTCTGTCTCCTTTTTTTTTTTTTTTTTCCCTCACAAGTTATATTAAACGTCAATTTTATTAATTAATTAACCTTGTTATTTGACTTTAGAGTTGGATAATTAATTACCAAGAGAACGAGCGCGTTTGGTGTCAAATGCATTGGCTGGGATGTGGCTATCGCTCAAGGGGAGAATCGGATGCATGGCCGGCTCAGGGGCTAGGCGAGCAATCGCCTAGGGCCTCCAAGTAATAAGGTCCAAAAATTTTTTTAGTAAGGTCCCAAAATTTTTTAAATAAGGCCCCATATTTTTTTTGATAAGGCCCAAAATAATTTTTAATTTTATTTTAACTTAAGGCCTAATTTTTTTTTAAATAAGGCCCAAATTTTTTTTCCATAAAACTAAGGCCTCTAAAATAAGGCCCCAATATAATAAGCTCATAGTAAAATAAGACCAATTTATCCAAAAATAATAATAATAATAATAAGCCCCTCCCTTTTTTTTTGTCTTTTTCCCTCACACTAATCTAAAAAAGTAAAAAGAGTCATTCTCTCTCTCTCTCCTATGTCTGAGTGTCGGCGAAGTCCATTTCTCCCATTTGAGCTCTCTCTCTCTCTCTCTCTCCTTCCTTTTCTTCCTTTTCTTCTCTTCTTTTTTCCTCTCCGATACAGAATGTTCAAAAGTCAGAATCCAATATCCACCGTGAACAATAAAGATTCATGTATCGTTAACATTTGTGTCAATTTTCAGCTCAATTAAACCACAAACGCTCATCGATCGGATGTATTTTGCTTGGTAAGTTTTGACAATTTTCAGCTTAATCCCTTGCCGATTTCTAACAATTTTTTTGGTGAGTTTGTTTGAAACCAAAAATTCTAAACATACTCTCACAAGATACATTAAAATTAATATAGATTTATTACTATAAGAATTAGAAGTTACAGTAAGATACATTAAGAACTCTAAATATAATAATATTAAAAAATATATTATTTAATTAATATTTAAATATTAAAAAAATAAGGCCTTGTTTAGAAGTTTCGCCTAAGGCCTCGAAAAGCATTGAGCCGGCCCAGCGGATGGGAGTAGGAAATATCATAAGAGACGAGAAGGGAAATGTTATTGCAGCAACCGGCAACAGCCGAAGCATTGGCTGCTCTTAGGGCCGTGGAGTTTTGCAGGGAGGTTGGAGCATATGATATTAGCCTAGAAGGGGACTCGTTACTGGTGGTAAAAGCGATTTACGAATCTCAAACAAACTAGCTACAGTATGGGCAGATTATTTATGACATCAAACTGGTTTTGGGGGTCTCTCCGTAGTTGGAGCATTAGACATATAAGAAGAGAGGCCAATGTAGCAGCTCATGGTTTAGCAAAGCAATGCAATTAGGATTTTTGATTCCAAAGTCTGGCTGGAGGACATTCCTTTATTGCATTTTAGATACAATTAATTTTTAGAGCAAGTTGCTCTATCTTTGTAAGGCTTTGGCATGTTTTTTCAGTGATTTTGAATGAAGTGCTTTGACATTAATTTCTCTCAAAAAAAAAAAAAAAAAATTGGTGTCATCTAGAGGAAGCTGTCTAAAGTATAAAACATATATGATAAAGGCTCAACTGAGCCCCATTTAAGATTCAACTTTTGTAGACATATGTTTTGATTTTGTAATTTTTTTTTTTTTATTTTTTAATTTCGATTTTGAACCTAACACAACTCTTATGTGGCTTTATGCCACGTAAGTAAAAGTTGGCTCTTAGATATAGTTTAGTTAAACCCCTATCATATATCTCAGTATAAAATACTTGGAAAATGATAAATGATTTATGTCAATGTTTTTTTTCTTCGTATTTTCCTCATCTTATCTTATAAATAAATTATTAAATTTGTACACTTATGTAAACCTACACAAATTCAATGATGGATCTCACAAATCTAATGGTTGATTCATTGAATTTGTAGGAGAATATGGAAAAAAAAAAAAAAAAAGTACGGGCAAATTATTGACATCAATTATGTGTCGATGAAAAGTATAATTGGTACCGACAACTATATTAACTAAGTTTTTTGCTATGAAAGAACCATTGAGAAATGTAAATGCAGTTTTATATGACTTAATTTTAGATGAAGAACTAGCTAGATATTTCAATCACAATTTTGGTGAATAATTATGCATATATCCTTAAAATTTGAATGCAAGTCCCACAAATTACGAAGGAGGTAGTCATTATGTACCCGGCACCTTTTAGAAAGGCACGAGTGCATGAGGGGGAGATGCTTAGCAGGCAGAGTAAAGATGTGATGGTTCAATTGCTAGTGGGAATATTGTGGCGAATTTGAACTCTTTTAAGTAGCCGACTTTTTAGTCTATATTCTGGACCTTCATATTATACAATGTAAATGAGAGTAGCAGTTTATGTAACGTAGAAAGAGGTTTTGATGTAAAACAATGTTTTGTATATTAGTCATGACTTGAATTTATTTCACATTCTCTAATGAAAAGCCAATCGATCTTGTTCAATTCAATTTGGACATTGATGGCATCATTATCTGAATTTAGGATGACATTTTCAAACCAATTTAGCCTTCATATCTGTTTGTAGATAAAATTGGACACACAGAAATACATAATGAGTAAAAGGCAAAACCGGTCTGAGATGCAAACATAAAAACATCCCTTTGTTGATTTCATAATATTAAGAATACAACTGATTTGCCTACTAATGAACCCTTCCCGAAGACTTCTATTCCTACTACAGCTCTTTCTTCTATATCCTTCTTCTAAGTTTATTACATTCAAACTCTCTTATTTTTGAATTTCTTATTAGTATTAAGTCTTGTAATAGGATTATGATTGTTAGATATCTCATTCACATCAACTTATGTTATCAAAGTTGGTGATGGATTATAATTGTAATTATGTCTCTATATAAGCTTAATAAGAGAGCAACACAATTTATTTCCGGAAAATCAAGTTCTTTAAGAACGCTTTTATGGTATCAAAGCCATTGTAGGCATACGCCCCATAGCTCTTCTTTCTTAAGTTGCTTTTCTCTTCTTCTCTTTTCTTCTTCTCAAACATCACACAAATTGCTCTCTTCTATGGCAGCCAATACCTCCTTTGCTGCTCCTTCTTTTTTCCCACCTACCCTTTCCCAATTCAATGGAAAGCTTGAAGGTCCAAACTATCTTGGTTGGAAAACTCAATTCATGCATATCCTGTGCACTCATGAGTTAGTAGGCATCATGGATGGAATAGAACCATGTCATGATAAACTCATTACTGATAATAGTGGAAAATAGATCCTCAATCCAGAATTCACTATCTGGAATAGGAAGGATCAATGCATCCTAAGTTGGATCAATGTTACATTATCTAAGAAGGTCTTGTCTACAGTTTATGGACTTGATACTTCTAAACAAGTCTGGTCAGCCCTAGCAACCAGGTTTGCTAGTGATTCTAGGTCTCGAATTGCCAATCTCAAAAGACAATTGTTGAGTCTCCACCAAGGTTCCTTGACTTGCTCATAATACATTCAGTCAGCCAAAGTACGGTCTGACCAGCTAGTTGCCGTAGCAAGACCTATCTCTGATGAGGACTTGATCTCATTCCTTCTCAATGGACTCAATCCCTCTTTCAACAACTTTGTCAACACTATCTCCCTTCTGACCCGAGAGAAACAACTTTCTCTTGATGATTTCCTAGAAGAACTCATCAATCTGAAACATTGATCAATCAACAACAAGCCTCAATAGTTGATACTTTAACCTTTGCCTTGTTTACACAAGTAAGGACAGAAATCATTCAAGAACTGAGGTGGCTATTCTTCCATAAACTTTAGTCCAAGATCACCTGCTACCAGATCCCTTGCTACCTGCTACAGCCCATGCATTCAACATTGCTCCAAGGTACAAGGGGTTTTCTGGTCCAAGGCCTGCCTATTCTCCTTCTCCAAGGTACAACAACAACACTGCCTATCCTTTTGCTCAAAGGTTCAACAACACACCTGCCTTGCTACCAACTCTAAACTCCAGTCAGCCAGCCCGCATACCATGTCAAATCTGTGGAAAACTCAGCCATCAAGCACTAGACTATTACTATAGGATGGATTACTCCTATCGAAGAAGACACCTTCCTCAGCAATTGGCAGCAATGGTGGCTCAATCCAACAATGTCTTTGAAGACCCTCACCCTCAATGGTTTGCTGACAGTGCAGCCAACACACACATTACTTAAGACTTGGAGAACCTCAATATTTAGGATCCTTTTCAAAAACATGACACTGTTGCCATAAGGGATGGAACAACACTTGCCATAGCAAACTCTGGTTCTACAACTCTTCAGTCCTCTCATTCTAATTCTAGTTTTAAACTAAACAATGTCTTACATTGTCCTGAATCAGCTACAAATCTAGTCTCAATTCAATGTTTTTGTGAAGATAATTCCTGCTTTTTTATCCTAACATCATCTCTTTTTTATTTTATTTTTTTTTATCATTGATCTTCAGATAAAAGCAATCCTCTTGGAAGGGAAGAGTGAGAATGACATGTATCCTCTCAAGCTAGGCAGGAAATCTCACAACAGCAACAAGTCTTTTATAGCTTTATTAGGAATAAGAACATCATCCTTAGTATGGCACTTTAGGTTAGGCCATCCCTTTAATGATGTAGTTACTCAAGTTGTTCAAGATAACAATTTACCTCTTTCAGATTCAAATTATGTTTCAGATTCAGTTTTCAATAAAAACTTGCTGTGTGGTTCTTGCCAATTGGGCAAAAGTAAGAAACAAGCTTTTTCTCCATCTACATGTGTATCTCTATTCCCTCTTCAACTTATTTATACTGACATCTGGACCTTTCCAGTTTTGTCAATCAGTGGATACAAATATTATATAGCTTTTGTGGATGACTTCTCAAGATTCACATGGATCTATCCCCTACACACAAAATCAGAAACCTATGATGCATTCCTCAAGTTTAAACTTCTAGTTGAAAATCAATTTTCTACATCCATTAAGGAAATCCTATTTGATGGAGGAGGTGAGTTCACATCTCATCTCTTCCAAACTTTCCTAAAAAACAATGGAATTGAGCATAGAAAAAGTTGTCCTTATACTTCCCCTCAAAATGGTCTTGAAACCGGTTTAACCTTGTTAGCCCACTCTCACCTTTCAAATAAATATTGGGTTGATTCTTTTCTCACTGCAGTGTTTGTCATTAATAGGTTGCCTACACCCACTCTCCAAAACATGTCTCCCTATTCTAAACTATATTCTAAAGTACTTGACTACCAAAGACTTAGAGTCTTTGGATGCTTGTGCTACCCCTTGCCCAGGCCATATAATGCTCACAAACTTGAGTATAGATCTAAGCCTTGTATATTTTTAGGTTACAACTATGCAGGTTATAAGGCCTTGTTTGGGAAGGGCTGTTTTTGTTTTTGTTTTTAGTTTCAAATTTTTGGATTTTTGAAATGAACCTACTTCAGATTCCCAGACAAAGAGTGCTGGAACCAATGTTAAAAAAATTGGAATGTTTTCAAAAACCAATAAAAAATGTGTAACTAATAAATGGTTGGCAATGATTGCTTGTAATCATTGCCTGTCATGGGGTTGACCCAACCAAATAAATTTTTAAGCAATTAATTAACAAAAAAAAAAAAGGAATTTTTTTTTTCCCAAGTCGGGCTTTTAGCAATTTTTAATTTTTTTTTTTTGGCATGGACACATCTTAATTGGGAGGAATTACATAAATTGAAATAAGGTAAATGATTAAGCCCAAACGGTTTTGGGGCCTGTCACTACAATAAACATAAATATCCTTCCTGCAGGTTTAACCGCAAAGTACAAACAACCGGTTACCATTAATGCAATGCCAACAAGATGCGGTTTAAGCAAATAAGAGCACTAGTAGTAGGAGTACTCTTAGGCAACATAAACAGCAAATGATTGAACCAACACAGCATCACATAGCATTTTTTAGCCATCTTAAGCCCAATACACCACTATTACCATGCACACCCAATTCTAAGACATCGGCCGATGGTGTTGAAGTATTTTCCAATAACTCATCTTCCCAATGTACTCGCCCTTGCTGGGACGAGCGCGATGGCAAATTTTGTAGTAGCTCATCTTCCCAATGAAAACTACCTGGATGATTCTGCAGTAACAACAATCAATCATGAATAGAATGTCAATGTATTACAAGATAAATGTATATTAATAGTTGAAGGATAACTATTATGTTTATGGCCATTCAAAATAATGACAACACAGACGTCCTATTAAATATGTTTGTTATTGATAATTGTGCATAATTTTCATTAAAGTAATACAAACAAGACGCGAAAACAACTAATGAATTATTGATACAAATTTCATTTCAAATGCCAATGATATTTTATTTACTTTAATGTGAGTGAAACGACGCAATCATTTATTATTGTAGAGGTTAAGCAACAACATTCCATATCTTGTATAGGGGACACTTGTAGAAGTGCCTCATGTAGTTCTTGTCAGTTCTAGCAACCAGTAGTCTCATCAGTCCAGCACCACATGTACATTGCACCTCCATCTCCATAGCTATTCTTAACACATAAACAAAGCGAACTAAACCGACATGCATGTAAAATATAACTCCAACATTTGACATAGTTTATTCGTGTAAATTATAAAAAATGCATAGATATAAATATGAGACCACAACTGACCCAATTATACGTAACAAGTACGAAACTGACATTAATGTATATAACAAGAGTGCACAACCAACTTAATTATACATACCAAGTACCCACACGGAGGTATCCATATAATGAATCCACAACCCGACATAATGGAAAAAACATACCAAAAAGTACCAAAATCACAAACATAAGAGTTCACAACCAACATGCCCATACATAGCATGTCAACAACACACTCCCCTTACACACATTTTCAAGCACAGTAAAATGTGCTTGAAAATGTCAAGCCATTCACAAAAGACATTGTCCCATGACACATCATATAGCATAAAAATAATAAACAGTACTGTTGTGATGTATTCAAACAAAATATCACCATAGTTGCATTGCAATACCCAACCCCGCGTCAATTTGGCGGGTGGATATTATCCCACATCAACTGCGCAGTCTGGTCCCTAGTGTTTGCCATGGCCAAAGTAGCTTCATCAGAGAAGTCATAGTGGTTGAGGTAATCAACACCATTGCCAATATCCACAGGAAGGGCATGTTCAAAGAACATATCGTTACGGTCAGCCTGGTGGATAAAGTTGTGCAGCGTGCAACATGCATTGACTACAAGGGGCTGATGACACACTTTGTACTTTGGCATGCCATTTAGCACATGGAAATGCCTTTTTAGCATTCCGAAGCAGCGTTCAATTACCATGCGAAGTGAGGAATGACGGTAATTGAACAATTCTTTGAACCTTCGGGGGTCACCACCACTTTGAAAATCTTGCAAATGATATCTTTCTCCACAATAGGGGGAGGAATCCTTTTGCGCATGGGAACCTAGAGTCAACGAAGTAATAGTGACCTAAAAGTAGACATGGACTTGTGTGAGCATATATTAGACAACCTTATTTGAAAATATTAAGACATGGTTATGTATAGAAGACACTCACCTTCCAGCAATGTAGGAAATTCATTTTCAGGTCTAGTTATGGCATCGTAGAAGACCCTTGAGTCATTGGTTGTTCCCTCTCACCTACTATACACGAATGTGAACATCATGTCGAAGTCATAGGCATAGAGTACATTTTGGGACACGACTGCCTTTCGCCCTCGAAATGCGTTTTGTTTACTCTCCAGAACCCAAGCTTGAATATGGGTACCATCAATGGCCCCCACACAATCCTAACATGAAAAATATTAGGAAATAGTTTCATGGTTATGTAGGTCCCATATAATTATACATATCAACGGACTACCAAAAATATAGATGTACCTTAAACTAGGGAAAATATTTTGGATTGCCCTGTATGTATGGGTGCACTCTGTCAACCTGCCTAGGCCTTATAATCGTCTTTCCCAAGTTGCATAATGCCCTCATCACCCTCTTGAAATGTCATGAAATTGTCTCAGTGGAGTGCCGGAACCGGTCCCCCGTGACCCTCATCCTTTGTTGATGGCCAACTATTAGGCAAAAGATGGCCAATGATTCTTTGACACTCAGTGCCCGAGTATCTTCCAAGTAGTTTGCCCTTAAAAGAGCCACTAACGAGACAAAATTGTCTCTCTGCATGCGGAATAGCTCATAGCAAGTACCCGGCTGACCAACCAACACTTCTTGCACAAATGCAGTGCCTTGAAGTGTCGAAGTGCACTTGGGTATCCTCTCAACTTTGGTTACTTCATCATAAGTGTCCTCAATTTGAAGCAGAAATAAGAATATCACTGCCAACCAATCAACGTCATCTATTGCATTGTGCTCAGCACCGTAGAAAACGAAGTTAGGGGTAGATTGATCCATCCTAAATAAGCTGAAAATTTTTTTGGAGTACTGTCAATTTCAGTAGATAGTAAGGACATACACTTAATAAATTATTAATTTAGTATGAGGAAATTTTTCCTGTTTTTTATTTTAAACACATGTTGTCAAGTTACAAATTAACACACATAGAAGGAAGTTAACAGGACAATAACAAATTGCATGCACATGATTGGAGAAAGCCAATGGGGATATTTGGTTTGATGATTGTTGGCAGGATTTTATGGAATTTCATTCTCTTTATTATTGTTATTTTTTAGTCCTCGGTTATGAAGGGAATTCAAAATTTCATGTTCTTGTGTTTGATAATACTGCAACTAAGATTTAGTATCCAAGAAGCAAGAATTGTAAATTGGGAGATGAGTTGGACAAATTGAAGGAAAATGAGAGGTGCGACTCAGATAAGGTCTCCAGAGGAAGATAAAGAGTAATCGAAAATTGTCCATACTAATATTTCATTAAATAATTTTTATGGACAAGCTATCCGTACTAATCATTTAATTACCAAATTGGTATCGACAAACCGCCCATACTAATTTTTGTAATCAGTATGGACAGCTTCAATTACTCTTTCTTTCTTCCTCTGGACACCTTTTCTGAATCACACCTTTCATTTTCCTTCAACTTGTCAACCTCATCTTCAAATTTACAATCCTTGCTTCTTGGGTACTGAGTATCAGTTGCAGTACTATCGAACACAAGAACATATCATTTTGAATTCCCTTCATAACTGAGGACTAAAAAATAACCATAATAAAGAGAATGATATTCCATAAAATCATGCCAACCATCATCAAACCAAATCTCCCCGTTATCTCATTTGCAATATGTATTAATCAAATTAAGGAGATATCTCTTTCTTGTTGATTTGTATGAAAAGTTTGTTTGCAATCTTCGGCTATGTGTAGAAAACCAACACTTGCAAAATCCACTCACACACATCAATGTTTGTCACTTAGTAATAGAATTAATAATTTGATTAATGAGTTGTAATTAACCTTAACTACTTATACAGTTAGACCAATTTCTCCACTTTTTAATTAGTCAACTTACTCTTCCTAATGCAAATTAAAGCCTAAAGTAAAAATCTTTACTTTTAATTCCATCAAGGCCTATCTTTAGAAACCTCCAAGATTATTCTTCTATCTAGCTATAAAGATTAATAAGGGAATTTAGCACATATATGAGAATATGTAAAGCATTTTAAAAGGTATTGCATATAATCCAAATTCTATCAATTAGATATATTCTTCTAGCTAATTATATATATATATATATATATATGTCTTTAACTTTCAACACAAATATGAGAATATTTTCATCATATACGTAAAGCATTTTAAAAGGTATTGCATACAATTCAAATTCTATCAATTAGATATATTCTTCTAGCTAATTACATATATATATATATATATATATATATATGTCTTTAACTTTCAACACAAATATGAGAATATTTTCATCATGTACGCAAAGCATTTTAAAAGGTATTGCATATAATTCAAATTCTATCAATTAAATATATTATTCTAGCTAATTACATATATGTGTGTGTGTGTGTGTGTGTCTTTAACTTTCAACACAAATATGAGAATATTTTCATCATATAAGCAAGACATTTAAAAAGGTATTGCATGGAATTCAAGTTAGACCAATTAGATATATTCATCTAGCTAATTAACTTTAACTACCCATGTAATTTTAAGAACATTTGTAATATATATATATATATGTGTGTGTGTGTGTGTGTGTGTGCGTGTTGAAAATATTTTGAAAATTAATGTCCCTAGTCATAAATTATAAATTCGGGTCATTCCAATCAAAGTCCTCTTCAAGTTCTTCTTCAATATCATTCTCTCTATTGATGCGTGTGAATTCTCTAACTTTCAACATAATCAAAAAGTATTGCATACAAACCAGCCATTAAAAAAAAAAAAAAAAAAATCCAACCTAACACAGAATGGTTATGTATTACCTAAGGGCATTCACAATGGAAGAGCTAATTTTTAATGTAAAATAGCTCATCAAAACTCAATTTATCTAGTTTAGCTAATGACTTTTTAAGGGCTTCCTACATCCGATTAGTTATATTTTTATCTATATCATTTAATTTTTTATTTTTTTATTTTTTATAATGATTGTATTTTTCTTAAATATCTTATTTTTCAACTTTTGAGAAAAAAAAGTGATGTGGAGAGAGAAATAATAGGAGAAAATTTTGGAAAAAATGAGATGTGAAAGATAAATAGTAGGACAAAATTTTGAAAAAAAAAGAAAAAACAGGTGAGAGAAACAATAAAAAAAACATGGGAAGAAAATTTTGGGAGAGATAGTGGGAGAAAAAAAGACGTGGAAAGAAAATTTAGGAAAATAGCTTTTTGAATAGTGCCGCTACATGTAGCTTTTTTTTTTAGCTCATTTAATAAATATCTATTCTACATTTTTTTTAGCTTCTCCAATGTAGATGGTATTTTATCAATTTAATGAGTTATTTTAGATAAAAACATCATTTAGCTTCTCCATTGTGAATGCTCTAAGACATTCAAAAATGAATGTGAAATGTAAAGCAATAACCATTTTAGACGTAAGGGGTTAAAAGAACATACACAACTCCTAAACGGAATTTAGCATACCATAACATTTAACAATAAGGGAGTCATAAATATAATAAGGGAGTCATAAACTGAAGATAAAAATTTGGTAACACCCATAAGGTCACGGTGGCTCATTGTTTTAGTATATTACATGCCAAACTCAAATACCAAAAAAGATTAGGTGCAATAACATAAAGACCACTTAGTGTGTTCAACATAATAGACAAAACTAGGAGCATTTGTAACGCTCCAACCTGCGTCAATGCCTTCAACATAAAAAATTAAAAAACTAACAAGACCAGTAATGATTTGGTCAATTATCTACAGTGAGGCAAGCCATGCCTTCTTCCTAGCTGGAACCATAGCTATGAAGCCATCCCGAGTGCTCTCATCCTTAAAAAGGTTAGAGGCCTTTAAATACCTTTCGTCATCCAAATCAGGGGCAACCTCATCCAGTAACCTTAGAGCCCTACTCATGCTATTAGAAAAGGACACACCGTTACTTGCACCACCACCACTACTCCTCCTCTGTTGGTCTTGAATCAACATCTCCTTCCTCAAACTTACCAAGTCATGAAACTTTTTTAAGGCATCACTTCTAAGGGATTCCATTGAAAAGGAAGACTTTTTTCCCTTCCCTTTCCTCTTGTTTTCTGAGCTGGGACCCGAGCTATCTACAGGATGCTTGCCACGTCCATTTCCCCCAATTACTACACCTTGAGCAGGGCCAATAGCTTTACCCTCCCGAAACACTATACTCCTAGTAGTGGGAGCAACATTGTCGCCCCTAGTACTAAAACCAGCCCCTGAACCCCCAACATTTTCAGTACCATTACCAACACCTACATTCCACCCAGCACTAACATGCATCCTAAACCTCAACAATGCATCATTTAAGTCATTTTCTTTATTACTATCTGGTGGGGTCCTAGCAGAAGAATGCCAAAGCACCCTAGTGGCTGTTGACTCATTGAAAATAAGACCTAATAGTTCATAGTTCGGGCAACCCTTCCTTCAAAAATGCCCAACCTTTTTGTTGATCTAAGATAGACACGAAAAAAAAAAATTTAAGGTTGTTTGTTGCCTAAAGAATCAAAGAGAGAAAGGAAAAATGGTAGATGGGTTGTGCGAGTGTTACCCTAAGATAATACTACCATTGAGTTTCTGTCCCTTGGACAGTGTTTGACACTAGGTCTCAATCGAACCCAGTCCTGTGATGGAGAAGGTTGGAAAACTCATGGTAATTCATCCTAAGATGTGAAAATTTAGTCCGACACTGGGTGGCAGCATAGGTCCGACCGGTCACTTCGGACAGTTTGGAACTAATAGAGGACCACATGTTAATGTTCACCGACCCATTCACTATATGACCATTGTTAACGAGGTCAACCAAAATTTGAACAAAAGTGTGTTCAACCTCAGGAGACCAAATAGATGTGTCATCACCTTCAATAGGTTCCATTAGGGCTGGCAAAACAGGTCTGCGGGTCAACCCGTTTACGACCCATCGTGACCTGCAACCCGTTTAAAGCAAACCCAGACACGACCTGTGAAACCTATTTAACAATAATGGGTCAAAGCGGCAGAGAGAGAGGGGGAGAACGGTTGCAAGCGGCGAGCAGAGAGAAAGAACGTCGAGCGGGAGAGAGTGCTGGAAGAAAAAAAATGATGAAAATCTATGGAGGGAGGCGGAGCGAGAGAACAAAAGAACAAAAAAAAATAGGTCGGAAGCTGAAGGGCGGTGCAGCGTGAGAAGTGAGAACGAAAGACGGAAAGAACAGAAAAAAAGGTTAGAAGCTGAAGCGTACAGAGGTTGAGCAAGAAAGACGGACAAGGAGAAAAAAAAAATGAAAGTGATGGGGGTGGGTGATGTTGTCGGTGGAGGATTGAGGAAGAAAAGAAAAAAATAAATAAAGAAAGGATAAAGTTGTCAGGTGTGGGAAAACTGAAAAGTTGAATCTAGAGTATTCTAGTGAATTCCTAGGTGATAATTGGTAAGGTCCGGATGAGGTGGATTCGGAATGGGTAAACAACTGTTTTTTTTTTAAAAAAAAAACTTAAACGGGTTTGGCGGGTGACCTGCAACCCGACCCGTTTAAGCAAGATAAACTGGTCGACCCGTTTACGATCCAAATCCATTTAAGGTAAACCAAAACCCGCTAATTTCGTGTCGTGCTCGTGTCAAATTGTCGGGTCGAGTCAAAATTGCCAGCCCTAGGTTCCATCTATGTAGATGTACGTTCAAGGCATGTTCAATTTTAATAGACAGACATAAGAGTTCACAAACAAATGAAAAAAATGAAACAAGTGTACACATAATAAACTGACATAAATAAAAAACGCTCCAACATATTGACCTTACGCCTCTTGCAGAATACGGGTGAAGCTGGGTGGCAGGATCGTTTGTTGCTCCTTGTCCAATAAGCCTACACAAAATTGCAAACGCACGTCACTTAGAAATTTCATGTTTTTTTCTTCTTCAATAACACACAACAACTTCACGAGTCAATAATAAAACATAAAATCAATAATAAAACACAAAATCAGAAAGTTACAACTTGAGTTTCTACACAGATTTACAAACGCACGATGACTTTGTTTTTTTTTTTTTTACTAACACACAACAACATTAACAAGTCAATATATTATAAATGACTGAGTAATATACTTATATATATATATAATATACTTATATACACAAAACTTCTTATTATAAATGACGGAATAATATACTTATATATATATATGTATTTTGAACGACACAGTAATATACACACACATATATATACATATATATGGGGTTTGTTAGGGGTTCTCCTCCTAGTATTCTCATAGCGTTCTTACAGTCTTACGTAAAACATGATTTGAGAAAAAATAAAATTGTAGTATCATTTTTTTGCCAACAGATTAATTTTTATGAGTTAATATTTAGGTTCCAATACTTTAAAACTTGTTTTTGGATTCAAAACTAAAACCTAAGGGTGGAAGGTTAACCCTTTAAGGATGGTATCACCCAAAATGGATTTGATCATCATAAATTTAGTGCTAATGCTTCAATTTTGGTGCTAATGCCTCAAATTTGATGCTAATGCCTCAAATTTGGTGCTAATGCCTAAAAAAACCGATGGTGGAGGTCACTACAATTTTATTTTTTCTTAAATCATGTTCTATGTAAAACTGGGAGAGCGTTAGGAGAACATTAGGGGGAGAACCCCTAGCATTTTCCCATATATATATATATATGAATGAAACGGTGTAAATTAGAGAGATACCAGACACCACACAAAAACCCCCAGTTTATCTCCGCATCATTCACACATCTACATTAGAAAAATTTCATAGGGGAGATGTAGACAAACCTTCCAAAAACGTGTCTTTGGAGGAGAGCTCGTCTCCGTAGATGCAGAACAATGACGATGTGGCTGCTTGTGAGGAGATGGTTGAGTAAAGGGGATAGAAGAACCGCTACGCGATTCTTCGGACCAACACCCCTCACTTTGGGCTTTGGTCTGCATCTAGGGATGTTATTTGCGGAAGTTGGCTTATATGAATAGTGACCACTGTTGATCTATCAACTCAGAGATGTACTGAGATCGAAGATCGGTGTGGGCATTGATGAGTTGTGTAGAACTTCTTTACTTGGGCATCCAAGATGCACATCTACGGCCTAAGTGGGAGTATATGGCCTACTGAAGAAATGGAGAAGAAGGGCGATGGGATGGAGTGGTCTGCGCCTCGTGAAGGCCTTCTCATGAGAAAATATTTCCTCTGAAAAAAAATCTTCCCAACAGATTTTTCTAAAAAATGCCATTAGTCATCAATTTTCGTAATGAGAGGCATGCTTACACAACACCAATTTGCAGGCATCAACCCAGACTGTTGATCCTTTTGACTATGGGTATAATTTGTATAGATAAATGAGATGGCAGCATCTAATTGGAACAATTATAACTTAACCCACAAGTGGCACAACACGTGATTTAATCTCATTCCCATATCATCTTCTGATCTAATGGTCATAACCTAACCAGCATATCTGACGGCAACAAGCAAGATATGGGGAAATGTAGAAGCGCGTCTTCCAAGTACAGGCTTTAATAAAGGGCTTTGTACTAGTCAGGGAGCAGAAGTCAGGGAATCTTGCTTTAAAGCTTCCCTTTCCTCATGCCAGCTTTGCACTTTCACGTACTCAGCTAGATGTAGAAGCGCCTAAGCACACTTGTCGAAGGTCATGTAAGGGACACATATCCTTATATGAGATGAAATCATGTAAATGGATGGCTCTGAGTTTTTGAATGGAGTGTTTGTGAAATAGTCATACGTTTGAGAGATTACACGGAATCACATCCCATAGCCAAAATAAACTCACACGGATTTGGGTAGTAGTTGGAAGCTTTAAATTTGGTTTGCTTTGTCCGATTAATTTCCTTAACTAGTTGGGGTCAACGGCCACTATTATTTTGGCCGTTGGGATCATCACTCCTGCATTTAGGGCCCTATCTGGGCCATTTATGTTTCTTTTTTGGGGCTTCACAATGATTCCTGTGTTTTTTTTTTTTTTTTTGAGTTTCGAAAATATCAGCCTAAACACAAAACTCACTTGGGTTTCTTAAAAAATCCAAACTCAAAACAAAAATAGCCCTATCCAAACAAGGCCTAAATGTCTTGATCCAGTTACAAATAAAGCTTACCTCTCTAGACATGTTGTGTTTGATGAGACTTCTTTTCCAGCTAAAGATCTTGCAACTGCACACTTTCCATCCAAGCTGTATTCACAAGGTGATTCCCCTTTTCCTTTACCTGTTTTATCAACTTTCAATACCAATCCCTACCTAAGTCCAATAGAAGGTACTCCTTTTGCAACCTAACCTACTCACACTACAAGGTCATCACCTACTGCATCAGAATTGAAAAACGCTAAACAGATAAATATCACAGTTTATGCGGAATTAACGGATATTTTTATCTAAGTTAGCAATCACCAAAATATGAAAAATCAAACACAAAGATTTTGGTGGCGAAGAGAGGTTTTAGAAACAGATCTAAAAGTAAAACCTCTCCGGGGCAGCCAAACCCAGGAAATCACTATCAAAAGATTATCCAGAGATTATAGACACTAGGAACACTTACAACCCTTTGCAAGACCTTGGCTCTGTAAGATCGACAAGCCTACAACTCGTCTCCTTGCTCACAATCTTCTTCAACATGATTCTCCTTTACCGGACCCTTCCGATAGACTTCTCAATTACGCTCACAATCAAACTAACAAAGATCCTCTAAAAGGAAAAAAAACAAGGCTTACAATAATTTTCTTTAAGCACAGCCTCTCACGAACTCTCTAGGGGTGAAAATTCGTGCCTCTCTAATTCTATAGAGATGTATTTATAATAGCCTCACAATCCCTAGACCTAGGACACAGTTTGAAATCATTTAAAATTGTTACAAGTACAGGATGTCCGGACATGGCCTTGCGGAGCTACTTCCTGGAATTTGTGTCCGGACACCATAGTAGCATGTCCGGACATGGCCTGCAGAGGGAGAAAATCGCATTCTGGAAATGCTGTCCAGTCTTGATCAACAGCTCCGATCGATAAGCGTTTGTGGTCCGATTGAGCTGAAACTTTTCAGGCATGTTCATCACACATGAATTCTCATTATGAACGGTGGAGATCGGATTCGGATCTCTCTATATTAGTGTTTGAGCACGTAAACAGTAACCTCTGTATTTTGGAACCAAATTAAGCCAACAAAAAAACTAGCAAGAACCAACCATACCCGATGAAGAACCTGCTGCCTCTGCAGCAACTCATGTGCCTCAGCCATCGATTCCTATGCTTACCAGATCTAGGTCATATATCCAATCAAATCCACCCTCAGTAGAACAACGATCATCCACTTCTGCAGAACCAAATCCTACCTCAACAGCTGCAGCCCAATCTCCTCTTCGGCCATCTCATACAATGACTACCAGGTCTAGAATAGGAAACCTCAAATCTAAATCTTTTTCTGACTACAAGATGTTCTCCTCTAGGTATCAACTACTTAGTTTTCATACTGTGTTACCTGAGTCAGAACCAACTTGCTTGATCCTAGGTGGCAAGATGCCATGAATCTTGAAATCAAGGCACTTCTCTCCAACAAGACATGGACTTTGTGTCCTCGGCCACCTCACCAACATGTTCTTCATAACAAATGGGTGTATAAGATCAAGAGGAAGTCTAACGGAGTAGTGGATAGATTTAAAGCTAGATTGGTTGCTAAGGGCTTTGAACAAAACTATGGAGTTGATTACACTGAGACTTTCAGTCCAATCATAAAACCCTCTACCTTCAGAATTATACTAGCCCTGGCAGTCCTTTAGACAATTGGACATCTCTAATGCATTCCTTCATGGCTCTTTCAATGAGGAAGTGTATATGGAACAACCAAAGGGTTTTGTTGACAAGGAGAATTCTAAAATGGTGTACAAACTGCAAAAGGCAATCTATGGTCTCAAACAAGCCCCTAGAGCCTGGTTTCACAGATTGTCCTGCTACTTACTTGATATAGGCTTCACTGTATCTCTAGCTGACACTTCTTTATTTATTTTTATCACTGGCAACATTAAAGTCTTTATGTTGATATATGTGTATGATATAATTATCACAAGGACACATCCCCAGTTGATTACTAAGGTTGTTGGGCTAATGCAGAAGGAATTTTCTGTTAAAGACTTAGGCTCTCCAAGTTTCTTTCTTGCCATACAGGTTACTCGAAGCTCTGCAGTACTTCATCTCTGCCAAGCAAAATGTGTTACTGACATACTCAACAGAACCAAGATGACTGAACCAAAGCCTGCAAAGTCCTCATGCCCATCTTGTTCTCAGTTGTCCAGATTGAATGGAGAGCCCTTGCTTGATCCTTTTGACTATAGAAGTGTAGTAAGAGCTCTCCAATACTGCACTCTAACTCGACCTGATATTGCCTTCTCTGTGAATCAGCTTTGTCAACATATGCATTACCCAACTGCCACTCATTGGTCAGCAGTTAAGAGAGTTCTTAGATACCTCAAGAACACCCTAAACCATGGCTTGTTTTACTCCAGCACAAACCTTCAACTGAATGCCTTTTGTGATTCAGATTGGGCTGGCTATCCAGATGATAGAAGATCCACTTCCAGCTTTGCACTCTTTCTTGGTAATTGCTTAATCTCCTGGAGTTCAAAGAAACAACCTGTGGTCTCAAGATCAAGCACAGAGGCTGAGTATCGATCCCTAGCAATTACTACTACTGAGCTATTTTGGTTAAGAATGCTATTTCAAGAAATCCAGATTCCTCTTCCAAAGGCTCCAGACGTATGGTGTGACAATGTAAATGCACTATCCTTGGTTGCTAATCCAGTTTATCATGCTAGAACAAAGCACATCAAAGTTGATTATCACTATATCAGAGAAAAAGTGCTCAACCAAGACATCATAGTACCCTTCATCTCCATAGCAGATCAGATTGCAGATGTATTCACCAAAGGCTTGTCTTCAGCTCGTTTTCTGTTTCTTAAGTTCAGGCTACAAGTGACTTCATCCCCTTTTACCTTGAGGGGGCATGTTAAGAATACAACTAATTTGCCTACTGATGAACCCTTCCCAAGATTCTCCTGAAGACTTCTCGACAACTCTTTCTTCTATATCCTTTTTCTAAGTTTATTGCATTCAAACTCTCTTATTTTTGAATTTCATATTAGCATTAAGTTTTGTAATAGGATTATGATTGTTAGATATCTCATTCACATCAACTTATGTTATCAAAGTTGGTGATGGATTATAATTGTAATTATGTCTCTATATAAGCTTAATAAGAGAGCAACACAATTTATTTCCGCAAAATCAAGTTCTTTAAGAACTCTTTTACATAAAAGGTGGGAAATGAGAAGATGAAAGGTCTTGGAAGTTTTGAAGCCTTAATAGAATGTCTAGGATTATGTACTAACCTCTAAGTTCAACTCTTTCTTTGTTGCATTCCTTCTCAGGTATCCAAATTGTGAAATTCTAGATACACTCCAACTATCCACCTGCGCCAAGGGACAAGATCAAGTTCACTTATCAGACATATGCATACATGTGTATATGCATGCATGCATGCATATGTAGGGAGAGAGAGCTAATATGAGATTTACTCATATAATTTGAGAACTTGTCCAGGGTAAATCCGGCCATACCAACAACTACGTGCACTGGGGCGCTATAATTGTTGTGATCATATGTGTCTATCCCATTTTTATCTTTTCTAGGCAAAGCCTTGCATTCATTTTCGTATACCGAGCAAGATCTATCATAATTATGGACATGGCCAAAGAGAACCAAATCAACCTGGTTAATAGCAACCAAACAGAGCCAAGTTCACACCAAGTCAAGTAGGGGAAGAGTACATACATTTCATAATCAAAGAAAAGATAACTAGTTAGCCCAAAGGGACTTACTTTGTCTTTCGAGAGTAACCATTTTACTTCCTCCACAAAATTTTCATCAATGTTAAAGACACCATCTGAGGAAGAATACATTGGTCTATGCCTGTAATTTAAAAATGTATTAGAAACAAGCCATTTGATCCATTTTTGAGCAATGCTCTGCAGCTTGCTCAATTCAGACGGCTCCACAGCAAGAAGCTGCAGCACACTTTCTGGCTTTATTCTCAACTTTGGAGGACATAGGCAGCCTGCTTCATACAGGCTGCTTGGCGGCGGCACAAGAGGAGGATGGCGGTAAAAGATCTCAACATGAGGGAATGCTTTGCTTTGAATCAGAAAGAGGTGGATGAGACAGGGCAAGAAGAAGAGGAACATTCTTCTGCCGGTTCAAGTCCTTCTCAGGCAAGAATGAACCTGGGGATCATAATACTAGCTTCAAGGTTTGCTGCAAACACAAGGAGAGGAGCTTATAGGATAAAAGATGAGATGCCAAAGTTAAGGAAACCCGAAGAGCCTGACTTCTCTACTGAGCCTTATGAATGAGTGTATAGCTACAAAATCAGAAGATAGTTTGATGCTGTATACACATTTTAAATAAAGAAAGCCACAGGCACAATTTAAGCTATATACCAACATCATGAGTTCACCACCTCCCACTCTTTTAAAGGGGGATGTCTTGGATTTAAATCATAGGAAGAGAGGGATCTTATGAGGATTTAACCTATATCTCAAAAGAATTGTGAAAAGATTGAGGCATTGCTATAGTTATATCTGAATATAGGGATTGCCTTTCATCAAAACTATTTGTATCCACAATATTCACCTAGTTAGTAAGGCGGACATAGTTAATTATATAAGAATAGTACAATACACAATGTTAAGTAAATTTACTTTGCAGGTGAAATTAAGTTCACCTTAATAAGGGTTCATTTCATGATTTTGTTATAAAATTGCAGGATTTGAATAATTTGAAATGTGAGGGAAAGTATTTGCCTATGATGCATCAATAAGGCAAAGAGGAACTCTTGTTGATTGGGGGAAATTGGCTAAAATTTCACATTAATAGGCTTTTCTTCTCTTATTTATTTTAAATTTTTTACACTTTTTTAATGTAAAAGAAAGTTCAAATGCTATGAAGAAACAGGGTAATTGAGGCTATTTGCAGAGGGCAATTGAATGCAAGCATGCAACCCTTAATAATATAACATTATGTGGTAGAGTTAGACAGGAAATCATTCATGGTAACGCCACGCAAATTTACTTGTTGTCTCTCCAAGTATGATTAAGTAGATTTTATATTTGCCTACGAAACATGCTGTGCATGCACTTGTGAGGTTTGTGTCCCACGTTGAGAAAGTATAAAGACTGAAAGTGGTTAATATACCTAAGTGGATCCAAGCCCATTAGCTTAGGCTTTTGAGTTAGAAGTGGTGTCCTAATATGTATATTAATTTACAATTGTTTGACTCCCCTTTGGTGTTTCTCTCCCTAACAAAACGATTTGGATGTTTTGGAACTTGGGTTTGTATATTTGTTACTTTTCCTGTTTGGGAATTTTATATTTGCCATTTGTGATGCATACATGTAAGAGGCTCTTGTCGTTGTGTCTGGACTTTGAACATTGGCATTGGAGAGATCTTGTTGCTCCTATTTCTTAATGTTCTTGCTGGTTCATTTAATAGCATACAAGTGTCTATTAAATTAGTTTGGTGAACGTGGGACTGAGCTGATTATTACAGTTTACAGATTTGCAAATCATTACAAAAAGGTATGTAACATGATATTTTCTTGTCTGCATTGTTTCCTCCTCAGTCAAAGAATACATTAATGGATACAAGAATAGTAAACAGTTTTCTAGTGAATTGAGATTGGTGAAGTGTTTTTTGTAAGTGGATTTCGCCAATAGGAAGAGATTCAAGGTTTTTTCCAATATGTTTGAGATTTGGACCAGAAAAATGGAAAAATATCTCATTCTAATCTTTCATCTGTGTGTGAAATAATCAAACGCATTCCATTTCGTTGGTGTTATCAATTAAAATTTGAATAAATAACATCTTAATGACATGGCTCACTGTCCTTGTAATCTTATTGAAGGGAAAATAATATTGATTAACTAGCTTGTAGTTTATATGACATATTCTAATATGCAAACAAGCGTGTATGTTTGTGTTTGACCTTGTGTTTAATAGGCGAATACAGAAAGATGTATAGGTCCCTAAGAGTTAGCTCAATCAGCTAGGAACCACGCCTTATGAAGCGAAGGTCACTAGTTCGAATCTCCCCTCCCCGTCTTGTGTGGACATGTCAAAAAAAAAAAAAAAAAGATGTATAGGGAAAATAAACTTTTTACCTTGTGTTTTATTTGACCTGCATTTTTTTATATGATGTTGTGCTTTGTTACTTTCTAATCTGCGTTCTCAAATTCTTCGTAATTTGGCCTTGTAGTGTTTTACAACAGAAATTCTAGAGGGATATGATCTGCAGAGAAAATTGCTGTTCTTCAATCACCATCAGGTGAATAATTTCCCTTAAGTTATGATCTATCTATTTTTGGGTGTGTTCTTGTCCTTAACTTATTAAGTTTGTTGAGTTTTAGTAATGAAAGAACCATTTGATCTTTTTTTAGTTTCTAAGTGAAGGGTACTGGTAATGGGGATAGGACTTCTGCACTTCTTTTTGTCCTTTTCATTATTTTTGTGCACACTGCTTGAGGCTCCGCTATTCCCTTTATTGTCACTTCGTTTTTATCCATGTCTATCATAATTCACAGCCCCCTCCTCTCCTGATCACAACAATAAACAGAGTTATATCACTAACTATCAAGTGATCATTCTAATTGTACAACACTAGTATAGATTATCAAATAATAAAGAAAGAAAAAGGGAAAGTGGGGAACCTCTAATTTTCATTATGGATTTCTCGATCTTCTTGGCACATCCAACACAATGCAAGTCCACGTACAAGACAAATGGAGAAGGTGGCTTTGGCTCTTCCTCCTTCTCCTCCTCTGCCTTTTTCTCCTCTGCTTTCTCTTCTTTCTTCTCCTCTGCTGTCTCCTGCTGCTTATCCTCTGCCTTAGCTTGTTCCTATACCAATTAAGCACAAATGCAGAACAATCAATAAGATTCAAAAGAAATGCAGCCCAAAAATGGACAAAAGTTTTGATTGAAATGCAAAAACACCCGACCTGTTTAGCTGGTAATGCTGTCTATACTAGTTGTAGAACTGGGTCCTTTCATCTACAGGTCTACAGCCCCTGAGTATATATTTCAATATATGACTTAATTTTAAATGAAGAACTGGACTTTTCAATCACAATCAGGTGAATAATTTTGTATATATCATTAATTTTTGAATGCAGCTCCCACAGGTTTCGGAGGAGGTTGCCATTGCTGTTTTGGATTTTTAGCATGCAATAATTTGGTAATTTTTAACCAAACATAAACTTTTATTTGGAAATTTTTCCTTTATCCTACTCACTTTAGCTTCCACCATCTGTTTTGGACACAAGAGGAGATGCTTACAAGGAGATGTTTGGGGCAGCTGAGCTTTGTGAATTCTCTTCAACTAAACAAGGATTCCTAGGTCCTAAGGCTTGTTGATGAAAGCAAAAGCACTTAGCTTCATTGGTTACAATAGACCATCACATTAGCAGTGTAAATGAGATGGGCAGTTTGTGTAGAAAAGCTTTTGAGAAAAACCAAGGACATGAAGGAAGGTGATTGAAAACAGTTCGGCAAAATTGCTGGCTCTCTTTTGCTTTTGCAGCGAACAATTAGGTCATATAGATTAGACAGGAAGGTGGTGCCTATGCTTCTGGAAAAATTGGGATAAGGCTTGATTAGAGTCTGGCTTGGACAATTAATTACTGGGATCCCTGCTTTGTGGTTCATGACAGATGGTAAACGTTGGGGCCTATTTTTTTCCATGTGTGTTGTGAATTCTCGGTGATGTTGTTAGTGTAAATTCTTTGTAATGGATGAGCTAAGCAATGAGGAGAAACTTAGTTGTAGTTCATTTGAAATCTGAAATTTCTTGTAATGATGTTTATTTTAGTTGATTTTTCCATTGCATTGGAATGAATAAATAAAGTTGAAAGTTACAGTTTTCTGGTCCAATTTAAGTTCTTCAAATTGCATGTTTTGTTATAAAATTGAGGTCCTCTACGAATGCTTGAGTGTTTAGTTGAGGTTATTTGGGATTGAATTTAGAGTAATTGAGAATTTAAAATGCATAATTTTTTTAATTTTTTTTTAGTTTTTCTATTTAGAGGAAAGAAATGTTAGAAGGTGGCTTGTGATTGGTATCATCGCAACACAGAAAAATGGAAAGGGTACTTAAGGGTCCATGACCCACAAAATTTTAAATGAATTAATGGTATGACAATTAACACCACTTATGCTCAAAAGCCTCAAATATTACATGCTTCTTACTCATTTTGTGCTAGTAAATTCTCTCAAGTTGCCTTTTAAATGGAGGCTTTGAGCTATAATATCAAATTCTGACTTGAATGAAATGTCAATTAATAAGACTCTTTCTTAGAATAAATCATTTAACAAATTAAAATATCTTTATTTTAATGGAGTTTCTTAATTAAGCCATTTAGTTCCTATATATAATCAGAAAATAGGTAAATTGTTTAATTCCTATAAATTGTTTGTGTACAAATTAAACTCAAAAGTGAGAATAAATTTGAGTGGGGCAAAATCAAATGGCCAAGAAATATAAGGGAAAACCTATGGTGGTGATAATGGAGTTGATTGTCTTGATAGTGTTTGAAGTGCAAGCTAATAACCTTATCCTATCTTCTCTGTGCACCTCTTCACTTCCCAATTGCCTTCTCCATCCCTCTCAACTTGATGTTAATGGACGTATTGGCAAATTAAATTACTGCCTTCGAAAGGAACTTGGAAAGTGTAATAAAGAACATGGAACTGAAAGCCTTGAATTTAATTAGGAATGTGTCATTTATAATTTTTTTTCGGTGCCCTTATAAGCTCCAATCTGAAGGTAGTGACATCAAAGTTTATGCTTGTGTACGTTAGAAAGTGCATGAATTTGTGTGTTCCAAAATTGGAAGAGTTAAACATCGATAATTATGGAACCTGTTTATTCGACTGTTATGAAAAGTGCATCAACAAGAAGAAGGATTGATATCTCGTCTTATGCAGAGCCAATGAGCTGTGAGGTCTTGTAAAAGATGAATTCCTCGCTTTTATGTTATCTGATTTATAAATTAAGCTTGTCTAACTCTTTCAATTTATGTTGATGATTAATTTCAGGGTAAGAGAAATAAGATGGAATTGCAGGTTTTAGGGATCTTGGACTTGGTGTAGATATATAACAACTCTTTGTTTAATAGCTCTTTTTGTTTGCCTCTGTTCAGTTATAATGATATGAAGATGCAAAGATACTCTTATTCGATATTTTGTTTGGATTGTAATTTTGTTTTCTGGCCATGATGGACTTGGACTCGGGTAATTAAGGAGTTGTTCATGTTATTAAAGTATTCTTAGGGTGATTGAGAGTATGCTAATCTTATTTGGTTATGCGTTAGACTCATCTGCTAATAACTTCTTGTTTATGTAGTTTTTATATTACATTTTTCTTTTGAGTGCTTGAACAAAACCATGCAGGCCACTACCATCCAATTGATTTGAAAGCAATTGTCTCATAGAAGTTTGAGACAGGGGATTGGATTTTTGTCTTTTTATTTTTTATTTTTAGCAACGTTTTGTTTTGTTTTGTTGAAACAGATAGATGTTAATGGTTTTAACACTTTCTTTGAAACAATGTGTGAAAAAAATATTCTAATTTTAAAGCGACCCATGACATAATATTAGACACCTTAAATGTCTCTCCAAAAATAAAATCATTCTAGAGGCCAGCCAACTCCAAACGCTCAAACGCCTGTTTTGGTTTCATTCAGTAGATCCGATGGTTCTCCAACACTACTCCATTTTGGTTCTCTACCCCTGCGCTGACCACAGTTGGTGGGTGGCATGGACATTACTTTGTAGAAAAGACAGAAAACAACTGAGAAAAAGAGAAGGCCCTGCAAAATGAAAAGGAAAAAATGTAAATCAAACAAGAAGGAAAAAGGAACAGAGCAATTTCGTGGACATTGCTTTTGAAGGAGCGATCAAGTGCAAGAATACACAAATATTTCATTCTACGTGCTCTACTTTTTTGTGTGCGTGGTTTTACCATTAAAAAAAAAAAAAGTAACCAAATTTGGTACTCATGAGTCTACACTTGAAAATATATGGTGATAATGGAGTTAATTATCCTGATAGCGTTTGAAGTACAAGCTAATGACCTTGACCTTGCCCTACCCTCTCTCTGCACCGCTTCACTTCCCAACTATATTTCTCATCGCTCTCAACTTGATGTTATGGGTCGTAGGGGCATGTTAGATAAATGCATTCGGAAGGAACTTGGAAAATATATAAGAAAATATGAACTTAGAAGCGTTGAATTTAATGAGTATTTCATTTATAATTTTTTCCGGTGCACCTATAAGCTCCAATCACTTGTTACTATTAAATTTAGGGATGCCATATTTTATGCTCATGTTAAAGAGTGCATGGATTTGTGCTTTCCAACATTGGGAGACCTTAACATCGATGTAGCTTGTTTATTCAACTATTATGAAAAACGCATCACCAAGAAGAATTAAGATGTTGTCTATATGTAAAATCAATGAGATTCGAGGTCTGGTAAAAGATTCCTAACTACTTTTCTCCTCGTGCATAAATAAATTTATCCTTCAGGACTTGTTCCCAAAGCCTCCCTATTTTTTTCTTCTTCTTTTTTTCTCTCTGTCTCGTTCTCACGCTCTCTGTTTGTCTGTTCTGCGATGAAGAGTAAAATAAGAAACCAATAATTAGAGGAGAAAAGAAGACGCGTGAAGGTTGAATGGGAGAAAATGTGTGAAGAAAAGAGAGAAAATAACGAAAAGAAAAATAATAAAGAAAGGGAAGTGGTCGGCAAATATAAGGAAAAGAAAAAGAAAAGAAGAACCGAGCGGGGGACAACAGCTAGCGCCAATGGAGGAAGAAAATAAGGAAAAAGGAGAAATAATAATATACGTTTGATAAGGGGTTGAAGTATTATTATTGCACCAAACTTACCCCACTATCACGTATTAAAAGCTTATGTAATCCCACTCAAAATTTAAGTTAAAAGTGTATTAAAAATTTAAGTAGCCAAACTTTAGTTGAATTTGTATTATTGAGAAATTATTAGCTCTAGAATATTGTATAGTTTTCCGTTGTGTAGGATTATTTTAGCATAACACTCAGGAATTTATAAGAAAAAAAAAAGGGGGGAAATTACATTTTACCCCCTGAAGTATCCACTCATTGTCACTTTTGCCTCTAAAGTTTAAAATGTGACACTTTACCCCCCACCCGAACTTTCAAATTGTGACAATTTAACCCATTTAGCCTATTTTTTCCCAAAATGCCCCCATCACATTTTTTTTTTAAAAAAAAAATCCAAAAAAAGATGAAAAAATCCAAAAAATATGCTGGGGTGGTCGACCCACCCCATAGGTGGTGGCCGGCCACCCCGTTTGGCCTGGGGTGGTTCAGCCACCCCCAGGTTGGCCGGTCTGGGGGCGGTCAAACCACTCCCAGTGGCCCAGGGGGTGGTTCG
>CM017324.1:26168943-26212391 GCA_006937295.1 Carpinus fangiana
TTTTTTTTTTTTTCCCTTTTGGGTGGTCGGACCACCCCCAAGGGCCTGGAAGTGGCTTCGGCCACCCCATACCAGCCGTAGGGGGTGGCTCCAGCCACGCCTTGGCCGAAAATGGAGTGGTCCGGCCACCCCATTTTTGGGCAAGGGGGTGGCTGGAGCCACCCCGATTTCCTTCCTTTTAAATTTTTTTTTTTTTTAATTTTCCTTCTTTAAAAAAAAAAAAATCCTAAAATGGCAAAAACTACGCCATTTTGGGCAAACGACGTCGTTTTGGCGAGCCCAAAATGGCATAGTTTTGGAGTGAAGGGTATAATGGGCTAATCATGCCTTAAAGGGTTATAAGTGAGAGAAAATGAAAGATTAGGGGGGATAAGTGAGAGTTTTTTTGGTTCATTGGTTGATTATGTAAACGGGTGGAAGTTGGGGGGTCTTCTAAAGTTTCCCCTGATTTAATTTTTAAACTGAAACACATTTTTATTTATTATAAGTTAAAAAATGCATGTAAAAAAATTTATCATGTCTCTTTAAATAAAAAGTCCTACTAAATGTTATACGTTATTGAACATGTTAAATTAAATTTGTTCCTATAGTTTGAAATGAAAAGTATAAAAAAAGCAATAGCAAGAAGAAAACGTTATTCAAATTATTAAAACATTAATAAAAAATTAGTAAATGTGAACAAAAGTTTTTATTTTTATTTTTTTATGAATACAAAATAAAACAAAATCTTCTACTTAACGTTTAAAGCAATTAAAGAAATCATTTCACATCTTGGTCATTGTTAAATTATCTCTTTCAGACGAAAAAACATAGTTGTTCAAACGAGACTACAAATGAGGTTCTTGGAAATTCTTGTTTATCGAGCTCGTCTAAACATGCTTGCAAACGAGACTACAAACGAGGCTCTCAAAAAAAAAAAGAATTTTTCGAGCATCTAGACGGCCTTTCTTCTTGTCCGAACTACGGAATCATTTCACATATTGGTCATTGTTAAATTGTCTCTTTTAGACAAAAAAACATAGGCGTCCGAACGGGGCTCAGACGAGACTGCAGATGAGGCTCTTGGAAATTCTTATTTATCAAGCTCGTCCGAACGGGCTTGCAAACGAGATTGCAGACGAGGCTCTTTGGAAAAATAGAATTTTTTGAGGGTCCGGATGACTTGTCTTCTCGCTTGAACGGCGGCACTTTGACCACCATTTTGCTTACCGAATTACGCCAACAAAAACTTATAGAGAGTATGCAAATCTTAGTTGGTATGTATTATAAAAAAAGCTTCTGTGATGTTCATCAGTGTTCTTTATATTATATTAGATAGGATTTGGATTTTATTTCACGTTCTTTGTTGAAATGGTGTAACACCCCGATTTTTCTTGTTCTTTATTTCTTTCTCTCTGTGTCGTTCTCACGCTCTCTGTTTCTCTGTTCTGCGATGAAGAGAAGAGGGGGGGAGTAAAATAAGAAATCATTAAAGGAGAAAAGAAGACGCGTGATGGTTGAACGAGAGAAAACGTGTGGAGAAAAGAGAGAGAAAAGAAAGAATAAATAAAAGAAAAGAAAGGGAAAAAGAAGGAAAAGATAGGGACGGCGCCGTGGAAGTGGAGGAAGAAAATAACGAAAAGAAAAATAATGAAGAAAGGGAAGTGGTGGAGCTTGTCGGCAAAGATACGGAAAAGAAAAGGAAAAGAAGAACCGAGCGGGGGACAACAGCTAGCCCGAATGGAGGAAGAAAATAAGGAAAAAGGAGAAATAATGTGCGTTTGATAAGGGGTTGAAGTATTATTATTGCACCAAACTTACCCCACTATCACGTATTAAAAACTTATCTAATCCCACTCAAAATCCTCACTTAGCTTACTCACTCCAGTGCCAGAAGTTCATAGGGGACGGTATTTTCATTTTTTATTATTTTGTTATTATTATATATGATAAAGACAATTTAAAATATAAATGAAATGTTTTATTACGTGTAAGAAAAATTATATCAATGAAATTTCATAAATATGTATCAATATTGATATATTCGTATCTTCAAGAGGTAGCTCAATCGGCTGGGACCACGTCTCATGAAGCGGATGTCACTTGTTCGAATCCAATTGATATATTAGTAAGATAACACCTAGGTACTAATATATATATATATATATATAAAAATATAAAAAATAAAATAAAAAGGTTAAAGTTGTGCAAAGCCTAAAAACAGTTGGTGACATTTTTTATTTTTTATTTTTGGCTTAAAAGCCCTTTTACAATTCAACCCATTTAACAAACTACCAATTTTCCAACTAAAAACGCAGAATTATAAATGCAAAGGGGGTGGCTCCCGATTAGCTTATTTGGATTATCATCACTTGGTACGTGATCATGAAAATAGGAGCTTCTCTTCAAGGCTTTCGTTGCTATTCTACTTTTACCAAATTCAATCTTTCGGCAACTTCTATCCACATTTAGATATAGTTGTTGGCTATGTTGTATACCTCTTAACTCTTATAGAAAGTATGACGAAAGGAGAAATGAAAGAGAGAAGCTGACCGAGAGGAGAAGAAGAAGAAGAAGAAAAATAGAGGAAGAGGTTTTTGTGCAATTAGTGTAATACATGTAACAATTGTGCCTGGTGTTAAAATATTAATTGAATAATTAAATTTATTTATTTTTATCAGTTTAAACTAGCTTTTGAGATAAGTCGTACTATAGCACGTTGATGGTAGAGATATTTGTCTGAGATTCCAAAGTTCACCGTAATATATATATATATTCAGGCATATATCTTGACTCTTAATAATTACTTAACCCAAAAGCAAAAAAGAAGACTCTTTAGTTTGCTACACTATCCCATAATTTGGCTCAAATTTTCGTCAACATTTTGGTGGTTGATGAATTGTGTAGCGAATGTAATAGATTCCAATCATATGATAGATTTTCTAACCACGTGTACTAAGATATGATATAATATGCTCTTATTACTCCAAATTAAGGACAACATCTTTCAAACCAATTAAGTTGTCATTAATGTCTGTAGATAAAACTGGAATTGGATGCAACAAGTGTTTGAGATGTAAACATAAAAACGCCCCCTTAATTTGCCCCCTTAATTTGTTGATATCATACGATGTTTAGGAAATATTAGTAGAATGTTTGATAGACGGCAAGATCAATTCATTATTAGCTCTAATTAAACCATATATAAGATACAATTGCTATTTTCTAATTTAATTGACAGAGGGTTTAAGAGTTAAACTCATTCTCTTTTCAAGACACGACGATGCCTGTGCTATTGATGGTTGGGTGGTGGAGTTGCTTTTATGATGTTTACATGGTGCCTGTGGAAATGCTTTTTATTTTATTTTAAATTTTGTTGGGGGTGGTTTTCTTTTTCTTTTTTTTTCCTGGGTAAAGAGAGAGGTGTATTGATGAGAAAAAAACACAGCCCTACAAGTGGTGCTGATGAACTTTATTGGATTCTGGAAATCTTTTTATTTTTTTATTTGTCTTTCTTTCTTTTTTTTTTTTTCCCAGTAAAGAGAGAGCATTGGATTCGTTGGTTCCTTGAAAGTGGCCAATTATGATGGACTCCACTCAAAATAGAATTTGTATATCCAACGGCTGTGATGAGAATGATGTGAATTATAGTGTATTGGGTCCAAGTAATCATGACAAAAGAAAAGCATTCACATGCCAAGCCCCCAACAAACGTCCAATCTTCTCTCAGCCGTTTGAAGTTGTTGCCATTTGCAACTTTTGAGACTCCTCAAGCTTTCACACAAAAAAAACCCACTACTTCTGCGTTTGAGAGCTTCGCTATGCGAGAAAAGAGAGATTAGGCTGTAAATAAATATTATGCTCAATCATTTTTAAATATTATGACAATTAATATTGTGTCGACCAATTATCCCTAGACGCTATTAGCAATGAGTTTTTTTGGTCACAGAAAGCTGAATTTCTCATCATGAGATGCAGTACCTGACAAGAAAAAAATAAACTAGAAAAATAACTTTTAATCTATATTTATCGCAGGAAATATGTAATCTCCTACCACAGGGTGTCTTATATCATCAAAATGGTGACTTTTGTGGTAGGAACAGCAACTTCTGTAGTTTTAATATCTTCACATTGCTACACTATTTTGTAGGAATAGCAAGTGCTACATATAATCCATTACGACTGTTGAATGATTTATGAGAGCTTCTCATTTCGGGCAATTAGCTAAACAATTATAAACATTGCAGGAAATGTTTATTATGTTCAACTTTAATGGTTTAAATAATTATAATAAACTTTATTTTCTTTTAGGGGTTACCTTAATGGTTCAATAGTAATAACTGGTGTTGCTAATGAAACAGAAACACAGCCCCACAACTACAAGTGGGGCTTTTATTGGATTGTGGAAATCTTTTCCTTTGTTTCTTTGCCTTTCTTCTTTTTCCTGGTAAAGAGAGAGAGCTTCTTTTTCTCTGTCGGTTGCATTATTTGACAAGGTATGCAAGTGTTTGTATCACCACCAATGGACCAATTCAAAGCTGCGATGACAATTATCTATCTCTCAAATGGCTAAAAATATAGTAATTAACTATTTGCTTTAGGAGCTTTGTAAACTGTTTCTAGGCTTGCGTCTAAACTTGAATGAAAAGCTCGAGCCTTAAGAACAAGTTATATGGTAATAGAGAATAAGGCATGTGATTGGAACATACAAAAACAGGGATTAGGCTATAAATAAATATTATGCTCAAGCATTTTCAAATATCTTCTACTTAAGCTGCAGGTTTTATTGTTTTCTTATTTTTTTAAAAAAAGCTATCTTTCTTGCAGCTTGGGGTCTTATTTATTTTTTCTTTTCATTTAAATCATTTTTCTTCCTATTTGCTAGAGCAAATATGGTTTATTATTATTATTATTATTTTCTTTTTTGCAGAATGTTATTATTGGATGAATCCCTATCATGTTACGGAGTAGTTGTTGTGTCTTATATGGAAAATATGAGGCTGAACTTGTAAGACTTTGTTTGTTTGCACAAGATTCAAATACCAAGCTCTGACTTGCCTCTGTTTTGTGCTTCTAGGATCCTTTTCCTATATCATGCTAAATTCCAATGTCCTAATTGTATGTATGAAAATTTTAAAGATGTGTTTGTTAGCCTATGGCGAGCTCGATTTTGTATCTAATCCAGTTTAAATGAGATTTTTATTTTTTAGGCTTAGTTCATAGAGTAGAGGTGCCTTTGGTACTGTTTCTCTCGAAAATAGTAAAACTTCGTTGAAATTCTGTGGACGTAGCCCTTAGAGCATTCACATCAGCTCCCCTATATGTGGTTTTCTTCCCTAAGTTTAGGGAAAATATAAAAAAAGTCACAAAAAGTCACCCACAACAAAGTTTATACATCACCTCTAAACATTAGGATCGCTATAGTACAACACAACGTATAGGGTTGCACTGTAGCAATCTTTGTGCTTATTAAAATTAAAAAAAAAAAAAAAAAAAAACTCAATCCTTTTCCTGAATCATTAAAACAATAGAGAAATAAAGAAAAATAAAGAAATAATATTTAATTAGTATAAAGAATGATAAAGAGAATCTATTGTGGCCAGAGTGTATGCATATAGATAGGGAAGTAAAAACTAAAAAGTAGTTTTGATCCTTAAATTTAGGAAAAATGGCAAGGAAACTGCTAAGAATGCTCTAAACAAAAAACACGTAAATCTCCATATTTTGTAGTTGTTTGTTTTGTGCATTCTTTTTATTTTCTAAATCTTACTGATTCTGAAAAATATGATATGATAGATTTTCTATTAAAATATGATATAATATGCTAGCTCTTATAAGTCTTGTTACTCCAACGTCATACATCTTTCAAACCAATTAAGTTATCATGTTGTCTGTAGATAAAATTGGATGCAACATGTTTTTCAGATGTAAACATAAAAACACCCCTCAATTTGTTGATATCATATGATGTGTAGGAAATATTAGTGGAATGTCCGTTGGTTGCTTGAATGTGGTCATTTATGGTGGACTCCACTGATTTAGTGAGGCATCAAAAGAAAAATTAAAAGAAAATGCTTTTTATTTTATTATAAATTTTGTTGGGGGTGGTTTTCTTTTTTGGGGTAGGGGTAGGGAATGGGTTTGGGTTGGTGCCAGTGGAGGGTGGTGGTGTTCTTTAGAAATAAAAATTATTTGCTTTATTTTTTTCTTATTTATTTTACAAATTGGTTCCCTTTTAGTTTCTTTAAGTGGCTGACGTAAGGGTTCAAGAGTTAATAAACTCATTATCTAAAAAGTAGTACAGAGAGGTGTCCTACAAGTAGTGCTGATGAACTTTATAGGATTCTGGAAATCTTTTGGTTTTTTTTTTGTCCGTCTTTTTTTCTTTTTTTCCTTGTAGAGAGGGAGCTTTGAATGTGGCCAATTATGGTGGACTCCACTCAAAATAGAAGGCTGAGACGCGCATTATTTGAACGACTTGTAAACAAGTCTTTGTATATATATATTTTGGACGAATAAAGTATTTGTATATCCAACGGCTGTGATGAGAATGATGTGAATTACAGTGTATTGGGTCCAAGTAAACATGACAGAAGAAAAGCATGCACATGCGAAGCCCCCCACAAACGTCCAATCTTCTTCTTAGCAGTTTCAACTTCTCGCAATTTGCAACTTTTGAGACTCTTCAAGCTTTCACAGAACAGAAGAAACCTTTGCAACTACTTCTGCGTTTGAGAGCTTTGCTATCTTTGCATCCTTTCGTGATTTAATTTTCTTTTTCACAAAGAAAGCCATGCCAATTGGAGAGATTTTCCTTGCTGCGTTCCTCCAAGTGCTGTTTGAAAAACTGCTGTCTCCGGAGTTGCTGAAGTTTGCACGTCGATACGAGGGACTTGGAGAAAAGCTGGGCAAGTGGAAGAAAACGTTGTCAAGAATCGAAGCCGTGCTTGATGATGCGGACCAGAAGCAACATACTGAGAGGGCAGTAAAACAGTGGGTGGATGATCTTAGAGACTTATCTTACGATGCGGAGGATATACTTGATGAATTCGCCACGGAAGCTTTGCTATGCGAATTGAAGGGAGAAAATCAAGCCAGCACAAGCACAAGTAAGGTACGCAACCTCATCCCTGCTTGTTGTACTGGTTTGACTCCACATGCTCTTAAGCTCAACATTAGGCTGGAGTCAAAGATCACTGAAATTACCAATCGATTCAACGATTTGGTGATGCAAGAAGATGAATTGAGATTATTGAAAGGAACTGCTGATCATGGTAGGTCATATAGGAAAACAGGGACTCTGGCGCCGACTTCTGTGGTCACTGAACCTCATGTTTATGGCAGGGACAGCGATAAAGAGGCTTTACTTGAACTGTTGCTGAGTGAAAAATGTAGGAATGCTCAACTCTCTGTGATTCCTATACTCGGTATGGGGGGTATAGGAAAGACAACTCTTGCCCAGCTTTTATTCAATGATAAAAAAGTGCAAGGCCTTTTCGATCTAAAATCATGGGCTTGTGTTTCTGAAGATTTCAATGCTGAGAGAGTCACAAAAACAATTTTACAACATTTCACCTCTGAAAACTGTGATGGAAAGGATCAAAATTGGTTGCAAGTCAAACTCAAGGAGAAATTGGAAGGGAAGAAGTTTCTAGTCGTTTTAGATGATCTTTGGAATGAGAAATACAATGATTGGACTGTCCTTCGTGCTCCTTTCCTAGTAGGAGCACCGGGAAGTACAATTATCATCACAACTCGCAATGGGGAAGTTTCATCAATGGCGGGTACCGTTCTAGCTTACCATTTGCAAGTGTTATCAAATGATGCTTGCTTGTCTTTGTTTACCCAACATGCATTGGGGGCAAACGATTTTAGTGCACATACAAACCTTCAAGATATTGGTGAGGAAATCGTTAAAAGGTGCAATGGCTTGCCTTTGGCGGCAAAAACCCTCGGAGGCCTTCTACGCACTAAACATGATCCTAATGAGTGGAAGGATGTGTTGGAGAGCAAGATATGGAATATACCTAAAGAAAAAAGTGAAATTATTCCAGCTCTTATGTTGAGCTACCACCATCTACCTTCACATTTAAAGAGATGCTTTGGGTATTGTTCAATACTTCCAAAGGACTATGAATTTGAAGAGCAACAGTTGGTTCTTTTATGGATGGCAGAAGGTCTAATTCAGCAACGAAAGGGGGACAAGCAACTAGAAGATTTGGGTAGCCAGTATTTTCGTGATCTATTATCAAGGTCCTTTTTCCAACAATCAAGTACGGAGAAATCAAGATTTGTAATGCATGACCTCATTAACGATTTGGCTCAATGGGTTGCAGGAGACATATGCTTTAGAATGGAAGATAGAATTGAGAGCATCAACAAAGGAACAATTTCTAAAAAAGTTCGGCATTTGTCTTACCTTGGTGACTATTTTGATGGCCCAAAAAAGTTTAAGGTTTTTTCTGAACTCACGTGTATACGTACCTTCATGCCTCTTATGCTACCTCATATGGGAAGATGTTATTTGACTCATGATGTTCCTCTTAAATTGTTGCCAAAATTACTATGTTTAAGAGTGCTCTCTTTAAGTGGGTATTGCATAGTTGAGTTACCGAATTCAATTGGTGATTTGAAGCATCTGCGGTATCTTGACCTTTCTTACACTCATATTAGAGGTATGCCCGAGTCAACAACCACTCTTTTCAACTTACAGACATTGATATTGAAGAAGTGTCATCATTTGAAGAAGTTGCCATCAAAGTTGGGGAACCTAGTCAACTTGCGACACCTCAACATTCTCAATGCAGATAAATTGGAAGGAATGCCTCCTCAAATAGGGAAATTAACATCTCTCCAAACATTGACTAATGTAATTGTGGGAAAAGACAATTGCTTCACATTAAAAGAGCTAGGTTCTTTGTTGCATCTTCGAGGGACACTTATCATCTCACATTTGGAGAATGCCACTGAATCCAAGGATGCAAGGGATGCTAAGTTAATTGAAAAGCCCAATGTTTCTGCTTTGTGTTTGGAATGGAGTGTCAATGTGGACGAGTCAAAAGATAGAACAAGTGAATTAGACGTACTTAACATGTTATTGCCTCACAAGAATTTGAAAGAGCTCACTATTAGGCACTATGATGGTATAGAATTTTCGACTTGGTTAAAAGTTCTTTCATTTCCTAATATGGTGCTTCTAAGGATTGAAAATTGTAGAGAGTGCACATCATTGCCAGCAGTTGGCCAACTACCATTACTTAAAGATCTTTTCATTAAAGGCATGGTTACTGTGAAAAATGTTGGTCATGAGTTTTATGGGGAAGGTTGCTCACAAACCTTTAGATCTTTGGAGACTTTGTGTTTCGAGGATATGGCAGAATGGGAGAATTGGAGTGCTAATGGAGAGTTCCTGCACTTGCGTGAGCTGTCTATTAAAAATTGTCCCAAGCTGTTGGGGACGTTACCAAACCACTTTCCTTCACTATAAAATGTTGTTATAGAAAGATGTGAGCAGTTGATGGTTTCAATTTCAAGCTTTCCAGAGCTCTGCAAACTAGAAATTGAAGAATTAGAAGGGGTAGTGTGCAAAAGTAAGGTGGACTTCACGTCACTAAACTCTAAGTCTCTTTCAACAATTTCAGAATTCAAATGTCCAATAGAAGGCTTTATGAATGTAGAAGTTCTAATTATTGAAGATTGTGAGGAGCTAACGCCTTTATGGTCAAATGATGTGGGATTACTACAACCCCTCCCCCGTCTTCGTTATATGCGGGTTCACAATTGTCAAAAACTAGTATCTTTGGTGGCAGAAGAAGTGAAAGAGCAGCCACAACAGGGTACGTCATCCACACGCAATGGCATGGAATCTTTACCCAAGGCATTGGTGTACAACAGCACGTGTCTTGAGCGTATTAATATTTATGGATGTGATTCGCTGACGCACATAGCAGTAGGACAGCTACCTCCAACTCTAAAGAACCTACGTGTAGGGAATTGCAAGAATATGCAGATTTTGCTGGACGGGGATGATACCATCAATTGTAGTAGCAGCAATTCTCTTCTTGAGTACTTGAATATTGAAAGCTGTCCGTCCCTCAAATCTTTAACATCCAGCGGAGAATTACTTCAAAGCCTTCATATGTGGTATTGTGAAATGGTAGAGTCAGTGGCGAAAAGCTTCCCTCACAACTCCTCTTTAGAAACAATTTGTATTTTGGGGTGTGAAAACCTTAAATCCTTACCCATGGGCATACACAACCTTAGCCATCTGCATCTTATTATAATTGACAGTTGCTCATCTCTTGTTCCCTTCCCAGACGGTGGGTTGCTCCCTCCCAACCTTAGACAGCTGTACATTGACAAATGTGAGAAAATGCAGGCCCTACCCAACTGCATACACAACACCACATCTCTTCAAGAATTGAGAATATACAAATGTCCAGGCATTGTATCCATTCCAAAAGAAGGTTTTCCCACCAAGCTAACATCACTTGAAATCAGAGATTGCAACATCATTGAGTCCTTGCTTGAGTGGGGATTGCACAAGCTTACCTCTCTTCAACGTCTTTATATTGGTGGTGGATGTCCGGATCTGGTATCCTTTCCAGAGATGATGCTGCCTGCCTCTCTAACCAGCCTCGACATCCGAAACTTCCAGAATTTGAAATACTTATCTTCCAAAGGCTTTCGATACCTCTCCTCTCTTAAAACTCTGAGAATTGGTTGGTGCGAAAAGCTGATGTCCTTTCCAGATGACGGTCTGCCTCCCTCACTCTTGGATCTTCGCATCGTTTGCTGTGAAAAGCTCACATCCTTTACAGATGATGGTCTTCCTCCCTCACTCCAGCAACTTCATATTGCAAACTGTCCTCTGCTGAAAGAACGCTGCAAGAAAGATCAAGGACGAGACTGGATCAAGATTGCCTACATCCCTCGGGTTGAGATTGATGGCATGTTCATTTATAACCTAGAAGAGGAGAATCAGCCAATGGCTGAACACCGCCTACCCGTTGTGTTTTATGCTCGGTAAGACAACTCTTTTGGTTGCATTTTGGCTGCGGCTCTTCTTTGATTTCCAGTGCATTCTGGCTCTCCATCCCAGACTGGGAGGATCCTTTGACTGTCTTTTGAATGTTGCCGTTGGAAAACCCTCTTGCTACTGTTATGTTTGTTTGGTGAACATGTGACTATTATTGTTGGAGTTGAGGGCATCAAAAGTGTTTGTTAAAATGCCCAAACGACCTTGCAAAGAAAGAAGGCTTTCCACCATTGAGTTTTTGGTTACTAACTGCCATGTTGCTAATCATTACAGATGTCCGAATCATTACAGAAAGGTATGTAACTGGATTTTTTCTTCTTTCAATTGTTTCATCTTCAATCAAAGAATACATTAATGGACAAAAGAAATAGTAAACATTTTTTCTAGAGAATTGAGATTGGTAAAATGTTTTTTGAGTGATTTTGCTCTAATAGCAAGAAAAGATCATATTATCAAGCCTTTTCCATTATGTTTGAGATATAGACCAGAAAATGGAAAATATCTCATTTTGATCTTTCATTTGTGTGCATAATAATCAAATGCATTCCATTGCATTGGATTAAAAATTAAATACATAGCATCTTAATTACATGGGTCACTGTCTCTGTAATCTTATTGGAGGGAAAATAATATTTATTAACTAGCTTTTAGTGTATATGACATACTCTAATATGCATTTGATTTTTCATTCTATCACACTTCAAAAAGTTAATGTACAAACAAGCCTCTGTGTGTGTTAGAGAGAGAGATATAACATAAAATCAGTTCTATTTGAGAGACTCTGTGTATATTCTGTTTATATATGTTTGTATGAAAAGTTATGATTGTTATTGATATTTTAGATCATCCTGACATTTATAGGTGTTAAATTGCAGATTGTAAGAGGTGTAGACTTGAGGCTAATATATCTCATCGAGGGTGGCCCAAAGTTCTTCTGAAGCTGCCGAGAGCACCAAAACAGCTTAAGGATTTTTATAAAAAGTATGTCAAAGAGCCAGGTTTCTTTTTACCATGTATATAAAATGTTGTGTGGGAGATTGAACCTTGTCCTGAATATCATCGTGATCATAATCACTTTGTGATGAATTGATTTCTCCCTCCATTCCAAAATGAATGTCCAGGTTTCAAATCAGGCAATTCCGAATGAAGAATGGGTACAATACTCAAAACGATTTTCCCAATATCATAGGTGGGCACAATTTTTTAATGAATGCCACATTTGCTATTTAAGTAGGTGAAGTGTAATGCGAAAATATGTATAGGGAGTCTTCTTATTTTGACCTTCATTTGGCATATGGTGTTGTGCTTCTTAGCCTTTTGGATTAGATAGTATATCTGTAAACTTTAATATATTTTTTTAATTGTATTGATTTGTGCTGCATGCTACTTTGGAATGGGTTGAATTGTTATTATCTGTTTAGAATCGACGATATTTGTTCTCAAATTTTGTAATAACTGTTCTCAAATTTTCTCCTTGTGCCTTGTAGTTTTAATCACAACTGAAATTATGGAGGGATTTTATGTGCAGAGAACATTAATGGCTCTTTTTCCATTGAATTTTTCAAGAGGTGCCTAGACCTAGATAAAATGACAGTCACTGATGCATTTGCAATTCAGCTCATGCAACCTGCAGGTATGAATGTTTTTGTGGGAAGTAAAATGAAAGTCATTTGAGTCGGTCCATGTTGACGAGAATGTCTGTTTACTTATGATTTCAATATCTTCTGTTCGTAATGAATTCAATGACAAAAATCGAATGGTTTTTTGACTCCACATTCTATTGCATTTATGCTTTTATAGGAACATGTTGGCTGCACAAAAATTGCGCACTTGGGACTTAGAGACATGAAAATTGCCCTTAAATTCTATTTCTGGATGTGTTATTGTCCTTCATGTATTGGAACCTTAAGTTTTTAGCTATGAAAGAACCATTAGAAAATGTAAAAGTGGTTTTATACCATTTGTAGAACTGGGTTACCCCCAAGTATATATATTTCAATATATGACTTTAATTTTAAATGAATTAGGTTTTTCAGTCACAATCAGGTGAATAATTTTGTATATTTACAATCAGGTGAATAATTTTGTATATATCCCTAATTTTTGAATGTAGGTCCTGCATATTACAGAGGTTGTCATTATGTACCCGGCACTTCTATCTCTTGCCCATTCCTACTCTCTTCTTGTGAGTTCCTTTTGATTTCTTTTGTTAACTTTATATTAGCAAGTCAACGAGTGCCATTTGAAACAGTTTGTGCTTAAGAATTGTTATCGCAAAACAGAAAGCTTTATACTACTCACTATGACTTCAGCTATTTGCTTTTGACTAGAAGAAAGACACAAGTGCACGAGAGGAGATGCCTAGGAGGCAGACTAAAGATGTGATGGTTCAATTGCTAGTGGGAATATTGTGGCGTGACTTGTTTTCAAATCAAGTCAGCGGCAGATTCGAACTATTTTAAGTCCTTATTCATCTTATTGTGGACGAATTTGTATTCCTATTTTTGAACCGCCTTTTTTACTCCTATTTTTAGTCCTTATTCTGGAACTTCATATTATGCAATGTAAATGAGAGTAGCAGTTTATGTAATTGTAGAAAAAGGCTTTGATGTTAAACAATGTTTTGTATTTTAGTCAGGACTTGGATTTATTTCACGTTCATTAATGAAATGGTCAGAAAAGACATGTTCCTAAGCCAATCGATCTTGTTCATTTCAATTTGGAAATTGATGGCATGATTATCTGAATTAAGGATGACATTTTCAAAGGTCTTGAAAGTTGGGAAGCATTAATAGAATGTCTAGGATTATTGAAGAGCAAGCCATACAGAGCATATGGATTCAGCCGTTAGAGAATGTTCATTTCCAATGATATAAGCTTTAGAAGCTTACTGTTTCTCATACAAATGTGGTGATAAGAACAAAAGAGAAGTAGCTCCCCAAGACACTTTCAACAATTGAATGAAATGAGTATGGGATTTATATCCCATTGTCCACTGAAGCTCATGATGTAATCAAAGAGTTTGGGAAATATTTGAACAAAACACATACAATTGATATGTTTGGCTTCTTCAATTTTCATGCAGTTTTTATTAACCATTTTATAACTGCTAACCCTTTTTTTTTAATATAATATATATTTATTTATTTATTATATATAATTATATATAACTTGTATGTTTTCTCCACATGCAATAATATTTCACCCCTATCTTCAATCTTGTAGTGGTGAAGTTTATACCTTTATACTATTAACTATTAATGTTGTATAACATTAAATAGTATTTTTGGTTCCCAATCAGCGACACATATGCTTATGACGTTTTTGCATTTGACTACAAATTGCAAAAAGGTAAATCAGATCTGATATCAACAATCGACATACAAGAAAAGACGAACAAATATATATTTATTGTTTGTAACATTTTTATCGGAGCTCACAGTTTTTCCAGGCGTACCAGCCAGAATAGGCTTAGAGACAGTATTCTTTTCCCGAGGCCCACCTCTTTTACCTCCAATACAACCGTATAACTTGGTTTCAATATGGTTCCAAGTCTCTTTTTGCGCATCAACAATTTCTGGATAGAGTTTTATAAATGAAGTATCAGCAGGCTCTTTCATTAATTTCCAACCATTAAATTTAGGGGAAGATCTTTTGATGGTGAGAGCATCCAGGAAGACGTTCATAATTGTTTTCTTAAGAATTGTTGGGATATCTGATTGTGAAATTACTATATTCTTGCTGAATAATTAAAAGAAGGACATAATCCCTAGCTAAGGATGATTCACCACCCAAAGGCCTTGTACCAGCAGAGCATGCTTCTGAAGGACTTGCAAAAACTCTTCGTTGGAAAGGTCCTTCATTTCCTAATATGGTGCTCCTAAGGATTGAGAATTGTAGAAAGTGCACATCATTGCCCACAGTTGGCCAGCTACCATTACTCAAAGATCTTTTCATTCAAGGCATGGCTACTATGAAAAATGTTGGTCTTGAGTTTTATGGGGAAGGTTGCTCACAAACCTTTAGATCTTTGGAGACTTTGTGTTTCCAGGATATGGAAGAATGGGAGAATTGGAGCCCTAATGGAGAGTTCCCGCATTTGTGTGAGCTTTCTATTAAAAATTGTCCAAAGTTGTTGGGGATGTTACCAAACCACCTTCCTTCACTACAAAATGTTTTTATAGAAAGATGTGAGCAGTTGATAGTTTCAATTTCAAGCTTTCCAGAGCTTTGCAAATTAGAAATTGAAGGATCAAAAGGGGTGGTGCGCAAAAGTAAGGTGAACTTCACCTCACTAAACTTTGAGTCTCTTTCAACAATTTCAGAATTTAAATGTCCAATAGAAGGCTTTATGAATATAGAAGTTCTAAGTATTGAAGATTGTGAGGAGCTAACGCCTTTGTGGTCAAATGATGTGGGATTACTACAACCCCTCCCCCGTCTTCGTGATATGCTGGTTTACAATTGTAAAAAACTAGTATCTTTGGTGGCAGAAGAAATGGAAGAGCAGCCACAACAGGGTACATCATCCACACGCAATGGCATGGAATATTTATCCAAGGCAGTCGTGTACAACAGCACGTGTCTTGAGAGTATTGATATTTTTGGATGTGATTCGCTTACGCACATAGTAGTCGGACAGCTACCTCCAACTCTAAAGCGGTTAGGGATAGCGAATTGCAAGAATATGCAGATTTTGCTGGACGGGGATGATACCATCAATTGTAGTAGCAACAATTCTCTTCTTGAGTACTTGCGTATTTGGATCTGTCCGTCCCTCAAATCCTTAACATCTAGCGGAGAATTACCCGCAACACTTAAAAGCCTTGAAATGTGGGATTGTTAAATGGTAGAGTCAGTGGCGATAAGCTTCCTTCACAACTCGTCTTTAGAAACAATTTGTATTCGGGGGTGTGAAAACCTTAAATACTTACCCATGGGCATACACAACCTTAGCCATCAACATGAGATTTCTATTATGAGTTGCTCAACTGTTGTTTCCTTCCCGGACAGTGGGTTGCTCCCTCGCAACCTTAGACAGCTGTACATTGACAATTGTGAGAAAATGCAGGCCCTACCCAACTGCATACACAACATCACATCTCTTCAAGAATTGAGAATATCCAAATGTCCAGGCATTGTATCCATTCCAAAAGAAGGTTTTCCCACCAACCTAACATCACTTGAAATCACAGATTGCAACATCATTGAGTCCTTGCTTGAGTGGGGATTGCACAAGCTTACCTCTCTTCAACATCTTCATATTCAAGGTGGATGTCCGGATCTGGTATCCTTTCCAGAGATGATGCTGCCTGCCTCTCTAACCAGCCTCTACATCCGAAACTTCCAGAATTTGAAATACTTATCTTCCAGAGGCTTTCGATACCTCTCCTCTCTTAAAACTCTGCGAATTGGTTGGTGCGAAAAGCTAATGTCCTTTCCAGATGACGGTCTGCCTCCCTCACTCTTGGATATTCGCATCGTTTGCTGTGAAAAGCTCACATCCTTTACAGATGATGGTCTTCCTCCCTCACTCCAGCAACTTCATATTGCAAACTGTCCTCTGCTGAAAGAACGCTGCAAGAAAGATCAAGGACGAGACTGGATCAAGATTGCCTACATCCCTCGGGTTGAGATTGATGGCATGTTCATTTATAACCTAGAAGAGGAGAATCAGCCAATGGATGAACACCGCCTACTCCGTGTGTTTTATTTGTAAGAAAACTCTTTTGGTTGCATTTTGGCTGTGGCTCTTCTTTGATTTCCAGTGCATTCTGGCTCTCCATCCCAGACTGGGAGGCTCCTTTGACTGTCTTTTGAATGTTGCCGTTGGAAAACCCTCTTGCTGCTGTTATGTTTGTTTGGTGAACATGTTACTGTTATTGTTGGAGTTGAGGGCATCTGAAGTGTTTGTTAAAATGCCCAAACGACCTTGCAAAGAAAGAAGGCTTTCCACCATTGAGTTTTTGGTTACTAACTGCCATGTTGCTAATCATTACAGATGTCCGAATCATTTCAGAAAGGTATGTATCTGGATTTTTTCTTCTTTCAATTGTTTCATCTTCAATCAAAGAATACATTAATGGACAAAGGAATAGTAAACATTTTTTCTAGAGAATTGAGATTGGTAAAATGTTTTTTGAGTGATTTTGCTCTAATAGCAAGAAAAAATCATATTATCAAGCCTTTTCCATTATGTTTGAGATATAGACCAGAAAATGGAAAATATCTCATTTTGATCTTTCATTTGTGTGCATAATAATCAAATGCATTCCATTGCATTGGATTAAAAATTAAATAAATAGCATCTTAATTACATGGGTCACTGTCTCTGTAATCTTATTGGAGGGAAAATAATATTTATTAACTAGCTTGTAGTGTATATGACATACGCTAATATGCATATGATTTTTCATTATATCATACTTTGAAAATTAAATATAACAAACAAGCATGTTTGTGTGTGTCTAAGAGAGAAAGATTGAACATAAAATCAGTTCTATTTGACAGGCTCTATTTAGATATGTTTTTATGAAAAGTTATGATTGTCATTGATATTTTAGATCATCCTGACATTTTTAGGTATTAAATTGCAGATTGTAAGAGGTGTGGATTGCAAAGTTATGGTTGCATTTTCTTCTTTGATTTCCAATGCATTCTAGCTCTCCATCCCAGAATGGGAGGCTCATTTGGCTGTCTTTTGAGTGTTGCCATTGGAAAACCCTCTTGCACCAACGTGCGACTATTCTTGTTGGAGTTAAAAGGCATCACGAGTGTTTGTTAAAATGCCCAAACGACCATGCAAAGAGAGAAGGGTTTCCACCATTGAGTTTTTCGTTACTAATTGCCATGTTGCTGATCATTACAGATGTGCGAATAATTACAAAAAGGTATGTAACATGATTTTTTTACTTCTTTGTATTACTTCCTCCTCAATCAAAGAATACATTAGTGGACACAAGAATAGTAAACATTTTTCTGGTGAACTGAAATGCTTTTTGTGTGTGGTTTTGTGCCAATAGCAAGAGAAAATCATATTATCAAGCTTTTTCCAATATGTTTGAGTTTTGGACCAGTAAATGCAGAAATATCTCATTCTGATCTTTCGTCCGTGTGCAAAATAATCAAATGCATTCCATTGCATTGGTGTTATCAATTAAAATTTGAATAAATAACATCTTAATTACATGGGTCACTGTCTCTGTATTCTTATTGGAGGGAAAATAACATTTATTAACTAGCTTTTAGTTTATATGACATACTATAATATGCATTTGATTTTTCATTATATCGTATTTCGAAAAGTTAATATACAAACAAGTATGTGTGTGAGAGAGAGAGAGAGAGATTGAACATAAAATCAGTTCTATTTGAGAGACTCTGCATATTCTGTTTATATTTGTTTGTATGAAATGTATGATTGTCATTGATTTTTTAGATCATCTTGACATTTTTAGGTGTTAAATTGCAGATTGTAAGAGGTGTGGACTTGAGAAGCTAATATATCTCATCGAGGGTGGCCCAAAGTTCTTCTGAATCTACCGAGAGCACCAAAACAACTTAAGTACTTTTGTCAAAAGTATGTCAAAGGCCCAGGTTTCTTTTTACCATATATATAAAATGTTGTGTGGGAGATTGAACCTTGTCCTGTATATCATTGTAATCATGATCAGTTTGTGATGATTTGATTTCTTGCTCCATTCCAAAATGAATGTTCTGGTTTCAAGTCAATCAATTCTGAATGAAGAATGGGTACAATACTCAAAACGATTTTCCCAATATCATAGGTGGGTACAATTTTTTAATGAATACCTTATTTGCTATTTAAGTAGGTGAAGTGTTATGCGAAAAGATGTATAGGGAGGCTTCTTATTTTGACCTTCATTTGGCATATGGTGTTGTGCTTCTTAGCCTTTTGGATTAGATAGTGTATCTGTAAACTTATTATTATTATTATTGTATTTATTATTAGTCCTTTGATTTTTGCTGCATGCTACTTTGGAATGGGTTGAATTGTTATTAGACATTGCTTCTATTTGTAGAACAAAAGAGGAATAGGTTGGTTATGATGCTACACCGTCTTGCTATCTGCTAGAACATATGGAATAAGAATCGATGATACAGGACATAGATTCTTTATCCTAGATTGAATGGGCAAAGTAATCCTTGCCTAAAGAATGACCGGGGCAGTTTTTGATTGGATTGATTATTTGAAGTTATGAGACATAGATTCTTTTAATGGTCAATTGAGCAACCAGAGTGGATAGTATGATGGTTTTGCCTCCTTACATTTCATCTTGTGCCTTATTGTTTACAACAGAAATTCTAGAGGGATTTGATGTGCAGAGAACATTAATGGCTCTTTTTCCGTTGAATTTTTCAAGAGGTGCCTAGACCAGGATAAAATGACAGCCAGTGATGCATTTGCAATTCAGCTAATGCAGGTATGAATGCTTTTGTGAGAAGTAAAATGAAAGTCTAATGGTCATTTGAGTCAATCCATGTTGACGAGAAATGTCTTTCTAATCTGCGTTCTCAAGTTTATTATTGTGGTCTTGTAGTGTTTTACAACAGAAATTCTAGAGGGATATGATCTGCAGAGAACATTGTTGTTCCTCAATCACAATCAGGTGAATAATTTCCCTTAAGTTATGATCTATCTATTTTGGGATGTGTTCTTGTCCTTAACGTATTAAGTTTGTTGAGTTTTAGTAATGAAAGAACCGTTTTTTAATGCAGCTCTCACAGGTTACAGAGGAGGTTGCCATTGCTGTTTTGTATTTGTAGCTGACATTAATTTGTATCACTTGCCCAGGCCTACTCTCTTCTTGTGAGTTCTTTTTTTTTATTAAAAAAAAAAAAACTTTATACAAGCAAGTCAATGAGTGTTGTTTGAAAGAGTGTGATGAAGGGGTCTGTCTTCACCAAACAGAAACTTTATTTGGTAATTTTTCCTTTATCCTATTCACTTTAGCTTCCTCCACCATCTGTTTTGGACACAAGAGGAGAAGCTTACAAGGAGATGTTTGGGGCAGCTGAGCTTTGTGAATTCTCTCCAGCTAAACAAGGATTCCTAGGTCCTAAAGCTTGTTGATGAAAGCAAAACCACTCTGCTTCATTGGTTGCAGTAGACCATTACATTAGCAGTGTAAATGAGACCGGCAGTTTGTGTACGTTCTGTAGAAAAGCTTTTGAGGAGAACCAAGGACACGAAGGAAGGTGATTGAAAGCAGTTGAGCAAAATTGCAGGCTCTCTTTTGTTTTTACAGCAAACAATTGGGTCATATAGATTAGACAGGACACAACCTACTAGAGTTATGGTGCCTATGCTTATGGAAAAATTGGGATAAGACTTGTTAGTGTAAATTCTTCGTAATGGATGAGCTAAGCAATGAGGAGAAACTTAGTTGTAGTTCATTTGAAATCTGAAATTTCTGGCAATGATGTTTATTTTAGTTGATTTTTCCATTGTGTTGTAATGAATAAATAAAGTTGAAAGTTACAGTTTTCTGGTTAGTTGAGGCTATTTGGGATTGAATTTAGAGTAATTGAGAATTTAAAATGCATAATTTTATTTATTTATCTATTTATTCTATTTAGAGGAAAGAAATGTTAGAAGGTGGCTTGTGATTGGTATCATCACAACAAAGAAAAATGGAAAGGGTACTGAAGGGGCCATGACCCACAAAATTTTAAATGAATAAATGGTATGACAATTAGCACTACATATGCTCAAATGTTGCATGCTTATTACTCATTTTGTGCCAGTAAATTCTCTCAAGTTGCCTTTTAAATGGAGGCTTTGAGCTATACTATATTAATTCTATATATTTGATCAACACTCTTCCATTATTCTTTTAAATTTTAATTTTTATGGGTGTACTAATTGACATTTCCCTAGAATCATACGTTGATTATGTAAAAACGTTTGTATTAGTTTTTACGGGTGTACTAATTGATCTTGGTTGGAAGGCATGACTTGAATGAAAAGTCAATTAACTGAAGTATTATCAAATTCTGAAAGGCCGCAATTTTTAAACAGCCAACTCTTTTAATAAGATTCTTTCTCATAATAAATCATTTAACAAATTAAAATATTTTTATTTTAATGAAGTTTCTTAATTAAGCCATTTAGTTCCTATATATAATTAGAAAATAGGCAAAGAGTTTAATTCCTATAAATTGTTTGTGTACTGATTAAACTCAGAAATGAGAATAAATTTGAGTGGGACAAAATCAAATGGCTAAGAAATATATGGAAAAACCTATGGTGGTGATAATGGAGTTGATTGTCTTGATCGTGTTTGAAGTGCAATCTAATGACCTTATCCTATCTTCTCTATGCACCTCTTCACTTCCTAACTGCCTTCTCCATCCCTCTCAACTTGATGTTAATGGTTGTATTGGCAAATTAAATTAATGCCTTCGAAAGGAACTTGGAAAGTGTAATAAAGAACATGGAACTGAAAGCCTTGAATTTAATTAGGAGTGTCATTTATAATTTTTTTTTAGTGCCCTTATAAGCTCCAATCACTTGTTGAAGGTAGTGACATCAAAGTTTATGCTTTTGTTAAAAAGTGCATGAATTTGTGTGTTCCAAAATTGGAAGAGTTAAACATCGATAATTGTGAAACTTGTTTATTTGACTATTATGAAAAGTGCATCAACAAGAAGGAGGATTGAGATCTTGTCTTATGTAGAGCCAATGAGCTGCGAGGTCTTGTAAAAGAAGACTTCCTTGCTTTTATGTTATCTAATTTATAAATTAAGCTTGTCTAACTCGTTCAATTTATGTTGATGATTAATTTCAAGGTCAAAGAAATTAGATGGAATTGAAGGTTTGTGGGATCTTGGACATGGTGTAGATATATAACAACTCTTTGCTTAATAGCTCTTTTTGTTTATGTCTCTGCTCAGTTATGATGATATCAGGATGCAAAGATACTCTTATTATATATATTTTTTGGATTGTAATTTTGTTTTTTGGGCATGATGGACTTAATTGGACTTGGGTAATTAAGGGGTTGTTCATGTTATTAAAGTATTCTTAGGGTGATTGAGAGTATGCTAATCTTATTTGGTTATGCGTTACACTCATCTGCTAATAACTTCTTGTTTATATAATTTTTACATTACATTTTTCTTTTGAGTGGTTGAACAAAACCATGCAGGCCACTACCATCCAATTGATTTGACAGCAATTGTCTCATAGAAGTTTGAGATAGGGGATTGGATTTGTGTCTTTTTATTTTTTATTTTTAGCAACGTTTTGTGTTTTTTGAAACGGATGTTAATGGTTTTAACACTTCCTTTGAAACAATGTGTGAAAAAAAATTTTAATTTTAAAGCGACCCATGACATAATATTAGACACCTTAAATGTCTCTTCAAAAGTAAAATCATTCTAGAGGCCACCCAACTCCAAACGCTCAAACGCCAGTTTTGGTTTCATTTGGTAGATCCGATGGTTCTTTATCACTACCCCATTTTGGTTCTCTACCCCTACGCTGACCACCCAAACACAATTGATGGGGTGGCGTGGACATTACTTTGTAGAAAAGACAGAAAACAACTAAGAAAAAGAGAAGGCCCTTTCGTAGCAAAATGAAATTGAAAAAATGTAAATCAAACAAGAAGGAAAAAGGAACAGAGCAATTTCGTGGACATTGCTTTTGAAGGAGAGATCAAGTGCACGAATAATATTTCTTGAAGTGAAAATACACAAATATTTCATTCTACATGCTACTTTTTTGTGTGCGTGGTTTTACCATAAAACCACATGTTAAAGTAACCAAATTTGGTACTCAAGAAAATGCTTTGTAATAGTCTACACTTGAAAATATACGGTGATAATGGAGTTGATTATCCTGATAGCATTTGAAGTACAACCTAATGAACTTGACCTTGCCCTACCTTCTCTCTGCCCCTCTTCACTTCCCAACTGCCTTTCTCAACACTCTCAACTCGATGTTATGGGTCGTAGGGGCGTATTAGAGAAATGCATTCGGAAGAAACTTGGAAAATGTATAAGAAAATATGGACTTAGAAGCGTTGAATTTAATGAGTGTTTCATTTATAATTTTTTCCAGTGCACTTGTAAGTTCCAATAACTTGTTATTATTAAATTTAGGGATGCCATATTTTATGCTCATGTTAAAAAGTACATGGATTATGCTTTCCAACATTGAGATACCTTAACATCGATAATTATGCAGCTTGTTTATTCAACTGTTATGAAAAACGCATCACGATGAAGAATTAAGATGTCCTCTATATGTAAAACCAATGAGCTTCGAGGTCGGGTAAAAGATTCCTAACTACTTCTTTTTCTCTTCTCGCGTAGACAAATTTATCCTTCAGGACTTGTTCCCAAAGCCTCCCTGATATCTAATTTATGCATTAAACTTGTCTAACTCTTTCAATTTGTGTTGATGGCATTGCAGATTTGTGGGATCTTTGGACTTGGTGTGGATATATAACAACTCTTTGTTTTATTTCTCTTTTTGTTTATGTCTCGGTTGAGTTATAATGATATGAAGATGTAGAAACACTATCATTTGAGGTTATATATGTTTGGATTGTAATTTTGTTTTTTGGGCATCATGGACCTGAAATTGTTTTTTTGAGAGTATGTAAATCTTATTTGGTATGTTCATCAGTGTTCTTTGTATTAGGTAGGATTTGGATTTAATTTCACGTTCTTTGTTGAAATGGTGTAACACCCCGATTTTTCTTCTTTCTTTCTTTCTCTGTCGCATTCTCACGCTCTCTGTTTCTCTGTTCTGCGATGAGAGAAGAGAAGAGGGGAAGAGTAAATAAGAAACCAATAACTGAAGGAGAAAAGAAGACGCGTGAAGGTTGAATGTGAGTAAACGTGTGAAGAAAAGAGAGAATAAATTAAAGAAAAGAAAGGAAAAAAGAAGGAAAAGATAGGGACGGCGGCGTGGAAGTGGAGGAAGAAAATAACGAAAAGCAAAATAATAAAGGGAAGTGGTCGGCAAAGATAAGGAAAAGAAAAGGAAAATGCTAGTTGTTCTTTTAGTGTTCTCTTAATTGTGATGTGGCTTTTAAAATCACTATTGAATTTGAAATTATCATTATTGACTTTTAATAAATAACCGAACGGGGGACAACAGCTAGCGCGAATGAAGGAAGAAAATAAGGAAAAAGGAGAAATAATGTGCGTTTGATAAGGGGTTGAAGTATTATTATTGCACCAAACTTACCCCACTATCACGTATTAAAACTTGTCTAATCCCACTCAAAATCCTCACTTAGCTTATTCACTCCGGTGTCAGGAGTTGATCTTTGGAGGGGGCCGGTGTTTTTATTTTTTTTTATTATATATGGTAAAGACAATTTAAAATATAAATAAAATGTTTTGTAACATAATGTGTGTAAGAAAAATAATATAGATCAAACTTAATAAATATGTATCAATATTGATATATTAGTAAGATAACACCTAGGTACTACTATATATATACAAAGCTTAAAGTTGTGTAAAGCCTAAAAACAGATGGTGACATTTTTTTTTTTTTTGTTGCTTAAAAGCCTTTTTACAATTCAACCCATTTAACAAACTACCAATTTAAATTGAGATGTAGACATAAAAACACCCCTTAATTTGCTGAAATCATACGATGTTTAGGAAATATTAGTGGAATGTTTGATAAACGGAAAGATCAATTCATTATTAGCTCTAATTAAACCATATATAAGATACAATTGCTATTTTCTAATTTAATTGACAGAGGGTTTAAGAGTTAAACTCATTCTCTTTTCAAGACATGACGACGCCTGTGCTATTGATGGTTGGGTGGTGGAGTTGCTTTTATGATGTTTACATGGTGCCTATGGAAATGCTTTTTATTTTATTTTATTTTAAATTTTGTTGGGGGTGGTTCTCTTTTTTTTCTTTTTTTTTTCCGTTGGTTCTCTGAAAGTGGCCAATTATGATGAACTCCACTCAAAATAGAATGCTGAGACGTGCATTATTTGACAAGGGAGAAGACTTGTAAACAAGTCTTTGTATATCCAACGGCTGTGATGAGAATGATGTGACTTATAGTGTATTGGGTCAAACTAATCATGACAAAAGAAAAGCATTCACATGCCAAGCCCCCACAAACGCCCAATCTTCTCTCAGCCGTTTGAAGTTGTTGCCATTTGCAACTTTTGAGACTCAAGCTTTCACAGAAGAAACCCACTACTTCTGCGTTTGAGAGCCTCGCTATGTGAGAAAAGAGAGATTAGGCTGTAAATAAATATTATGCTCAATTATTTTTAAATATTATGACAATTGTGTCGACCAATCATCCCTAGACGTTATTAACAATGACTTTTGGTTGTCACGGAAAGCTGAATTTCTCATGGTGAGATGCAGTACCTAAAAAGAAAAAAATAAACTAGAAAAATGACTTTTAGGACATCTATATTTATCTCCTACCAAAGGGTGTCTATATCATCAAAATGGTGACTTTTGCATGTGGTAGGAACAACAACTTTTGTAGTTTTAATATCTTCACATTGCTACACTCTTTCCAACTTTTGGAGCAACTTTTGTAGGAATAGCAAGTGATACATATAATCCCTCACGACCGTTGAATGATTTATGAGGGCTTCTTATTTCGGGCAATTAGCTAAACAATTATAAACATTGTAAGAAATGTTTATTATGTTCAACTTTAATGGCTTAAACAATTATAATAAGCTTTATTTTTTTTTAGGGGCTACCTTAATTGTTTAATAGTAATAACTGGTGTTGCTGATGAGATAGAAACACAGCCCCACAACTACAAGTGGGGCTTTATTGGATTGCGGAAGTCTTTTCCCCTGTTTGTTTGCCTTTCTTCTTTTTCCTGGTAAAGAGAGAGAGCTTTTTTGTTTTTTAATTGACAAGGTACACAAGTGTTTGTATCACCACCAATGGACCAATCCAACAGCTGTGTTTGTACACAAGGTACACAAGTGTTTGTACACAAGATAGATAGACAGTTATCTATCTCTCTCAAATGGCTAAAAATATAGTGCAAGATAATGTAGTACTTAATTATTTGCTTTAGGAGCATTGGTAATTAATTATTAATCAAATGGCCTGATATTTATTGTATCTAACCCGGTTTAAATGAGATTTTTTTTTAAGGCTTAATCCATAGAGCGGAGGCGTCTTTGTTATTGTTTCTCTTGAAAATAATAAAACTTCGCTGAAACTCAATGGACGTATCCCTTAGTGATGAAGCATGTAAATCTCCTTATTTTATAATTGTTTGATTTTCTTTTTCTGGGTAGGGTAGGGAATGGGTTTGAGTTGGTGGTGATGTTCTTTAGAAATAAAAATTATTTGCTTTATTTTTCTTTCTTATTTATTTATTTATTTTATTGTCATTTACTTTTTTTGGTAACAAGTTGTAGAAACATGATTGAGCATCTATTTAGAGGCGAGCTCTTTAATTTGATTTGCATGATGAGTTTAAATGGCACTGTAAGTCTTCTCTAATCCTAATTATTAAACTGATATATGTTTAACGTATATGTAATTTTTTTGTTCTCATACATTTTGAATAGAGTATGTGATTTTCCATGCCTTTTCCTAGTCTTGTGTGGCCTTGCATTTATCTTAGGTGTAATTTTAGCATATGATATAGAATTACAAATTGGTTCTGTTTTATTTTCTTTAATTAAGGGTGCAAGAGTTAATGAACTCATTCTCTTTTTCCTGTGAATATTACCCAATAGCCTTAAAAGTAGTACGTACAGAGAGGTATTGATGAGACAGAGCAGGGGGCTACAAACAAGTGGTGCTGACGAAGTTTATTTACTCTTATTGGATGGTGGAAGTCTTTTTCTTCGCTTCTCTGTCTTACTGTTTTTTTAGTTGAACGTGGCCAATTATGGATTGGTGGACCCCACTGCTGGATATTTGATTTATTGAAGAATCAAAGAAAAATCAAAATCCAAGGTTCCCACTTGCATTATTTGACTTAGAAATAACCTGTAAACTAGTCTTTGTATCGGATTGGAATCCATTACCATTTCAAAGAAATGATAAACTCTTTATTTACAGAATTTAAGTCGTTTCTTTAGGTTAAAATGCTTAAAAAAAATGCTACATATTAAAATTGTGGCCGAAAACGCTTTTTCTTCATAAATCCAAAAGATATTTTTTTGTTCAAAGCTTTTTTACAACATAGAAAGTAAGAACCTCGTTAAAAAAAGGAAAAAAAAAAAAAAAAAAAGGTCAATTCTTAATTTTAATATGCAACATTTTTTAATAGGTATCACTTTCAATCGTTTCTACATTTTTTTTTTTTTTAAATGTAAGAAATCCTGATCCATTTGTATCACTACCAATGGCCCTCCCCAACCATCAAATCATTTCATAGAATAATAGAATAGTTTAGCAGAGTGTGAACTGTGAAGAACTCATGAGCATCTATTCACTGTAAACTAATTAATCCATAATTAATTAGTCTCATAATTTGGCTTAAAGTCTTGGTCAACGTAAAACTATTGGTAGTTGACAAGTCGTTATAAAAAAGACAAAGCATTAATTATATAATAAATAATGAAGGAAGGTGGGATGGTCGTAAATGCAAACAGGTGGAGAAGATGAGATTGCAGGCTTTCTTTCGCTGATATTTTTGACAATTTATTGAATTTAATAACATCACTAAAGGGTGGGTGGTACTAGTTGGGAAAGTTAACTATTTTGATTTAATGAAATTTTCATTAAAAAAGAAGCTATATCTAACCCCAAAATAAAGTCTTAATTAATTTGCTACACCATTCTTTGATTTGGTTTAAGGCTTAAGTCTTCGTCAACGTTGGAAATCTTTTGTTTTGTTTTTTTTTTCTGTCTGTCTTTTTACTTTTTTTCCTGTTAAAGAGAGAGAGTTTTGGATTCCGTTGGTTCCCTGAATGTGGCCAATTATGGTGGACTCCACCCAAAATAGAAATCTGTGATGAGAATGGTGTGAATTATAGTGTATTGGGTCCAAGTAATCACGACAAAAGAAAAGCATTCACATGCGAAGCCCCCACAAACGTCCAATCTGATCTCTCAGCCGTTTGAAGTTGTTGCCATTTGCAACTTTTGACACTCCTCAAGCTTTCTCACAAAAAAACCACTACTTCTGTGTTTGAGAGCTTCGCTATTTTTGCATCCTTTCCTGATTCAATATTCCTTTCCACAAAGCTTTCATAGAAGAAACCAATTACTTCTGCGTTTCAGACCTTCGCTATCTTTGCATCCTTTCCACAAAGACAACCATGGTGGCAGAGATTTTCCTTGCTGCGTTCCTCCAAGTACTGTTTGACAAATTGCTGTCTCTGGAGTTGCTGAACTTTGCACGTCAATACGAGGGACTCGAAGAAAAGCTGGACCAATGGAGGGAAACGTTGCGAAGAATTGAGGCAGTGCTTGATGATGCGGAGAAGCAACATACCGAGAGGGCAGTGATCAAACAATGGCTGGATGATCTTAGAGACTTAGCTTACGATGTGGAGGATATACTGGATGAGTTCGCTACGGAAGCTTTGCTGCGCAGACTGAAGGGAGGAGACCAGGCCAGCACAAGTAAGGTACGGAAATTCATCCCGTCTTGTTTCACTGGTTTTACTCCAAGTGCTCTTAAGATCAGTATTAGGCTGGGTTCAAAGATTGATGAGATCACTGATCGATTCAATAAGATTGTGAAACGAAAAGATGATCTGAACTTGAGAGAAACTGCTGCTTATGAGAGGTCAAACAGAAAGAGAGGGACACCGGCCTCAACTACTTTGGTGAATGAAGCTCACGTTTATGGCAGGGAAAAAGATAAAGAGGCAATACTTCAAATGTTGTTGAGTGAAAAACGAAGTGATGCTGAAGTTTCTGTAATTCCTATAATTGGTATGGGGGGTATAGGAAAGACAACTCTTGCCAAGCTTTTGTACAATGATGAAAAATTACAAAAATTTTTTAATATGAAAGCATGGGCTTGTGTTTCTGAAGATTACGATGATGTTAGAGTCACAAAAACAGTTTTGAAATCGGTTACCTCTGAAAGTTGTGATGACAATGATCTGAATTTGTTACAAGTCAAACTCAAGAAGGAATTGACTGGGAAGAAGTTTTTGGTCGTTCTGGATGATCTTTGGAATGAGAACTACAATGACTGGACTGCTCTACGTGCTCCTTTCGAAGCAGGGGCTCCAGGAAGTGTGATTGTCATCACAACTCGCAATCAAGGTGTTGCATCAATGGCAGGTTCCATTCCGAAGTACAGTTTGCAAGTGTTGTCAAATGATGCATGTTTGTCTGTATTTACCCAACATGCTCTGGGGGCAAGCAACTTCAGTATGCATCCAACCCTTCAAGATATTGGTGAAAAGATCGTTGAAAGATGTAAAGGCTTACCCTTGGCAGCAAAGACCCTTGGAGGCCTCTTGCGCAATACATTGGACCGTGATTATTGGGAAGATATACTTAAGAGCAAGATGTGGGATATACCAGAGGAGAGAAGTGGAATTGTTCCGGCTCTTATGTTGAGCTACCATCACCTCCCTTCACATTTAAAGAGATGTTTTGCATATTGTTCAATACTCCCAAAGGATTATGAATTTAAAGAGCAGTTGTTGGTTCTATTATGGATGGCAGAAGGTCTAATTCAACCACAAGAAGGAGGTAAGCAAATGGAAGATTTGGGTAGCCAGTATTTTCACGATTTGTTGTCGAGGTCCTTTTTCCAACAATCAAGCAACAATGGGCCACTATTTGTGATGCATGACCTCATCAACGATTTGGCTCAATCGGTTGCAGGAGATACATGCTTTAGAATGGAAGATAGAATTGAGAGCATCAACAAAGGAAAAATTTCTAAAAAAGTTCGGCATTTGTCTTACCTAGGTGACTATTATGATGGCCCTAAAAAGTTTGAGGTTTTTCCTGAACTCACGTGTCTACGTACCTTCATGCCTCTTATGCTACCTTGGATGGGGAGATGTTATTTGACCCATGATGTTCCTCTTAAATTGTTGTCAAAATTACTATGTTTAAGAGTGCTCTCTTTGAGTGGGTACTGCATGGTTCAGCTACCGGAAACAATTGGTGATTTGAAGCATCTGCGGTATCTTGATCTTTCTTACACTCAAATTCGAGGTCTGCCTGAATCAACAACAACTCTTTGCAACTTACGGACTTTGATATTGGAGAATTGTCGTTATCTAAAGAAATTACCATCAAAGTTGGGGAACCTAATCAACTTGCGACACCTCAACATTCTCAAAGCAAATAAACTGGAAGGAATGCCTCCTCAAATAGGTAATTTAACTTGTCTTCAGACATTGTCTAATTTAATTGTGCAAAAAAGCAATTGTTGTGCGTTAAAAGAGATAGGTTCTTTGTTGCATCTTCGAGGGACACTCATCATCTCACATTTGGAGAATGCCACTAAATCCAAGGATGCAAGAGATGCTAAGTTAATTGAAAAGCCCAATCTTTTTGCTTTGTGTTTGGAATGGAGTGTCAATGTGGACGAGTCAAAAGATAGAACAAGTGAATTAGACGTACTTAACATGTTATTGCCTCACAAGAATTTGAAAGAGCTCACTATTAGGCACTATGGTGGTATAGAATTTTCTACTTGGTTAAAAGTTCCTTCATTTCCTAATATGGTGCTCCTAAGGATTGAAAATTGTAGAGAGTGCACATCATTGCCGGCAGTTGGCCAACTACCATTACTTAAAGATCTTTTCATTAAAGGCATGGTTACTGTGAAAAATGTTGGTCATGAGTTTTATGGGGAAGGTTGCTCACAAACCTTTAGATCTTTGGAGACTTTGTGTTTCGAGGATATGGCAGAATGGGAGAATTGGAGCCCTAATGGAGAGTTCCCGCACCTGCGTGAGCTTTCTATTATAAATTGTCCCAAGCTGTTGGGGACGTTACCAAGTCACCTTCCTTCACTACAAAAAGTTGTTATAAAAAGATGTAAGCAGTTGATAGTTTCAATTTCAAGCTTTCCAGAGCACTGCAAACTAGAAATTGAAGGATTAAAAGGGGTGGTGTGCAAAAGTAAGGTGGACTTCACGTCACTAAACTCTAAGTCTCTTTCAACAATTTCAGAATTCAAATGTCCAATAGAAGGCTTTATGAATGTAGAAGTTCTAACTATTGAAGATTGTGAGGAGCTAATGCTTTTGTGGTCAAATGATGTGGGATTACTACAACCCCTCCCCCGTCTTCATGATATACAGGTTCACAATTGTAAAAAACTAGTTTCTTTGGTGGCAGAAGAAATGGAAGAGCAGCCACAACAGGGTGCGTCATCCACACGCAATGGCATGGAATCTTTACCCAAGGCATTGGTGTACAACAGCACGTGTCTTGAGCGTATTATTATTAATGGATGTGATTCGCTTACGCACATAGTAGTTGGACAGCTACCTCCAACTCTAAAGCTGTTACAGATACAGAATTGCAAGAATATGCAGATTTTGCTGGACGGGGATGATACAATCAATTATAGTAGCAGCAATTCTCTTCTTAAGTACTTGAATATTGAAAGCTGTCCGTCCCTCAAATCCTTGACATCCAGTAGAGAATTACCTGCAACACTTAAAAGCCTTCATATGTTGGATTGTAAAATGCTAGAGTCGGTGGCGAAAAGCTTCCCTCACAACTCGTTTTTAGAAACAATTCGTATTTGGGGGTGTGAAAACCTTAAATCCTTACCCATGGGCATACACAACCTTACCCATCTACATGAGATTCGCATAGAAGAATGCTCAGCTCTTGTTTCCTTCCCGGACGGTGGGTTGCTCCCTCGCAACCTTAGAGGGCTGGTGATTAACAATTGTGAGAAAATGCGGGCCCTACCCAACTGCATACACAACATCACTTCTCTTCAAGAATTGAGTATGTACAAATGTCCAGGCATTGTATCCATTCCAAAAGAAGGTTTTCCCACCAACCTAACATCACTTCAAATCATAGATTGCAACATCATTGAGTCCTTGCTTGAGTGGGGATTGCACAAGCTTACCTCTCTTCAACGTCTTGACATTCAAGGTGGATGCCCGCATCTGGTTTCCTTTCCAGAAGAAGGTTTTCCCACCAACCTAACATCACTTACAATCAGAGATTGCAACATCATTGAGTCCTTGCTTGAGTGGGGATTGCACAAGCTTACCTCTCTTCAACGTCTTGAGATTCAAGGTGGATGTCCGGATCTGGTATCCTTTCCAGAGATGATGCTGCCCGCCTCTCTAACCAGCCTCTACATCCGAAACTTCCAGAATTTGAAATACTTATCTTCCGGAGGCTTTCGATACCTCTCCTCTCTTCAAACTCTGAGCATTCGTTGGTGCAAAAGCCTGATGTCCTTTCCAGATGACGGTCTGCCTCCCTCACTCCAGCAAATTCATATTGCAAACTGTCCTCTGCTGAAACAACGCTGCAAGAAAGATCAAGGACGAGAATGGATCAAGATAGCCCACATCCCTTGCGTTACAATTGATGATAGGTTCATCTATGACCCAGAACCAGCGGAGGAGAACTAGCCCATGGATCAACACCTCCTAGAAATGTTATTCCTTGCTTGATTTCCAATGCATTCAGGGTCTCCATCCCCAAAATGGTAGGCTCCTTTGATTGTCTTCTGAATTTTGGAGTTGGAAAGACACTCTTGCTGCTGTTCTTGTTGGTTTGGTGAACATGCAACTATTCTTGTCATAGTTAACGCATCACGAGTGTTTGTTAAAATGCCCGGGCAACCAAGCAAAGAGAGAATGCTTTCGACCAGTGAGTTTTTCATCACTAATTACCATGTTGCTGATCATTACGGATTTGCGAATCATTACAAAAAGGTATGTAACTGGATTTTTCTTCTTCTTTGTAGTGTTTCCTCCTCGATCAAAGAATACATTAATGGACACAAGAATAGTAAACATTTTTCTGGTGAACTGTGATTGGTGAAATGTTTTAGTGGTTTTGCGCCAATAGCAAGAGAAAATCATATTATCAAGCCTTTTCCATTATGTTTGAGATTTATACCAGAAAATGAAAAAAAAAAAAATCTCATTCGGATATTTCATCTGGGAGCAATATAATCAATTCGCATTGGTGTTATCAATTAAAATTTTAATAAATTACATCTTAATTACATGGGTCATTCTCTCTGTATTCTTATTGGAGGGAAAATAATATTTATTAACTAGCTTTTAGTGTATATGACATACTCTAATATGCATTTGATTTTTCATTCTATCACACTTCAAAAAGTTAATGTACAAACAAGCCTCTGTGTGTGTTAGAGAGAGAGATATAACATAAAATCAGTTCTATTTGAGAGACTCTGTGTATATTCTGTTTATATATGTTTGTATGAAAAGTTATGATTGTTATTGATATTTTAGATCATCCTGACATTTATAGGTGTTAAATTGCAGATTGTAAGAGGTGTAGACTTGAGGCTAATATATCTCATCGAGGGTGGCCCAAAGTTCTTCTGAAGCTGCCGAGAGCACCAAAACAGCTTAAGGATTTTTATAAAAAGTATGTCAAAGAGCCAGGTTTCTTTTTACCATGTATATAAAATGTTGTGTGGGAGATTGAACCTTGTCCTGAATATCATCGTAATCATAATCACTTTGTGATGAATTGATTTCTCCCTCCATTCCAAAATGAATGTCCAGGTTTCAAATCAGGCAATTCCGAATGAAGAATGGGTACAATACTCAAAACGATTTTCCCAATATCATAGGTGGGCACAATTTTTTAATGAATGCCACATTTGCTATTTAAGTAGGTGAAGTGTAATGCGAAAATATGTATAGGGAGTCTTCTTATTTTGACCTTCATTTGGCATATGCTGTTGTGCTTCTTAGCCTTTTGGATTAGATAGTATATCTGTAAACTTTAATATATTTTTTTAATTGTATTGATTTGTGCTGCATGCTACTTTGGAATGGGTTGAATTGTTATTATTTGTTTAGAATCGACGATATTTGTTCTCAAATTTTGTAATAACTGTTCTCAAATTTTCTCCTTGTGCCTTGTAGTTTTAATCACAACTGAAATTATGGAGGGATTTTATGTGCAGAGAACATTAATGGCTCTTTTTCCATTGAATTTTTCAAGAGGTGCCTAGACCTAGATAAAATGACAGTCACTGATGCATTTGCAATTCAGCTCATGCAACCTGCAGGTATGAATGTTTTTGTGGGAAGTAAAATGAAAGTCATTTGAGTCGGTCCATGTTGACGAGAATGCCTGTTTACTTATGATTTCAATATCTTCTGTTCGTAATGAATTCAATGACAAAAATCGAATGGTTTTTTGACTCCACATTCTATTGCATTTATGCTTTTATAGGAACATGTTGGCTGCACAAAAATTGCGCACTTGGGACTTAGAGACATGAAAATTGCCCTTAAATTCTATTTCTGGATGTGTTATTGTCCTTCATGTATTGGAACCTTAAGTTTTTAGCTATGAAAGAACCATTAGAAAATGTAAAAGTGGTTTTATACCATTTGTAGAACTGGGTTACCCCCAAGTATATATATTTCAATATATGACTTTAATTTTAAATGAATTAGGTTTTTCAGTCACAATCAGGTGAATAATTTTGTATATTTACAATCAGGTGAATAATTTTGTATATATCCCTAATTTTTGAATGTAGGTCCTGCATATTACAGAGGTTGTCATTATGTACCCGGCACTTCTATCTCTTGCCCATTCCTACTCTCTTCTTGTGAGTTCCTTTTGATTTCTTTTGTTAACTTTATATTAGCAAGTCAACGAGTGCCATTTGAAACAGTTTGTGCTTAAGAATTGTTATCGCAAAACAGAAAGCTTTATACTACTCACTATGACTTCAGCTATTTGCTTTTGACTAGAAGAAAGACACAAGTGCACGAGAGGAGATGCCTAGGAGGCAGACTAAAGATGTGATGGTTCAATTGCTAGTGGGAATATTGTGGCGTGACTTGTTTTCAAATCAAGTCAGCGGCAGATTCGAACTATTTTAAGTCCTTATTCATCTTATTGTGGACGAATTTGTATTCCTATTTTTGAACCGCCTTTTTTACTCCTATTTTTAGTCCTTATTCTGGAACTTCATATTATGCAATGTAAATGAGAGCAGCAGTTTATGTAATTGTAGAAAAAGGCTTTGATGTTAAACAATGTTTTGTATTTTAGTCAGGACTTGGATTTATTTCACGTTCATTAATGAAATGGTCAGAAAAGACATGTTCCTAAGCCAATCGATCTTGTTCATTTCAATTTGGAAATTGATGGCATGATTATCTGAATTAAGGATGACATTTTCAAAGGTCTTGAAAGTTGGGAAGCATTAATAGAATGTCTAGGATTATTGAAGAGCAAGCCATACAGAGCATATGGATTCAGCCGTTAGAGAATGTTCATTTCCAATGATATAAGCTTTAGAAGCTTACTGTTTCTCATACAAATGTGGTGATAAGAACAAAAGAGAAGTAGCTCCCCAAGACACTTTCAACAATTGAATGAAATGAGTATGGGATTTATATCCCATTGTCCACTGAAGCTCATGATGTAATCAAAGAGTTTGGAAAATATTTGAACAAAACACATCAAGATTTATTATTTGTAAACATGTCCTAAGATATTTTGTGGTGGGGGAAGGTACTCCATCTCTTCTCTCTGTGACCACAATCTTTCATGAGGAACCTTGACTTTTGATGATGCGGAAACTATCTTCAACGATCTTTGTATTTGAATTTGCAAACTGCAAAAGAGAAGAAAATGAGCGAGACAATTTATGTGTATGAGGGTAGATTCTAGCTACAAGAGCATGCAAACTGACCTCTATGTTTAATTCTTTGTTGCGTGCCCTCTTAGATATTCAAACTGGGAAATCCTAGATAGACTCCAACTATCCACCTGCGCCAAGGGACAAGACCAAGTTCACTTATCAAACATATGCATACATGTGTATATGCAAGCATGCATAATATGTAAGGAGAGAGAGCTAATATGAGATTTACTCACATAATTTGAGAACTTGTCCAGGGTAAATCCAGCCATACCAATAACTACGTGCACTGGGGCACTATAATTGTTGTGCTCATATGTGTCTATCCCATTTTTATCTTTTCTAGGCAAAGCCTTGCATTCGTTTTGGTAAACCAAGCAGGATCTCTCATAATTATGGACATGGCCAAAGAGAACCAGATCGACCTGGTCAACAGCAACCAAACAGAGCCAATTTCACACCAAGTCAAGCAGGGGAAGAGTACATTTCATAATCAAAGAAAAGATCACTAGTTAGGCCAAAGGGACTCACTTTCTTTTTCAAGAGTAATGGTTCTACTTCCTCCACAAATTTTCATCAATGTTAAAGACACCATCTGAGGAAGAATACATTGGTTTATGCCTGCAATTTAAAATTGATACAGTTTATTCTAATGTATAAAGTTTTGAGTGCATAGCTACAAGATCAGACGATAGTTTAATGCTATACACACATTTTAAATAAAGAAACCCACAAGTACAATATAAATTATATTCCAACATCATGAGTTCACCTAGCTCTCTTTGAAAGAGAGGATTTTACAAGGATTTAACCTATATCTGAAAATAATTGTGAAAACATTGAGGCATTGCTATAGTTATATCTGAATTAAGACTCTCTGACGTGTCATGTGCCCAACTGTTATGTGAGGCAGAGATTGCCTTTCATCAAAACTGTTTGGATCCACAGTATCCACCTAGTTAGTAATGTAGGCACAGTTAATTATACAAGTAAGAATAGTACAATGCACCAGGTCAAGTAAATTTACTTTGCAGGTGAAATTAAGTTCACCTTAATAAGGGGGTTCATTTCATGAGTTTGTTATAAAAATTGCAGGATTTGAATAATTTGAAATGTGGTGGAAAGTGTTTGCCTATGATGCAGCAATAAGGCAAAGAGGAACTCTAGTTGATTGGGGGAAATTGAGTAAAATTTCACATTAATAGGCTTTTCTTCTCTTATTTTTTTTTCACATTTTTTTAATTTAAAGGAAAGTTCAAATGCTATGAAGAAACAGGGTAATTAAGGCTATTTGCACATGGCAATTGAATGCAAGCATGCAGCCCTTAATGATATAACATTATGTGGTGGAGTTAAGACCAGAAATCATTCATGGTAAAAACTTAATTTTTTTTTTTTTCCATTTAAAAGTAATGAAAATTATATTTCTATTGGATGGACAATTTATATACGCCTGATTTCCATGGCAAACAACACAGCATATGCTGAAATGATATGTAAAGCCAACAAAGTTAGTTCTCTGAAAGGGCTTTACTACCATAAACATGCACATGCCACATACGTCCACAAACACATGCACACCCAAATTGCATCTTCAAGATCACCAACATTAGTTTGAAGACCAAGGAATTTTCATGTAAGATTCACATACCCCATGAAAATTAACCAAGGAATTTTTGATCGATCAATAGAAGCCACGTCCTTTTTCATCCACTCATATTGAAAGATTTGCACATATTTGAAAGAAGGTGATATCAGATTATATTAAGAGATAAACATAAAGGATATAAAGCGTTTGATTCTAACTTGCTCTGACTTTTGTGACCAATCATGTTCAGTATAAATCACTGTGAAATGAACACTTGCGTGTTCTATGGAATGACATGGCCTATCCTTTGATAGTGTTGGCATGGGAAAGTAAGTTTCATAAGAAACTCCACATTCTCCTCCTGAATCGGGAGTTATATATACTGATCCCGACTCTATGTAATCCCTGAAAGAAAAAAGGAAAAAAAAAAAAAAAACATATGCAAATTTAGCAGCAAACCTCTCGAACCATAGTTAACCCAAGAAATAGACTTGGGAATATACTGGATGAAGTAGATTCTAACAAGGTAGACTCAATCTTCCACATTGGAGATATAAGCTATGCCACTGGCTTTTTAGTTGAATGGGATTTTTTCCTTCAGCAAATAAGCCTTGTAGCATCACGAGTTTCTTACATGACTACAATTGGAAACCATGAGGTACCTTTCTCATCTGCATACTTCAATAAGTATTGTTACTGTCATTCCAGATAAAAGTAAATTCCCAAGTAATCAGCTTTGGAATTTGAATTATATTCATTCCCAAATCTACTTCATCGTAAGCTAAGTCTCTAACAACATAGAGGTTTGCTGCTAAACTATGTTAATAAACTCATTCTGTTTTTCCTGTGCATACCCCTTAGCCTAAAAAGTGGTACTGAGAGGTGATGAAAAAAAAAAAAAAATCCTACAAGTGGTGCTGATGAACTTTCTTGGCTTGTGGAAATCTTTTGTTTTTTTCTTTCTGTCTTTTTTCTTTTTTTTTCCCTGGTAGAGAGAGAGCTTTGAATGTGGCCAATTATGGTGGACTCCACTCAAAATAGATTGCTAAGACGCGCATTGTTTGACAAGGGAGAAGACTTGTAAACAAGTCTTTGTATATCCAACGGCTGTGATGAGAATGATGTGAATTATAGTGTATTGGGTCCATGTAATCATGACAAAAGTAAAGCACTCACATGCCAAGCCCCCACAAACGTCCAATCTTCTCTCAGCCGTTTGAAGTTGTTGCCATTTGCAACTTTTGAGACTCCTCAAGCTTCCATACAAAAAAAACCACTATTTCCGCGTTTGAGAGCTTCGCTATGTGAGAAAAGAGAGAGATTAGGCTGTGAATAAATATTATTTTTAAATATTATGACAATTGTGTCGACCAATCATTCTTAGACATTATTAGCAATGACTTTTGGTCGACACTAAAAGCTGAATTTCTCATGGCGAGATACAGAACCTAACAAGAAAAAAATAAACTAGAAAAATGACTTTTAGGACATCTATATTTATGGCAGGAAATATGTAATCTCCTACTAAAGGGTGTCTTATATCATCAAAATGGTGACTTTTGTGGTAGGAACAGCAACTTTTGCTGCACTCTTTCTACTCCAGGCAATGTGATTTATTGAGGAATCAAAGAAAAACCAAAATCCAAATTAAGCTCCCACTGGCATTATTTCACTTAGAAATAACTTGTAAACGAGTCTTTGTATTGGATTGGAATTCATAACCATTTCAAAGAAATGATAAATTCTTTAATTACAAAATTTAAGTCGTTTCTTTATGTTAAAATGCTTGAAAATGCCAACTATTAAAATTGTGGCCGAAAATGCTTTTTCTTCATAAACCCAAAATACATTTGTTTGTTCAAAGCTTTTTTACAACACAGAAAGTAAGAACCTCGTTAAAAAAAGAAAAAAATGTAAGAAATCCTGATCCATTTGTATCACTGTCAATGGACCTCTCCAACCATCAAATCATTTCATAGAATAGTTTAGCAGAGTGTGAAGAACTCATGAGCATCCATCCACTGTAAACTAATTAACCCAAAAGTAAAAAAAACAAAACTCCCATAATTTGGCTCAAATCTTGGTCAATGTAAACATTTTGGTAGTTGACAAGTCGTTATAAAAAAAGACAAAGCATTAATAATATAATAATGAAGGGTGGTGGGATGGTAAATGCAAACAGGTGGAGAGGATGAGATTAATTGCAGGTTTTCTTTCGCCGATATTTTTGACAATTTATTGAATTCAATGACTTCACTAGCGGGTGGGTGGTACTAGTGAGAAAGTTACATTAGTTTGATTTAATTCTGTCCCATGCTACACTCTTTCCGACTTTTGTAGGAATAGCAACTACTACATATGATCCATTACAACTATTGAGTGATTTATGAGGGCTTCTCATTTCGAAAAATTAGCTAAATAATTATAAACATCACATAGAAAATGTTTATTTTGGTCAACTTTAATGGTTTAAACAACTATAATAAGCTTTATTTTCTTTTAAGGGTTACCTTAATGGTTCAATAGTAATAACTGGCGTTGCTGATGAGACAGAAACATAGCCCCACAACTACAAGTGGGGCATTATTGGACTGTGTACATTATATTTTCCTTTTTTTTTTTTTGCCTTTCTATTTTTTCCTGGTAAAGAGAGAGCCTTTTTTCTCTGTCGGTTGCATTATTTGACAAGGTACACAAGTGTTTGAATCACCACCAATGGACCAATCCAACAGCTGCGATGACAATTATCTATCTCTCTCAAATGGGTAAAAATATTGTGCAAGATAATGTAGTACTTAATTATTTGCTTTAGGAGCATTAGTAATTAATTATTAATCAAATAGCCTGAAATTTATTGTATGTAATCCAGTTTAAATGAGATTTTTTTTAAGGCTTAATCCATAGAGTGGAGGCATCTTTGGTATTGTTTCTCTCGAAAATAATAAAACTTTGCTGAAACTTTGTAGACGTAGCCCTTAGTGATGAAGCACATAAATCTCCATATTTTATAATTGTTTGATTTTCTTTTTCAGGGTAGGGTAGGGAATGGGTTTGAGTTTGTGGTGATGTTCTTTAGAAATAAAAACTATTTGCTTTATTTTTCTTTCTTATTTATTTATTTTATTTTCATTTACTTTTTCCGGTAACAAGTTGTAGAAACATGATTGAGCATCTATTTAGAGGCGAGATCTTTAATTTGATTTGCATGATGAGTTTAAATGGCACTGTAGGTCTTCTCTAATCCTGATTATTAAACTGATATATGTTTAACATATATGCATTTTTTTGTTCTCATACATTTTGAACAGAGTATGTGATTGTCCATGCCTTTTCCTAGTCTTGTGTGGCCTTACATTTATCTTAGGTGTAATTTTAGCACATGATATAGAATTACAAATTGGTTCATTTTTATTTTCTTTAATTAAGGGTGCAAAGAGTTAATGAACTCATTCTCTTTTTCCTGTGCATATTACCCAATAGCCTTAAAAGTAGTACAGAGAGGTATTGATGAGACAGAGCAGGGGGCTACAAACAAGTGGTGCTGACGAAGTTTATTTACTCTTATTGGATGGTGGAAGTCTTTTTCTTCGCTTTTTTGTCTTACTGTTTTTTTAGTTGAATGTGGCCAATTATGGATTGGTGGACCCCACTGCTGGATATTTGATTTATTGAAGAATCAAAGAAAAATCAAAATCCAAAGTTCCCACTTGCATTATTTGACTTAGAAATAACCTGTAAACTAGTCTTTGTGTCGGATTGGAATCCATTACCATTTCAAAGAAATGATAAACTCTTTAATTACAGAATTTAAGCCGTTTCTTTAGGTTAAAATACTTAAAAAAATGTTACATATTAAAATTGTGGCCGAAAACGCTTTTTCTTCATAAATCCAAAAGATATTTTTTTGTTCAAACTTTTTTACAACAAAGAAAGTAAGAACCTCGTTAAAAAAAGGAAAAAAAAAAAAAAAAAAGAAGGTCAATTCTTAATTTTAATATGCAATATTTTTTAATAGGTATCACTTTCAATCGTTTCTACATTTTTTTTTTTTTTTAAAAAAAGAAATGTAAGAAATCCTTATCCATTTGTAACACTACCCCAATGGCCCTCCCCAACCATCAAATCATTTCATAGAATAATAGAATAGTTTAGCAGAGTGTGAAGAACTCATGAGCATCCATCCACTGTAAACTAATTAATCCATAATTAATTAGTCTCATAATTTGGCTTAAGTCTTGGTCAACGTAAAAATATTGGTAGTTGACAAGTCGTTATAAAAAAGACAAAGCATTAATTATATAATAAATAATGAAGGAAGGTGGGATGGTCGTAAATGCAAACAGGTGGAGAGGATGAGATTGCAGGCTTTCTTTCGCTGATATTTTTGACAATTTATTGAATTTAATGACATCACTAAAGGGTGGGTGGTACTAGTTGAGAAAGTTAACTATTTTGATTTAATGAAATTTTCATTAAAAAAGAAAGCTATAGCTAACCCCAAAATACAAGTCTTAATTAATTTGCTACACCATTCTTTGATTTGGTTTAAGGCTTAAGTCTTCGTCAACGTTGGCCAGGAATTTCTTATAAATTGTGCCCTAAGAAAATTCTTTGAACTTGGTTTCTACGTATGTTGTGTGAGAAAAGAGAGATTAAGTTGTAAATAAATATTATGACAATTGCATGTGTTGACCAATCATCCCTCATATTATTAACAATGACTTTTATTGTTTTTTTATTAAAACAACACGTAACACATTTGTGACAATTAAATTTCTTTAAAAAAAATTTTAACCATAAATTAAATACCTTCTTATTCATAATGAACCGAAAAGGGTCTCTTCCCTAAAAATAAAAAGTAGTACAAGGGAGGTGTTGATGAGAAAAAAACAGTCCTACAAGTGGTGAACGTGAACTTTATTTATTGGCTTCTGGAAATCTTTTGTTTTTTTTTTTTTCCTGTCTGTCTGAACTTTATTTATTGGCTTCTGGAAATCTTTTGGTTTTTTTTTTTTTGTCTGTCTTTTTACTTTTTTTCCTGGTAAAGAGAGAGAGCTTTGGATTCCGTTGGTTCCCTGAATGTGGCCAATTATGGACTTCTTCTGGACTAGCAACTACTATGGACCAATCCAAATGGTGACTTTTTATGGTAGGAACAGTAACTTTTATAGGAATAGCAACTACAACATATAATCCATTTCGACCCTTGAATGATTTATCAGGACTTCTCATTTTAATTTGGGCAATTAACTAAACAATTATAAACATTAAAGGAAATGTTGATTTTGTTGAACTTTAATGGTTTAAACAATTATAACAATTAGGGGCTACAACCTCAATGGTTCAATAGTAATAAATAGTTTGGCTGATGAGACAGAACACAATACTACAACTACAAGTGGGGCTTTATTGGATTGTGGAAACCTTTTTCTCTGTTTCTTTCTTCTTTTTTTTTTTTTTTTGGTAGAGAGAGCATCTTTTTTATGGTAGACTCTACTGATTTAGTGAGGAATCAAGAAAAAGCAAAATAGAAAGCTGTGGGTTGCATTATTTGACAAGAAGACAAGTCTTTGTGTCACCACCAATGGACCAATCCAACAACTGTGATGACAATTATGTATCTCTCAAATGGCTAAAAATATAGTGCAAGATGATGTAGTAATTAATTAATTGCTTTAGGAGCTTTGTAAACTGTCTCTAAGCTTGTGTCTAAACTTGGTGCTGGAGAAGATATTCTCCAGTGAGGTTTTACTACAATTTTTCCATTATCAAATTAGGAGTCTCTCTAGTATCTTATTTGGAAAATATGAGGCTGAACTTGCAAGACTTTGTTTGTTTGCACAAGATTGGTTATCTTAGGTGTAATTTAAGCATATGATATAGAATTACAATTTGGTTCCGTTTTATTTTCTTTAAGGGTTTAAGAATTAATAAACTCATTCTCTTTTTCCTGTGCATACCCAATAGCCTAAAAAGTAGTACAGAGAGGTGTTGATGTGAAAAAAAGAGTCCTACAAGTGGTGCTGGTGAACTTTATTGGCTTCTGGAAATCTTTTGTT
>CM017324.1:26234772-26245659 GCA_006937295.1 Carpinus fangiana
TGAATCCTAGGCATGAGGTTAAGTGTTATGAGTGTGGTGGTGTTGGGCACATACGTGCTGATTGTGGAAATTTGATCAAGTCAAAAGGCAAGGCTTTTAATGTGACTCAAAGTGATGAATCAGACCAAGAAGAAAAAGCTGCAAATTTTGCAAATTATGTAGCTTTTGGGGTTTCTTATGATAGTCAGGATGATGCTAGTGAGTCTAAATCTCGTGATAGTGATTTTGGTATTTGTGATAATGAATCAGAATAGGAGGGTGATCTGCAAGAAGCTTATAACCATCTATATTCGGAATACAGTAAAGTGAAGAAGTTGAATAAGGAACACTTGCAGAAACTTAAAGAAGTTAATCTTGAAAAGGATAAACTGTCTAGTACCTTAACTAATTCACATGCTATTCTTGACACTTTGAAATATGAAAATCACAGTTTAATTGCCAAAGTAAAATCCTTAGAAAATGATCTTAATGATTCAAGAAATCATTTGAAAAAGTTCTCTAATGAAAAGCTTAATCGCATGTTGCATAATCAGAAACATTCATTTGATAGAACTGGATTGGGTTTTGATAAATCTGTTGTTTCTTCTACTAATGTTGTTTCTCCTTCAAAGTTGATTTTTGTGAAACCTTTTTGTAAAGAAGAAAATTTGGCTAAGAAGAAGGAAATGCTTCCTCCGGTTTCAAGAGGTAAGAAAGGTAAGGGAATTTTAACTGATTCCTATGTGTCTCGTTCTACACTGAGACGTGCTCATATGCCAAGGAACCAACCTTCTCAAAGGTTCATTCCTACGTGTCATCATTGTGGTAAGATTGGGCATATTCGCCCAAAATGTTTTCAGTTGAATAATCATGAGTAAAAAAGAGACTATTTTCATTCTAGAAATAGTCATGATGAATTATTCAACATAGTGAGGGGTGTTATCACCCAGTTAAATGACTTGGCTAAGAGTCACACTTCTGTTCCCCAAATGAAAAAAGTTTGGGTTAAGAAGGAAAATACCACTCACCCCTTGAGGGGGAGTGGTGGTGATCTCACCTTGGATTAGGTGAGTTACCCACATGCCTAGGATTGGTTGTTTTGCTTCATTTGAAATATCCTAGAGCATGTCTGCTTTTCTATTTTTTTTGTTTTGTTTGTTATTTTTAATTGCTTGTGTGTATTTTATTTTTGAAAAATTTCAAAAAGACAAAAATTTTCTAATTTGGTTATTTTTNGAAGAATTTGGAAGAATTTCTCGATGTGTAATAGCTAAAGAAGCATGGGAAACTTTGGAAATTACCCATGAAGGATCTAAAATTGTGAAAGCCTCTAAAATTCAGATGTTAGTGTCAAAATTTGAAGAGATTAGGATGGAAGAGGAAGAGACTTTTGATGAGTTTTATTCTAAGCTTAGCACCATTAGAAACTCTACCATTAATCTTGGAAAGAAAATGACTGATGCTAAGATGGTCAAGAAAATCTTGAGATCACTACCTCCTAGATTTATACCTCAGGTTGCTGCGATAACACAGAGCCAAGATCTAGAAACCATGAGAGTAGAGGAACTTGTAGGTTCACTTCAGACTTTTGAGCTCTTGCTACCTAAGCCCCGAAATTCAAAAAATCTAGCTCTTAAGATCAAGACTACAAAAGGTAAATCTGTAGATTTTTTTGATGAGGATTTTGGAGATGATGAAGAACTAGCTATGATGGCTAGGAAGTTTAAGAAATTTCTTAGAAACAATGGAAACTCTAGAAGTAGGGAATCAAAAAATCCTATGAATCCTAGGCATGAGGTTAAGTGTTATGAGTGTGGTGGTGTTGGGCACATACGTGCTGATTGTGAAAATTTGATCAAGTCAAAAGGCAAGGCTTTTAATGTGACTCAAAGTGATGAATCAGACCAAGAAGAAAAAGCTGAAAATTTTGCAAATTATGTAGCTTTTGGGGTTTCTTATGATAGTCAGGATGATGCTAGTGAGTCTAAATCTCCTGATAGTGATTTTGGTATTTGTGATAATGAATCAGAAGAGGAGGGTGATCTGCAAGAAGCTTATAACCATCTATATTCGGAATACAGTAAAGTGAATAAGTTGAATAAGGAACACTTGCAGAAACTTAAAGAAGTTAATTTTGAAAAGGATAAATTGTCTAGTACCTTAACTAATTCACATGCTATTCTTGACACTTTGAAATATGAAAATCACAGTTTAATTGCCAAAGTGAAATCCTTAGAGAATGATATTAATGATTCAAGAAATCATTTGAAAAAGTTCTCTAATGAAAAGCTTAATCGCATGTTGCATAATCAGAAACATTCATTTGATAGAACTGGATTGGGTTTTGATAAATCTGCTGTTTCTTCTACTAATGCTGTTTCTCCTTCAAAGTTGGTTTTTGTGAAACCTTTTTGTAAAGAAGAAAATTTGGCTAAGAAGAAGGAAATGCTTCCTCCAGTTTCAAGAGGTAAGAAAGGTAAGGGAATTTTAATTGATTCCTATGTGTCTCGTTCTACACTGAGACGTGCTCATATGCCAAGGAACTAACCTTCTCAAAGGTTCATTCCTATGTGTCATCATTGTGGTAAGATTGGACATATTCGCCCAAAATGTTTTCAGTTGAATAATCATGAGTCAAAAAGAGACTATTTTCATTCTAGAAATAGTCATGATGAATTATTCAACATGGTGAGGGGTGTTATCACCCAGTTAAATGACTTGGCTAAGAGTCATACTTCTGTTCCCAAAATGAAGAAAGTTTGGGTTAAGAAGGAAAATACCACTCACCCCTTGAGGGGGAGTGGTGGTAATCTCACCTTGGATTAGGTGAGTCACCCACATGCATAGGATTGGTTGTCTTGCTTCATTTGAAATATCCTAGAGCATGTCTGCTTTTCTATTTTTTTGTTTTGTTCGTTATTTTTAATTGTTTGTGTGTATTTTATTTTTGAAAAATTTCAAAAAGACAAAAATTTTCTAATTTGGTTATTTTTATTTCTTCCTTCTTCTGTCTAATGCACCTTAAGTGTCCATTATGTGCTCATGTTTCTTCCATAGATTTAATTCCTTGTGTTTTAAAAAGTTTTCAATATGCATGAGTTGTCATATTATTTCAATGGACATCTTTCTGTGGTTACCTAAAGCCTAAGCTTAATTTGTACGTTTTGCTCATGCTTTAAACTTTTGTGCACACTTAAGCTTAAATTGAGTTTTTTTTTAATATGAGTTGTGTGAGGTAACTATATGAGGGTTTTGACTAGTTGTATCTATCAAATTGACCATATGCTAGTTGAACCTAGGGCTTAAAAATTCATGCTTTTCTCAAAGCACAAAATGTTTAAAGACACTTTCTCATGGAGAAAAATTGTGAAACAAGAAATTAAAAGAATACATTCCATAGGAATTAAATTCACGGTGTCAAGCTAATGCTTTGTTTTCAAAAGAAAAATGCATTGGATGAGAGTGGCTAGGCCCTAGTATGATATGGTTTGACTTTTGATTTGATTTGCTTGATAAATACTTTATCGTAGTGAAACCTCCTACTCAACCTATAAATTTGTTTTGTATTCAATGGTTGGCTTATACACACGACACAAGCATGGGTTGAATGGAATTCTTGGCATTGCTTGGGTTAAACAGAAAGTGTTCTTGCTTTCTATATGTCTCATGTATATCTTAAATTTTTTGAGATAATTTGGAATATTCATTGCGTGAAAACATGAGTTTTTGATGTATATTCTTGTGTGTTTTCTTGACTTTTGAGGGGGAGAAAATTTTTTTTTTTTTGAAAAAAAAAAGGTTCTTGTTGATTGTTGGGTCTTATTTTGAGGGGGAGTTTCTGTTCTTCATGATCTTGTGTTATAACATGCAATTCTTCATCGGTTGATCATGAATTTTATTTATATTTTTTGTTTCTGTTCCACATATGCCTTGATGCTTTTGTTGAGTGTTTCAGGAAATTAGAAATATTTTGTCAATTTGTGACAAAAAGGGGGAGTTTGTTGGGGGAGATGATTTTGTTCCCGAAATTGCCAAAGGGGGAGTTTGTTAGTTTGAAGTATTGGCTAATGTTCGTGAGCAAAATGGAAAGAAAAGAGCCAAGCTAGTACAAGCGTCCGGACGGGATTCATAGCCGTCCGGACGTGATGCAGTTAAGAACTCCAGTACTAAAACCCGAGAGCACCATTCGCTGACCGTTCGCAGTCCGTCCGGATGCCAAGAAACCCGAGAGTCTCGTCTGAAGTCTCGTCTGCAAGCTCGTCCGAATGCGCCTCGTGAAAAGAACGGACAAAGTGATTTTGCCCTATCACCGTTCGGACGGCCAATGTCTCCGTCCAGACGGCCCATGAGTGAACTTTGTCTCCACGTGTTTTTAATACCCCGTCCGAACGAGCCCACTTACCGTTCGGACGGCCCGTAGCTTCTAGGTCTAAAATACTTGTAATTGAGTTCCAATTAGACTAGGAGTCTTTATGTGTTATATATAGATCTCTACAGATCTGTATTAGGTACGAATTCTGAATCTTAGAATTTGCCGTCATGTGCTAAGAGAGCCTTTAATATTGAGCTTTGTTTTCTCTCTCTTAGAGTTTTTATTCTTTGTGAATTATTTGTGAGCGTCATTGAGAGGCCTATCGGAAGGGTCCGATAAAGGAGAATCACATTGAAGAAGATTGTGAGCAAGGAGACGAGTTGGAGGCTTGTCGATCTTACAGAGCCGAGGTCTTGCAAAGGGTTGTAAGTGTTCTTAATGTCTGTAATCTCTGGATAATCTTTTGATAGTGATTTCCTGGGTTTAGCTGCCCCGGAGAGGTTTTACAATTAGAGAAGTGCTCTAATTGGTTTCCTCTTCGTAACCAAAATATCTATGTCTGCTTCTTTATTGCTTTTGATATTTTGTTGATTGAATTGTTTATTGCTTCATAGTTTAATTCTGCATAAATTGTGATAAACAATTGTTTGGAGTCTGCTTAGCGTCTTTCACTCGTCATATAGGATCAAATTGCTTCGAGTAACATGGTTGGTTTCTTGACGTAATTTTTAGAAAAAAAACATAGTTGGTTGCGTTGATGAGTGATATATACTACGTACTGAGATGGGTAACTGTCTACTTTGTCTTTGTTTCTTTTTGGGAGCTTTTCTTTTCACTTGGATTCTGAGTTTTAAAACCAATTTCATTTTTAACTTTCAAAATTGTTGAGTTTTATTAAGTGTAAGAAGTGAAAAGAGTTCTAGAAAAGTTTACGAGACAGCTAGCCCAATGATATTTAATTTGCTTTGGCAAAAAGGTCTAGCTACCTTGTAACAATTGCAAGCCTTTATATAGTATGAACAAACTGTATTGACTAAGTATGCAGGACACTAATCATCAATGTAGAACAAATTTTGTTACACTAATTAAAGACATGATCACATGATTCACTTCCTTTGACCCCTAACTAGAGGGACGGTCTGTTGGGAGGTTGCAAGAACGACATGAACTTTTCATTCGTCCATTCATTATAATACCTAAAGCCTTTTGACGACTTTGATATTGGGCAAGGTTTCATCCCCCCTTAACGCTTGGGGGCATGCGGTCGCACCACCTTCCGAATGGTCTAGAGTTCTCGCACCACCTCCTGATGGCTCGAGGGGTGGTGCAACTAATCCTTGGGGTTGCCAACTACCACATTCAAATGGCGAGAGAGTGGTTAGTGCATCAAATCACATCCTTAATTAGGATGGCTAACTAGCCTCTTAAAGAATTAGGGAGTTATCAATCATTTCCTCAATAGCAGTCAGCCTACCCTACGTACCATACTCTCTGTATTGCCAACTATTAGCTTTCTTTCTTTCTTTCTTTCTATGCATGAAGCATGCACCCTTTAATAACCATGATAGTGCTGCATCATGATACATGTGTCATGACTCACGAGCCTTACTTTTGATCGAAAGCACAGTGGTTGGACGTTGCTAATTCATTGCCTTCCACACCCTTCTCTCTTATTATTTTCTGTGTTTCTTTTTGTTTTGTTTGTGTTTTTTTTAGTAGTCAAGTTTCAATTTATTTGGTAGTATAGTGAGTGAGTGATTAATATAACGTAATTGAATATAAATGAATGTAAATTTAATGGTTTAACGCCAATGTGGCGTTTGGTTTGGATAATCTAATAGTCTTCCGTATTCGCATTGCAAAAAATGTGATGCTTGAGAATTTGTGAGTGACTAATTAAGAATTTGATAGGATTCTTGAGATTATGAGATTTCAGGTTCGATTTATTCTCAGACGTTTTGTAGGAATTATCTACGCTTTTTTTAGGACCTAAGAATCTCCTAAAAGCCCACGGCATAAAAAATGGTCCAAATAAACTTACCTCTAGCCCATTGAATGAGTCCAAGGCCCAACAAACTTAGAGCCATTACTCCTCTAGGAGACCCAAAAGACTCTAAAATGCTCTGTATGCTTATATATAAGACCTAAGGTACACATTTTCACTATTTTACACTCTTTATCAATAATGTTCTCCTTATCTGATAAAGCTCTCCCTCACGGCCCTTACTGACTTAGGCCTAGGGATGGAACCAGGAAATTTTATAGGAGGGGACCAGCCAATTTTTTTAATTTTTTTTAATTTTTTGGTCCTTTAGAATTTTTTTATTAAAAAAAATATATTTTGGTTTTTTATTTTTTTATTTTATTATTATTTTTTTTTTTATGAACTAAAGATTACGATAAAGGCAAAAAAAGTGGGCATTTGAAAGTAAGAGCTAAAAAAAAAAAACCTTAGTGGGTATGGCCCAAAAAAATTAAGAACAGGGCAAAACAAAATTTTTAAGGGGCAAAATGACTAAAATTAAAACTTTACTTTTTTTTTTAATTTATAATTTTTTTTCCCTTATTTTTGGGGGCCACCGCCTACCCCGGTCTCCCCTCCCTCCGTCACTTCTTAGGCCTTGGAGTCTCTCCAACCCTCTGGGGTCGACAAGCTTGTGACGTCTTTTATCTCTTTTGCAGATGGAGCTCTTTCCTAGAGGCAACTTGAGGCCATTACCAGTTCCGTACACCAACATTTTCCAAAATATCCTTATTATTAATTTCTCTTCAAGTGCACAAGAAATTAAACCGAGAATGCATGATAAGGAAGAAAAATTGTACGTGAAATGTGGTTTTTATTTCATTTCCCCTATAAAAAAAGGTGTTTTTATAATTTTGTCCCATATCACCATTTCTGGTTTTTCTCTGATGAGAGAGATCCCGCTCAGAAAGAAGAGCCACTACAACTCAACGTCTCTCTCTGTGTTGAACTCATCCACTGCCATCCCCGCGAAGCAAGACATTATTTGTGAGACATCTACAAATTTGTCATTCTGCTTTTTAATGATGCGGAATTTGTCCTCAACTTCCCTCGTTTCAGCATTCACAAACTGTAAAATTGATGAAAACAGATGAGACAACTTTCACACGTATATACAAAGAATATGTTTGTGTGTGTGTTGTATTGCCATTCTACAGTTCTAAGGTTTCACATTAAAACTTTGGCCCCTGAACTTCCACGTGATTTTATAACCCCCTCAAACTTTAAAATCTCTCACTTTGAACCTCTAAACTTTCAATTACTATCGATGTGGACCCCTCCGTCAGATTTTAAACGTTACATGACGTTTATACACCTTACTTTTGTATAAAATTTCAACTTCCAAAACGTTTTTTAGTTAAAAAAATGAAAAGCATGGATATTTTGGTCATTTTTTTTGTATTTTTAATGGCTAAAATTAACGAAAGTATTCTAATTGAGAGCAATTCAAAGTTCAGGGGTCTAAAGTGAGAGATTTTAAAATTTAGGGAGGTTTGTAAAATCTCGTGAAAGTTCAGGAGGTCAAAGTGAAGTTTCTCCTTAAAAGTATTAACTAATTACCATTATGGTCTTCTTAAGGGCTTTATTTAATTTGTTTATGATACTTACAAAAAATACTTATAACTATTTTCATCTTTACATCAAATCAAAACTGTAGCACCACGGTCTCAAATTGAGAAGATAATAAGTTTATATAGAGTGGTGGATTATGAAAGAGCTCATCCATACTAAGTCCTATGAACGAACTTAGCCAACATATGTTGATTTTAATTTCAGACAAAATTACGAGGTTAGTTGCTGTTTTAAGGTGCCAATTATATGATTTTTCAGTTTTCTCTCTCTTATCCTCTTAAATTTCAATATAGGGCCTTAATTAAAGAGCTTCTTTACCACAATTGGGTCCTTACAAGTCTTTTTCTTTAATATATAAAAGAAAACTTCATTATACTATTGCTATTTGGAGCCTTGTTCTATTGGGACTTAGGCGACAGCATAATTGAATTTTCCTCTGTATTTTTGGAATTACTATATCTTGTCTAGTCAGAGTTTGAGCATACAAACCTCAAAGTTCATCTCTTCCTTTGTTGCATGCCCTCTTACATAACCAAACTTAGAAATCCTTCGTAAGCTCCAAGTATTCACCTGTCCAGGAGCAAGAACAGTGAATTTAAATGCTCACCTATCCCATACAAAGACATGAAAATATATATATATATATATATATTACTACATACTTACATGATCAGTTGTGAAGTTGTCCAAGGTGAAGCCGGCCATACCAATAACAGCATGCACTGGGACACTGTAATTGCTGTTATCATACGTGTAAATGCCACTTTCATCAGCTGTAGGCATGGCCTTGCATTCCTCTTGATAAACTGCGCAGGTTCTCTCATAATTATCAACATCGCCGAAGAGAGCCAGATCAACCTTGATCATGTTCAGAACATAGTGTTAGAAAATAGAATGCAACCAAAAATGGCCAAACTAATTAATGATTTGAGAATGATCAAGAGCCAGAGGAGTTTACCTTATTCTCAAGTAGTAATGGTTCCACATCTTCAACAAATTTCTTATCCACACTAAACACTCCATCTATTGAAGTATACATGGGTCTGTGCCTGCATTGGCAAATTTTATACTCATTTACAGAAGGAGACTTCAATTTGCAAATAAAATAAGACAACATGTCGACTATTTTAACAAAAATGAGATATAAATTATAGAGTTAAGATTCGAATTCAAGATTTCAACTTTAATACCATGGTAAATCATTGCTTATCTCAAAATTTTAAGCTAATAAGAAAATATGACATTTAATTAATACTTAAACACACATACTAACAAGCATCATACACGCGCACTTGCATAGATCCATGGTGTGACAAATTGAGGCCACATTTCATAAATAACCAGGAAAAAAAAAAAATGATCTTTAAAGTGGCATATCCTTTTTCATCCATTCATACTGTAATAGTAAATTATGAACAAATATTAAGTAAATTCCAATTAATCTTGAAGGATGTATTAGAAGAACCTATTGTATCTTACCATCTCAGAATTTTCTGACCAGTCATGCTCGGTTGAAATTATTGTGAAGTGAACACTTGCTTGTTCTATGGAATACCATGGCTTATCTTTTCCTTGGGTTGGCATTGGAAAATAAGTCTCATAAGGAACTCCACATTCTCCACCTGAATCGGGAGTAATGTATACTGATCCTGAGTCTACATAATCCCTCCAAAAAAAAAAAATTCATGTAGCTGCTAGCTCCATTTGTTGATCACTACATTTGTTCTATAATCATGCATGCCTGAAAGTGGCAGCTATCTGCATCCATAACAGCAAATAAAGAATCAATGATATATGTAGGAAATGAAAATGAGAGTGGCTCACCAATCATATCATCTTGTGAAAATGTAGTAACTTCTGATGTCTGCATTTTTCCATCCCCATATTGTACTTGTTGAGGTGCCTTATCTGCACTAACCCATGTTATTCTCATTTGCACCACCATACTAATCTTTCAATCAGCTGCTAAGGGTGCATTAGGCCCCATACTTTCGCACGTCAAAAGTATATTTTATACAAAATCATAGAAAATGTGTCTCGAATTGACGTGCATTTGAAAAACACACGATTATAAAGGTCAAATAGCGGTTTTTGTTGGAAATAATTTTGGATGGTGCATAAATTCTCATAAAATAATTACAATATGAAAATTAAAATAAAATAAATAAAATACAAGAGATGAAAAGTAGAGTATGGAAAGATCTCACAATGCTATAAAATCACGCAAGAACATTGTCCTTAAAGGTTGATTCGTGCCTCTCAGAGTGTATAACTCAGTGCGATCAGATCCTTTGACACGCAACTTTCGAGGATTAGACTATAGCGTCTACTTTCGTTAAGGACGTACTTTCAATAATGAAGAGTAATATAACAACCTAATTGTCAAAGTGGATAAGGGACTTCCAAATATTGTTTGTAGAAAAAACCAATTCTATAGCATTTTACATTATGCCATAAAACATGTGTTTTACAACACATTCTACGTATTGGAAAGAAAAGATAGTATTTTTCCTCTACATACTTTTTTGAGCTCAATGTATAGATATATATAAATATGCACACAAGTGCTGGAAAGTATTTTTTTAATGTCATAAAGGAATTCTAATGACCAAACGGTCATAATAAAAAAAAGGAAAATGCTAGGGGTTCTCCCCGTAGGTTTTCCTGGTGTTCTCCTAGCTACACGTAAAATATGATTTAAGAAAAAATAAAATTGTAGTGGCATCTACCACCGTTTTTTTAGACATTAGCATCAAATTTGAGGCATTAGCACCAAAATTGAGGCATTAGCATCAAATTTAGGATGATCAAATTCATTTTGGGTGATACAATCCCTAAAGGGTTAACCTTTCACCTTTAGGTTTTAGTTTTGAATCAAAAAACAAGTTTTAAAGCATTAGAACTTAAATATTAACTAATAAAAATTAATCTGTTAGCAAAAAAACGGTATTACAATTTTATTTTTTCTTAAATCATGTTCTACGTAAGACTGGGAGAACGC
>CM017324.1:26254580-26265907 GCA_006937295.1 Carpinus fangiana
TTCATTTTTCATTTTTCATTTTGGTTTTCTTTTGCGTCTTCGTAAGAAATTATGTACTGGGTTTTCTTTTTTCTTGAATTGGGTTATGTTTATTGAGTAGAACTTAAAACTTCATGCCACTAGGCTTTATTTGTTCCTGTAGAAAATTTTTCCGGGAAAAGATTTAAACTTTGATTGTGATCTGAATGATGCTATTGGATTCATAAGCAGTAGAAAAGAAAATAAGCCTAAGGGATTGAATTTACTGTATAAAGTTTCTCTGTGGTAATAATTCTGAAATTTCTTTCACTTATGTTGCTGAAAATATATGGTAAATGGTAAAGCTAGAAATTATTTTCTTGGAATTTTTTGAAAAAAAAAGAGAAATAAATACCTACACTTAAGAGAACCCGGTAGAAGTATTTGTGTAGCAACAGTTTTTTTTTTTTTTTTTAATTTGTCCAACCAAAGATCAAAGTAATGTTTCAAAAGCTTCTTACGGTATATTTCTGTTAATGCCATGTTATTTTATTTATTCGTTTTTCTGTGACATGACTCAAAATTGTGCTATAGGGGTGTGGGAAAATGGATCCTGAGACTTATGCAAGGGTTTTTTGAGACCGGTTCAGGCAGTTCTGAACCAGAAGCCTTTACAAAAGAAGGTACTTTTGCTAATGCTTGGGATTTTGTCATTTTTTTTTATATTGATGTTCATGGAAAAGTTCATTGATAAATTCAGTGTGAAATATTATTAACATGTAGGTAACAAAAGGAAAGGAATCAAACACTACGTACCGCAAAAGAATTCTGTGGCATATGCCTTGTTGATTGCCCTTTACAGGTAAACTGGATAATATTTGGTTTCATTTCTCAAACTTTTACTGAGCTGTGAGTTATATTGTATACTTCTTTGTTAGGGGCACTGGAAATGGGAATGAATTTATGTGTAAGCAGGAGCTCATTGATGCAGCTGAAGCAAGTGGGCTTTCTCGGGTTCCAATTGCGTATGTTAATTCATTTGATCTGTTTTCTGACTTTCTTTACCAGTTATTTTTTGTGGTTTCATATAGTGCAATTGATGTTTTTGAGACTGGTCTCGTTCTTAGGCCAGAAAAGGGAAAAGGAAAACCAGGTCAATTTGGTAGTTCTCCAAAGGATTGGTATAGTGGATGGAACTGCATGAAGACATTGATAACCAAGGGATTAGTTGTGAAGTCTAGTTGCCCTGCAAAGTAAGACTATCATTTGCACATTTCCTATTTGCTTTTCAACAAGTGTATCTTTCATTAGATTCTGCATTTGGATTTTTTTTTTTTTGTGCTAATGATAAATGGCACCTGTCTTGTGCAATGGCCTAGTTTAGGATTTGTAGCTTATAAAAAGGCTTGTTTCAAACCTTATTTCATCATTGAGATTGTAAAGCTTGTTACTGAGTTATTCTAATAAAAGGATAAATATGTTCTTTGTTCTTTTTGTAGTGTTTTGGTAAAATGACATGCCTGCTTAAGTTAATTCCCCCCTGCCCCCCCGAAAAAAACTTCGAGGGCTTCAATATGTGCACTTACTGGCGTAATCTAAAATGACGACCCAAAAAGTTGACATGCAGGCATCGATAACCTCTGTTATTTGACAGGTACATGCTAACCCAAGAAGGTAAGGAAGCAGCATGCGAATGTCTCATGAGATCTGGTTTGGGTGATCCAGCAGAGAGCTTGGCTAATGCAGAAGGCTTTCCTGTTAAGGTTACGAATGGTACGGCAGCTCTGGATTTTGCTGGCCTTGGCATGGGTAAAGAAATGACATCCACATCGATGGGTTTGAGTAGGCGGAAGAAATCAATTGATGTTCCATTTGAATCACTTGAGAGGGTACATGTTGAAATTGCTTCTTAAAAATTATGTAATATTTGGATTATAACCCTCTTATTGTCTGTACATTTTTGCAAAGACAAACAGCTACTTCAATATGTTACTTTCTTCTTGTTCTTGTTCTCCTTGTCCATTATTTTATCCTTTTCATTTTTAACGTAACAGCGGACTAGATATATATGGAATAATATGGAAGTTCACATTTATTCCTCTTTGTGGTAACATCACTAATAATTTTGACTTGCTTCATATATATGTATTTTTTAATCTTTTTCAAATGTATGTTGCTGTAGTTTATGGGCATGGGATACTCTAAGGAACAAGTTCTTGCCGCTTTCGCTGAAGTTTCAGAGAGTTCTCAGAAAAAAGAGATCTCATTACTTTGGCCAGCAGTTTTGTGTCGTCTTCGAGAGGATCAAATTTATGGTTTGCATTCTGAGTCCAAAACTGTAAGAGAGGATTGTCATGCAACATCAGATACTTACACCAATCCAAATGGTAATAAACTTATGTTTTTATTTTTATTTTTATAAGTAATTGCAAATATATTAAAAAAGCACAAATGCGCAACCTATGTACACAAGACACAAGAAGCATACAAGAGAAAAACGTAACTTGAAGTTAAAAAAAAAAATCAAGGAAAACATGAAAGCTCGAAATATTTACATAATAAACTTAAGTTAATGTGTTAACAGATGATACTGGCCATTATATTTTAATTTAAGCCTTATATAATTGCCCACATACTTATAAAAAAAAATGCCCAGGTAAAGGAGATGTTGGAAGCGAGAGTAGACTGACCAATTATCCTCATGATGGTGGACACATGCCAGAGTTCTATGCTCCTAGTACTGCACCAAACTCTTTTACCTTAAGAGCTTGCTCAGCATTTGTATGTGTGAGAATCCAATACTTCTTTTACAAACATCTTACTTGTGTGCCTCACATAGTTATGATGGGTTCTCAAATAATATATCTGGATTTACTGCACATAGTAAGCAGCAGAAGACTACTAAAAAACTTTAAGTACTTGAGGAACCTCTTCAGTTTTGACCTACTTACGAATTATGAGATGCCAATGCTTGACTGTGGTGATATTTTGGTTTTAATCCTTTTGAATCTACCATTTGGAGTATATTTGGTCATTTCTTGATATGAATACTACTAAAAAAATTTAAGTATTTGAGGAACCTCTTCAGTTTGGACCTACTTATGAATTATGAGATGCCAATGCTTGACTGTGGTGATATTTTGGTTTTAATCCTTTTGAATCTACCATTTGGAATATATTTGGTCATTTCTTGGTATGAATACTCCTTCAAATTGTATTGCAAAATCAAAATTTCCCATCTTATCTATTTGATTACACCTTGAAATGAGGTATGATTAGACACATGGTGATAAGTTCTGTTTATATATGCAAGCCACATGTGTAGAAAGTAGTGTGTCATCTGAAACGGTTTGCCGAGATCCAAATTTTACCTTTTTCATGATTGTTGAACGCAGTTTATTTACTTAAAGATTGTGCAAGTTATTAATAATTCAATGTTTCCTTATCCTGTTGAATTTCTTAGGATCATCCTGTGCAAAAGTCAAGGATAGATGGCATGGAAGCAAACATGAATGTTTTAAGTGTGCCACCATGGGTTTGTGACCTTGCTTCAGAGAAATTTGTTGTGCTGCTTGAAACTCATTATGCTTTGTTTTAGGCATTAAATATTATTTAGTGATTTTTTTTTTTTTTTTTTTTTTTGACTTTTTAGACATAAGACGACTGATGTTTGCTTGTATGCAGATGATGATATGTGTTTATATGGTTTATGCAGATTTTACTACTATTTCTTGTAGAGATTTAATTTTCTGCTATGATTGTTTTCTACTTTTCTATTTACTAATTGTTAGTTTTTCTTTTATCATCACAAAAATTGAGTGTAATATGCATTATATTGAGCATAGAGTAACTCCAATTTGATTGAATTTTAAAACTTTTACTGGCACTATAGCTGTTTTTGTGCCAAGTTATATTATTACAATTATCAGCAACACAATTATCAAAATTCAATATCTTGTAGTTCCATGTTTTACTATTTACATTGAACATAAATGTTTACATATTTTTTTTTATATGCTTCTTCTTCTTCTTCTTCTTTTCTTAACTATGATGCTCAATCGTGCTATTGATGCTCTTTAATAGCTTGTTGCTAGTTTTGTAATTTATTGTGCTATTGATGCTCTTTTATTCTTAGTGTATTGTCTTTGCTAGTGTTTATAATAATTCTGATAAAGTTGTTATATTTTGTGGTCTTTAGTTCGCGGTCTAGGAGAATTATTGAGAATATTTGTAGTCAATTCAAAATCAAAATACTGGTGAGTTCTCTTGATTCCTCTGTCTATGAGTTCACAATGCTTTCTTGTATATTGATGGGTACTGTTACTGTTTCCTTTGTCGTTGTTGGATTTATATGATGGGCACCGCTGTTAAAAACCTGTCACCTGTCAGTGAACTGATATATACATACATCTTATATATACACACATTCACATATCTGTGCATATAATACATGTATATTACCTTTTAATTCATAAAAAATACATTTATATTTCATTTTGATTAGTATTTTATTGTTTGATACATTTTGCTGTGTCATATCGACTTCATCAAAAAAATTCATTTAAAATGGCCAGTGATTCTANTGAATTTTAAAACTTTTACTGGCACTATAGCTGTTTTTTGTGCCAAGTTATATTATTACGATTATCAGCAACACAATTATCAAAATTCAATATCTTGTAGTTCCATGTTTTACTATTTACATTGAACATAAATGTTTACATTTTTTTTTTATATGCTTCTTCTTCTTCTTCTTCTTCTTTTTTTCTTATCTATGATGCTCAATTGTGCTATTGATTCTCTTTAATAGCTTGTTGCTAGTTTTGTAATTTATTGTGCTATTGATGCTCTTTTATTCTTAGTGTATTGTCTTTGCTAGTGTTTATAATAATTCTGATAAAGTTGTTATATTTTGTGGTCTTTAGTTCACGGTCTAGGAGAATTATTGAAAATATTTGTAGTCAATTCAAAATCAAAATACTGGTGAGTTCTCTTGATTCCTCTGTCTATGAGTTCACAATGCTTTCTTGTATATTGATGGGTACTGTTAATGTTTCCTTTGTCGTTGTTGGATTTATATGATGGGCACCGCTGTTAAAAACCTGTCACCTGTCAGTGAACTGATATATACATACATACATCTTATATACACACATTCACATATCTGTGCATATAATACATGTATATTACCTTTTAATTCATAAAAAATACATTTATATTTCCTTTTGATTGGTATTTTATTGTTTGATACGTTTTGCTGTGTCATATAGACTTCATCAAAAAAATTCATTTAAAATGGCCAGTGATTCTAGGTGTAACACTTATAACTAGAGAATTCTTGATTTAATAGCTTTGTGTAATTATCCTTTGACGTTTGCATGCAGAGTAGCTTCTTAGTTTGAACTTTTAGATAATACTTTAGTCATTAGATGGGTTTTGAGCATTTATTCTTGTTATGGCTTGAAACTTCCTGGTTCAAAGGCCATTCCTGAATCAAAATGGTGTGAAAGAAGTGGTTACTATAAATTTCTAAGAGTATAGGGCTTGATAACTATTAATTTTTAGAAAGGGTTCAAATTGGAATATATCTTTCAGGTTTCCCCCTAAATCTATGACCTCACATTTCAGGATTTCTGTACCCTTCCTATCTGAGAGTTTGCTAAGAATGTAGCATCATGCATGTGACTTTGCAGCATAGCTTGGCATAGATTATTATAAATCCTTGGAAGAGCCTTTCGAAGGTGAAGGCTCCACCTTGTATCGCTTTCTTTACTTGGACGGCGGCTTTGGATAAAATTCTTACGATTCATAACCGTAGGAGGCGGGGGCTTACCCTTGTCAATCGGTGTTGCCTTTGCAAGAAGAGCGAGGAAACCGTAAACCACCTCTCCATTCATTGTGAGTTTACTAGTGAGATATGGAATTTGGTTCTTATTTTATTCGGAGTCTTGTGGGTCATGCGGATGCCTAGCAATATTGTAGAGCTACTTTAGTGTTAGAGGACACAAGGATGGGGGCATTCCAAAGAGGCTATATGGAAAGTCATCCCTCCTTTACTTATGTGTTGCATTTGGAGAAAAAGAAATCATCATCTTTTCGAGGACTGCAAGTCAAGTGTGCTTAATCTAAAGTCCTCCTTTTTGAGTGCCCTCTTAGATTGAGTTGTAACTTTCATTCCTAATTTCGCTCCTTCTAATCTTTTAGATTTTCGACCCTTGTAGGGCGATTGCTTCTCTTGTATACTTTTCATGTACGTGAATCTTCCTCTTCTTCTAATAAATTATTTTTCATATATATATATATATATATGCAGACACACAAATCCACAAAGACATATGTAAGTATATTTGTACAAAACCCACAATCGCCCTTGCATATCTGCACATGCACATGCACATGTAGATTTCTATGTTATCATATGCTTGTATTACATTTGTAGTTACTAATTCTTAGCCCGTGCTTTTTCTTTATTGTGAGTATTGTAAGACATTTTCTTCTGAGTTCAACGGGTATCTTTTGTTCCAGTTGATAGTAACAGTGATACACATTGAATCTTCTGCAGGTTAAACGGTTGCCAGTTGGAGACGCAATCTAGATTGCTCGCCATAAATATGTTGACAGTGAATACGTACTTGATTTTATTGTTGAGAGGAAGAATGTTGATGACTTACGCTTTTCCATTAGGGATAATCGCTATAGGGATCAAAAATTGAGGCTCTTGGTACTAATTCTTATTCTTAGTATTTGGTTTTGGTGTTAATTGTTAAATGTATATGTGTATATTCATGTATGACACTTAATTTTAAGAGACAATTTNACACATACATAATTAAAATAGTAGTTTTCTCAATTTCCTTATGCATTAGATCGTGTCACCATTTTTCGGGGTGTCTTCACGCTACCATCTTTCCGGATCTTTCTCATATAGTCCCAAGCATTGTGGTCTACATCAGGTTGGGTGCCTCAATGGCCATTGAGGACCAACCTATATGGTCGTGGATCGGGCTATTACCCAGCTACGGTTGTAGCTGGGTCATGCGCTGCCATGGTCATGGTTAGGTCATGCCTAACCATTGTTGTGGAGGCCCTGGAGGTTGATCCTCCATGGCCTTGGAGGCCATTGGGATCGATCTCCATGGAGGTGGTTCTCTCTCTCTCTCTCTCTCTCTCTCGCTTTTTTTCTTTCTTTCTTTTCTTTTTTTTTTCTTAAAATTTTCTGAGGGACATAGTTGTATGTTCATGTAATTTATGTTGGCTATTTGATGGAAAAGTGAATGAAGGTCTTGCATTTATGGTAACCCAAAATTGGGTTTTGCATTTATCAAATTGGAAACCGGGGTCTTAATGTCAAAATCACATAAAGCATTTGTGGTGCCTATGTACTTAAGATTTTATTTTTCCCCAACTATGGGAGATAATCATATTATTTAGGCTTTTCCCAAGATGTTTGAAATTGGGACCAGAATATTATACGGATACAATATTTAATCATCTTCTTATCATTTATCTAAATGAATTCCATTATTAATTAAAATTTGAATTAAGTGTCGGTTATATGGGTCACTCCACAATCTGACTGGAGGGAAAAGAATATTGATTAACTTGATTGTAGTTTATCTAAATTTATCTAACATATCTAATATGCATTGAATTTTCATTATATTGCATTTCTGGTAATTCATGCACGTACATATGTGTGTGTAGAAAAGGCTTGTTCAAGTATATGAAAAAGTTATCAGGATAAAGAGAATGTAAGAGTTAGTATAATAAATAAACAATCAGTTCTATTTGAGACTCTTTGTGCATTAAATAAACAATCAGTTCTATTTGAGACTCTTTGTGCATATTTCGTCCATATTTGAGACAATCCAAGAGATATTGAAGGATAGAATCCGGTTTTATTTTCTGTTCAAAATATTAGAGTTACCGAAAGGGTGTGAATGTATTGTTCCAACTCATCTTCTGCTTATGTTTGTCTTTGATTTTATTTCATCATGACATTTTTGGGTGTTAAATTGCATATTACAAGAGATGTGGACTTAAGAAGCTAATATATCTCGTGGAGGGTGACCCAAATTCTTGTGAAGCTGCTGAGAGCATCAAAACAGCGTAAGCATTTTTCTAGAAGTATTTATAAGCCAGATTTCTTTTTACCAAAATGAGTGTCGTAGTTTCAAATCAAAGCATCACAACCAACCTATCAACCTTTTAATCCTGTGCCTTGCAGTAGTTTTACAACAGAGATTTTGGAGGGATTTGATGTGCAGAGAACAAGTGGTTTGGCTGATACTCTGAAGAAATATGGTTATCTTACTCAAGCAATATCTCAATACTATAAAGCAGTGTTGCCTGAGGACCGCTCTAGAGGCACTGGAGTGTGTCCTCCTTTTGATGAATTTATCAAAACATGCCAAGACCTGGATAAAATGATAGTTAGCGATGTATTTGCCATTCAGCTCATGCAGGTATAAATTGTTTTTGTGGGAAGGAAACACCAGTTTGGCTCTAATTTTTTATGTTGATGAGCAATGACCCTTAACCTTTTACTTGTACAACACAATTTCAATACTCTTCTTATTGATTTTACCGAATGCGAACCCTATGGCTTTCTGGCTGTGCAATCCAATGCTTTTGCAAACTTATTGAAACATACTGACTGCTTTTGTGCACTTGTAGAAACATATTGACTGCAGAAAAATTGTGCACTTGTACTTAGAGACGGGAAATCTCCCTTAAATTTTTATCTTTCTATTTCTGGATGGGTTCTTGTCTTCAATATATTGGAGCCTAAGTTTGTCATGAGGTTTTAGCGATACAAGAATCATGGGAAATGTGAATGTGGTTTACACCTGTTGTGGAACTGGGTTCTTTCATTTACAAGTTAACCCTGAATGTATATTTCTATATGTCTTTTAATTTAAATGAACAACAGGATTTTTCTGTCACAATCAGGTGAATAATTCTGTTTGTATCCTTAACTTTTGAATGCAGGTCCCACAGGTTACAGAGGGGGCTGCAATTGCTGTTTTGGATTTGTACCCAACACTTCTATCGCTTGCCCATGCCTACTCTCTTCTTGTGAGTTCTGTTGTTGAAATGAACTGTAAAACCCTACCACTCTATTAAAATAGAAATGAACTGTAAAAGCCTCGGTTGTTAAGTGCATGTATGCTGGTTTGATTTTGAGAAGTGGTCACCTCATCAAAATTTGTGGAAGGATATGACCATGTCTAGTTATTTTGATGCCCCTGCTTTAGTGCCCCTAATCCAGCAATGGCCGTTGTTATAGAAGGTCAAGACACAGTTCTTGTGAGTGGGACCTGAAATTTTGATAGTTTGATTCACATATGGGTCCCAGAACTTCTAAGTTGCCGTGCTTATAAAATGTGCTAGTTTTTTGGATATTGGAAATGGGCTCATGGAAGCACTGGAGGGCACCCTCTTGTATTGTTGTTTTCGGATGTGCTTGGAAGACAAATGTTCTCCTTTATATGCTGTGATGAAAACAGTTTAGAATCCGGCTGCCTTTTAAATGTTATCTTGTATTAAGTTAACCTTAGTCTTCACAAGAATATGTTTGTCAAATTATCTCCCTGGTGTCTGTCTGAAACATGTCTGGAAAGTCGTATGTTTGTGGAGGATAGGTGCCCATCCAGTGCTTTTGTGTGGTCGACTGCACCCCCAACCGTCTGATTGGTGACATTCTACTCTAATTGGTTGAAAGAAAATGTTCCTTCCTCATGTGGTTGGTTCTAGCAGTTCTAACTAATTGTTTGTTTAGTTTATTTAATCATATTTATTTTCACTATTAGTTTTTATTATCTAGGGTTGATCAAGGACTGGTGTCACCAAACAGAACGATTTATTTGGTAATTTCCTCCTTATTCTTCTACTCACATTGGCTTTAACTAACCTGTTTTTGATTAGGAGGGAGACACAAGTGCGCAAGAGGAGATGCTCAGGAGGCAGAGTAAAGAAGTGATCAATTCAGTTGCTAGTAGGAATATATTTCACTTTGTTTGGGGCAACTGAGTTTTGTAAATTCACTTGGCAAAAGCAAATATGCTTCATTGGTTGCACTAGGCCTTCACATTCTACAATGTAAATGAGAAGATGGACATATTGTGTATGTATTGTAGAAAAGCTTTTGATGCAACAGCAGGGCTATGTATATTAGGTAGGGCTTGGATCTTATTTCACATTCTTGATTGAAATGGTCAGAAAGGACATGTTCACAAGACAATCAATATTTGTCCCACTTGGATTATTGTGCAATTAGCATAATCCATGTAGCAGCTGTACATGGATGACATGATTAACTTTCTTTTAATATCTGAATTAAGGACTGCATTTTCAAGCCAATTTTTTTTTGAATCCACATTTTCAAGCCAATTAAGCAGTCATATTTGTCAGAGATTCCTACCTAACCATTATGAAATGTAGAAAGGCATGTCTTGACTAATTTTAATATTTAGAGGCATCCTGACTCTTAATTACTTTTAGTTAGGCTTAGTCTTAGTCAAGGGCAACATTTTGGTAGTTGTGAAATCATTATTTATAACAAATATTATTGTCACAAGCAACTGCAAGTTGCTCTTAGTTTATAGTATGGTTGGCAACTACTACATAGATAATCTTTATTACCAGGGTGAGTACCTCAACTTGCTTTTATGCAAGCAACCACCTAAATTGACTTAATTTGTCTCTTCTGGTAAGGGCTTGGGTCTTAGTAGCACTCCTATCAGGTTTAAGGTTTAAATCCCCTCAGGTGCAAACAATTCTTTGGGGCCAGTCCATTAGCTAAGTCGGACTATTACTTGATATTTGTGGAGGAGCTATTTTGCGTGAGTTTGAAGTTTACCTAATATGGGTATATGTGACCTTGCTTTGGAATGATTATTTGTTATTAAAAAATAAAAAGAAAGTTATGTCAAAGCGACTGAATAGTTTTACTTTAATATTTTAGAGTGGCCTCGAACCAGAAGCACCACCATTTATTTATTTTTAACAATATTCAATTGTTTTTGTTAATATTTTTATTATTATTATTATTTTTATTTAGAAAGTGTTTTGAGTTTTGAGAAGAGTTTTGTAGTTTTCTTTGAAAAATGTGTTAGTGAGTGGGCCACATGTGAAAATCAATTTGGTTAATAAGTTTTGAGAAGAGTTTTCATGGTTAGAAAACCGAAGGACTTTTCATAAACATGGTTGGAGGAAGAGTTTTCATGGTTAGAAAACCGAAGGACTTTTCATAAACATGGTTGGAGAGTTTTCATGGTTAGAAAACCGAAGGACTTTTCATAAACATGGTTGGAGGCCTCCAACCATGTTTATGAAAAGTCCTTCGGTTTTCTAACCATGAAAACTCT
>CM017324.1:26266782-26288502 GCA_006937295.1 Carpinus fangiana
TTTTTTTTTTTAATTTTACTAAATGCTTAACTACATTTTTTTTTAGTAAACTTTATTTTGAAATAGCTATTTTTCAAACTACAATCATTATTTTTTCAAATCACACGTTGCAAACCGATAAACTAAACGGACACTTAATCGTCAAAGTATAAATAAGCTATAAGGGACTTGATATATATAAAAGCACTGCGACCTTAAACTATTGCCCAGCAGAAAAAAATTGCTCTTAAACTATTGAATAGTAAATAGCAAGTTGATCTTAATTGAGTAGTGATTTATGTCATGCTGGCGTGAGTGAATAATCACTCACGCCGGCTTTTTTTTTAAATGAATTATTATTATTATTTTATTATTATTACTGTTCATTTTTTAATAATAATATTTAATTATTAAAAAAAGCCGGCGTGAGTGACTGTTCACTCATGCCGGCATGACATAAATCACTACTCATCTTAATTTATAGTATGGTGGGCAACTACTACATAGATAATCTTGAGTAGGAGAGTGAATACTTTTAACTTTCAAGCTTTTATGCATCTATCAACCTTAATCACATCAAACCAACCACCTAAAACTAAACAACGATTTATAGGTAATCAAGGTTGTGTTTTCATGAAAGCAAAAGCAATCGATCTTAATTAATTCAGAAAACACATGTTCTCAAGACAATCGATCTTAATTCGCTTGGATTATTGTGCAATTATTATAATCCATGTAACAGCTGTACATGGATGACATGATAAACTTTCTTTTAAAGTCTGAATTAAGGACAACATAATCAAACAAATTATATAAGGTGTCATATTTGTCAGAGATTCCTACCTAACCAATAAGAAATTAAAGTAGAAAGGGGTACCTAACATAATTTCGCTTAAGTCATGGTCAAGGGCAACAGCAACATTTTGGTTGTTGTGAAATTATTATATATAACAAATATAATATCATTGTTGCAACCAAATTGCTCTTTATTTATTGTATCGGAATGAACAAGCCAAAAGTGGTGGAAAGCACGTCGCCTTTAAACTATTGCCCAGAAAAAAAGAATATATGTATTATAATTGAATACTAATCAAGTTGTTCTTAATTTATAGTATGGTAGGACTTGGTTCTTATTTCGCATTTTTGATTGAAATGGTCAGAAAAGACATGTTCATGAAATGATCGATAGTTTGTTCACTTGGATTATTTTGCAATTAGTATAATAAATGTAATAATTATACATGGTGTTAAAGTATTAATTAAATAATTAAATTTATTTATTTTTATAAGTTTAAATTAGCTTTTGAGATAAGTGACAATTTAACACGTATATGATAAGCTTTTTTTTTAAGGACAATATTTTCAAACCTATTAAGCTGTCATATTTGTCGGAGATTCCAGAGTTCATTGACTAACTGTAATATATTTTCAAACCAATCAGTTTTTGATTTTTCTTTTAACGAACGCTGATTGGCAAATATATGAGAAAGTATGATAAAAATGTGATGTACTACTTCAGCTTCTACTATACCTCACCAATAAGAAATGAAGAAAGGGATATGAACTGAAATAAAAAAAATAATTAGATGCATGTTACTGCAAGTGCTAACAACGGATACATCTATTGTTTATTTTTCCCACAATACTTTGCATCTTCCTGCATGTGCCGTTGGATTAGAATGATAGAATTGTCGAGGCTAAATGGGAATACCAATTATTTAACAAGAGATTCTCTCGTAAAGAGAAATGTAGCATGAAACTGGATTGAGATACAAGGTTATTTTATTGAATGTCTACCTCGGATTGAGGTAATCTTATGTACTACAATGAGTAGCTTAACTAACGTGCCTTTATCCATCTATCAACCTTAATCAACAGCCCCTGTACCTGGAACTAACCAATTTGAAATTTTACACATCGGTTCCGTTTTATTTTCTTTAAGGGTTTAAGAATTAATGAACTCATTCTCTTTTTCCTGTGCATATATACCCAGTAGCCTAAAAAGTAGTACAGAGGTGTGTTGATGAGAAAAAAACAGTTCTACAAGTGGTGCTGATGAACTTTATTAGATTCTGGAAATCTTTTGTTTTTTTCTTTGTTTGTCTTTTTTTTTTCTTGGTATAGAGAGAGAGAGCATTGGATTCCGTTGGTCCCTGAAAGTGACTAATTATGATGGACTCCACTCAAAATAGAATGCTGAGACGTGCATTATTTGACAAGGGAGAAGACTTGTAAACAAGTCTTTGTATATATATATATATATATATATATATTTGGATAAATAAAGTTTTTGTATATCCAACGGCTGTGATGAGAATGATGTGAATTATAGTGTATTGGGTCCAAGTAATCATGACAGAAGAAAAGCATGCACATGCGAAGCCCCCACAACCAACAAATGTCCCATCTTCTTCTTCTTACCAGTTTCAACTTCTTGTAATTTGCAACTTAATCTGTAGCACCTCCTCAAGCTTTTCACTGCGTTTGAGAGCTTCGTAATCTTTGCTTCCTTTCCTGATTCATTCCTTTCCAAAAAGAAAGCCATGGCAGAGCTCTTACTTGGTCCCGTCTTCGAATTGCTGATTGAGAAACTGTCTCAGGAGTTGCTGAAGTTTGCAACTCGATACAAGGGACTTGGAGAAAAGCTGGGCAAGTGGAAGAAAACGTTGCCAATAATTCAAGCCGTGCTTGATGATGCGGACGAGAAGCAACATACTAACGGGGCGGTGACACAGTGGCTGGATGATCTCAGAGACTTGACTTATGATGTGGAAGACATACTTGATGAGTTTGCCACTGAAGCTTTGCTATGCAAATTGAAGGGGGAAAACGAGGGCAGCACAAATAAGGTACGAAAACTCATCCCTGCTTGTTGTACTGGTTTGACCCCGCATGCTCTTAAGATGAACACTAGGCTGGAGTCACAGATCACTCAAATTACCAATCGATTCAGCGATTTGGTGAATATAAAAGATCAATTGGGATTATTGAAAGGAACTGCTGCTGGGAGGTCATATAGGAAAACTGGGACACTGGCGCCAACATCTATCATGAATGAACGTCGTGTTTATGGCAGGGATAAAGATAAAGAGGCTTTACTTGAATTGTTGCGGAGTGAAAAATGTAGGGATGCTCAACCCTATGTGATTCCTATACTTGGTATGGGGGGTTTAGGAAAGACAACTCTTGCCCAGTTTTTATTCAATGATGAAGAAGTGCAAAATATGTTTAATCCCAAAGTATGGACTTGTGTTTCTGAAGATTTCGATGTTGATAGAGTCACAAAAGCAATTTCACAATCTCTCAATATTGAGGACTGTGATGGCAAGGATCTAACTTGGTTGCAAGTCAAACTCAAGGAGAAATTGGAAGGCAAGAAGTTTCTAGTCGTTTTGGATGATCTTTGGAATGAGAAATACCATGACTGGACTATCCTTTGTGCTCCTTTCCTAGCAGGGGCTCCGGGAAGTACAATTGTCATCACAACTCGCAATGCGGGAGTTTCATCAATGGCGAGTACCGATTCAGCTTACCATTTGCAAGTGTTGCCGAATGATGCTTGCTTGTCTTTATTTACCCAACATGCATTGGGTGCAAACGATTTTAGTGCACATACAAACCTTCACGATATTGGAGTGGAAATCGTTAAAATGTGTAAGGGCTTGCCTTTGGCGGCCAAAACCCTTGGAGGCCTTCTACGCACTAAACATGATCCCGATGAGTGGAAGGATGTGTTGGAGACCAAGATATGGAATATACCCGAAGGAAAAAGTGAAATTTTTCCAACTCTTATGTTGAGCTACCACCATCTACCTTCACATTTAAAGAGATGCTTTGGGTATTGTTCAATACTTCCAAAGGACTATGAATTTGAAGAGCTACAGTTGGTTCTGTTATGGATGGCAGAAGGTCTAATTCAGCCACGAAAGGGGGACAAGCAACTAGAAGATTTGGGTAGCCAGTATTTTCGCGATCTATTATCAAGGTCCTTTTTCCAACAATCAAGTATGGAGAAATCACGATTTGTAATGCATGACCTCATCAACGATTTGGCTCAATGGGTTGCAGGAGATATTTGCTTTAGAATGGAAGATAGAATTGAGAGCATCAACAAAGGAACACTTTCTAAAAAAGTTCGGCATTTGTCTTACCTTGGTGACTATTTTGATGGCCCTAAAAAGTTTGAGGTTTTTTCTAAACTCACGTGTCTACGTACCTTCATGCCTCTTATGCTACCTGACAAGGGGGATTGTTATTTAACTCATGATGTTTCTCTTAAATTGTTGCCAAAATTACTATGTTTAAGAGTGCTCTCTTTGAGTGGGTACCGCATAGTTGAGCTATCGAATTCAATTGGTGATTTGAAGCATTTGAGGTATCTTGACCTTTCTTACACTGATATTAGAGTTTTGCCTGAATCGACAACCACTCTTTGCAACTTGCAGACATTGATATTGGAGGAATGTCACTCTCTAAAGGAATTGCCTTCCAAGTTGGGGAACCTAGTCAACTTGCGCCACCTCAACATTCTCAATGCAAATAAACTGGAAGGAATGCCTCCTGAAATAGGTAAATTAACATCTCTCCAAACATTGTCTAATGTAATTCTGGAAAAAGACAATTGCTTCACATTAAAAGAGGTAGGTTCTTTGTTGCATCTTCGAGGGATACTTATCATCTCACGATTGGAGAATGTCATTGAATCCAAGGATGTAAGGGATGCTATTTCTATTGAAAAGCTCAATCTTTCTGCTTTGTGTTTGGAATGGAGCGTCAATGTGGATGAGTCAAAAGATAGAACAAGTGAATTAGACGTACTTAATATGTTATTGCCTCACAAGATTTTGAAAGAGTTCACTATCAGGCACTATGATGGTATAGAATTTTCGACTTGGTTAAAAGGTCCTTCATTTCGTAATATGGTGCTCCTAAGAATTGAAAATTGTAGAAAGTGCACATCATTGCCGGCAGTTGGCCAACTACCATTACTCAAAGATCTTTTCATTGAAGGCTTGGCTAGCGTGAAAAATGTTGGTCATGAGTTTTATGGGGAAGGTTGCTCACAAGCCTTTAGATCTTTGGAGACTGTGTTTCAAGGATATGGAAGAATGGGAGAATTGGAGCCCTAATGGAGAGTTCTTGCACCTGCGTGTGCTTTCTATTATAAATTGTCCAAAGTTGTTGGGGACGTTACCAAACCACCTTCCTTCACTACAAAAAGTTGTTATAAAAAGATGTGAGCAGTTGATAATTTCAATTTCAAGCTTTCCAAAGCTCTGCAAAATAGAAATTGAAGAATTAGAAGGGGTGGTATGCAAAAGTAAGGTGGACTTCACGTCACTAAACTCTAAGTCTCTTTCAACAATTTCAGAATTCAAATGTCCAATAGAAGGCTTTACGAATGTAGAAGTTCTAACTATTGAAGATTGTGAGAAGCTAACGCCTTTGTGGTCAAATGATGTGGGATTACTACAACCCCTCCCCCGTCTTCGTGATATGCGGGTTCACAATTGTAAAAAACTAGTATCTTTGATGGCAGAAGAAGTGAAAGAGCAGCCACAACAGGGTACGTCATCCACACGCAATGGCATGGAATCTTTACCCAAGGCATTGGTGTACAACAACACGTGTCTTGAGAGTGTTTTTATTCGTGGATGTGATTCGCTTACACACATAGCAGTTGGACAGCTACCTCTAACTCTAAAGAAGCTAAGTGTAGAGAATTGCATGAATATGCAGAATTTGTTGGACGGGGATGATACCATCAATTGTAGTAGCAGCAATTCTCTTTTTGAGGAATTATATATTGACAACTGTCCGTCCCTCAAATCCTTAACATCCAGCGGAGAATTACCTGCAACACTTAATAGCCTTTTTATGTGGCATTGTAAAATGGTAGTCAGTGGCGAAAAGCGTCCCAGCCAACTCGTCTTTAGAAATAATTAGTATTTGGTGGTGTGAAAACCTTAAATCCTTACCCATGGGCATGCACAACCTTAGCCATCTACATCATATTTCTATTAGCCGTTGCTCATCTCTTGTTTCCTTCCCGGACGGTGGGTTGCTCCCTCGCAACCTTAGACAGCTGTACATTGTCAATTGTGAGAAAATGCAGGCCCTACCCAACTGCATACACCAATCCACATCTCTTCAAGAATTGAGAATAGAAGACTGTCCAGGCATTGTATCATTTCCAAAAGAAGGTTTTCCCACCAACCTAACATCACTTGAAATCAGAGATTGCAACATCATTGAGTCCTTGCTTGAGCGGGGATTGCACAAGCTTACCTCTCTTCAACATCTTGAGATTGGAGGTGGATGTCTGGATCTGGTATCCTTTCCAGAGACGATGCTGCCTGCCTCTCTAACCAGCCTCTACATCCAAAACTTCCAGAATTTGAAATACTTATCTTCCAAAGGCTTTCGATACCTCTCCTCTCTTCAAACTCTGAGAATTGGTTGGTGCGAAAAGCTGATCTCCTTTCCAGATGACGATCTTCCTCCCTCACTCTTGGATCTTCGCATCGTTTGTTGTGAAAAGCTCACATCCTTTACAGAGGATGGTCTTCCTCCCTCACTCCAGCAACTTCATATTGCAAACTGTCCTCTGCTGAAAGAACGCTGCAAGANTGCCAAGACCTGGATAAAATGATAGTTAGCGATGTATTTGCCATTCAGCTCATGCAGGTATAAATTGTTTTTGTGGGAAGGAAACACCAGTTTGGCTCTAATTTTTTATGTTGATGAGCAATGACCCTTAACCTTTTACTTGTACAACACAATTTCAATACTCTTCTTATTGATTTTACCGAATGCGAACCCTATGGCTTTCTGGCTGTGCAATCCAATGCTTTTGCAAACTTATTGAAACATACTGACTGCTTTTGTGCACTTGTAGAAACATATTGACTGCAGAAAAATTGTGCACTTGTACTTAGAGACGGGAAATCTCCCTTAAATTTTTATCTTTCTATTTCTGGATGGGTTCTTGTCTTCAATATATTGGAGCCTAAGTTTGTCATGAGGTTTTAGCGATACAAGAATCATGGGAAATGTGAATGTGGTTTACACCTGTTGTGGAACTGGGTTCTTTCATTTACAAGTTAACCCTGAATGTATATTTCTATATGTCTTTTAATTTAAATGAACAACAGGATTTTTCTGTCACAATCAGGTGAATAATTCTGTTTGTATCCTTAACTTTTGAATGCAGGTCCCACAGGTTACAGAGGAGGCTGCAATTGCTGTTTTGGATTTGTACCCAACACTTCTATCGCTTGCCCATGCCTACTCTCTTCTTGTGAGTACTGTTGTTGAAATGAACTGTAAAACCCTACCACTCTATTAAAATAGAAATGAACTGTAAAAGCCTCGGTTGTTAAGTGCAAGTATGCTGGTTTGATTTTGAGAAGTGGTCACCTCATCAAAATTTGTGGAAGGATATGACCATGTCTAGTTATTTTGATGACCCTGCTTTAGTGCCCCTAATCCAGCAATGGCCGTTGTTATAGAAGGTCAAGACACAGTTCTTGTGAGTGGGACCTGAAATTTTGATAGTTTGATTCACATTTGGGTCCCAGAACTTCTAAGTTGGGTCCCAGAACTTCTAAGTTGCCGTGCTTATAAAATGTGCTAGTTTTTTGGATCTTGGAAATGGGTTCATGGAAGCACTGGAGGGCACCCTCTTGTATTGTTGTTTTTGGAGGTGCTTGGAAGACAAATGTTCTCCTTTATATGCTGTGATGAAAACAGTTTAGAATCCGGCTGCCTTTTAAATGTTATCTTGTATTAAGTTAACCTTAGTCTTCACAAGAATATGTTTGTCAAATTATCTCCCTGGTGCCTGTCTGAAACATGTCTGGAAAGTCGTATGTTTGTGGAGGATAGGTGCCCATCCAGTGCTTTTGTGTGGTCGACTGCACCCCCAACTGTCTGATTGGTGACATTCTACTCTAATTGGTTGAAAGAAAATGTTCCTTCCTCATGTGGTTGGTTCTAGCAGTTCTAAATAATTGTCTGTTTAGTTTATTTAATCATATTTATTTTCACTATTAGTTTTATTATCTAGGGTTGATCAAGGACTGGTGTCACCAAACAGATTTATTTGGTAATTTCCTCCTTATTCTTCTACTCACATTGGCGTTAACTAACCTGTTTTTGATTAGGAGGGAGACACAAGTGCGTAAGAGGAGATGCTCAGGAGGCAGAGTAACGAAGTGATCAATTCAGTTGCTAGTAGGAATATATTTCACTTTGTTTGGGGCAACTGAGTTTTGTAAATTCACTTGACAAAAGCAAATATGCTTCATTGGTTGCACTAGGCCTTCACATTCTACAATGTAAATGAGGACATATTGTGTATGTATTGTAGAAAAGCTTTTGATGCAACAGCAGGGCTATGTATATTAGGCAGGGCTTGGATCTTATTTCACATTCTTGATTGAAATGGTCAGAAAGGACATGTTCACAAGACAATCAATATTTGTCCCACTTGGATTATTGTGCAATTAGCATAATCCATGTAGCAGCTGTACATGGATGACATGATTAACTTTCTTTTAATATCTGAATTAAGGACTGCATTTTCAAGCCAATTTTTTTTTGAATCCACATTTTCAAGCCAATTAAGCAGTCATATTTGTCAGAGATTCCTACCTAACCATTATGAAACGTAGAAAGGCATATCTTGACTAATTTTAATATCTAGAGGCATCCTGACTCTTAATTACTTTTAGTTTGGCTTAGTCTTAGTCAATGGCAACATTTTGGTAGTTGTGAAATCATTATCTATAACAAATATAATTGTCACAAGCAACTGCAAGTTGCTCTTAGTTTATAGTATGGTTGGCAACTACTACATAGATAATCTTTATTACCAGGGTGAGTACCTCAACTTGCTTTTATGCAAGCAACCACCTAATTTGACTTAATTTGTCTCTTTTGGTAAGGGCTTGGGTCTAGGGGTGGCAATTCGGGTTGACGTGTCGGGTTCGGGTCCGACCTGATTATGACCCGACACAATTATGCTCGACACGACACGATTAATTAAACATGTCGAACCTCATGACCCGAACACGACACGCTCCATAAACGGGTGACATGACACGAACCCGTTTGTATAAACGTGTCGTGTCACGACACGCGAACCCGACACCGACACAACCCGAATATAAATTTATTTTAGTTTTTTTTTTTAGTTTAGTTTAGTTTAGTTTTTTTTTTTTAAAAAAAAAAAAACTTTTTAATAGCAAAATTTTAGGAACCAAAGCAACAAAAGGACAAATACAATGTTCTTTTATCTAATAACACATTCTAATGGATGGTTTATATAACCCAAATCAATTTTGTTATCCTCAAAAAGTTCATGTAAACTTCGTTTTGAAATACACTTTTGCTCCAGCATTGCTTGTAAAACAACCTGAAGCCAGTCAAAATTTTTGTCAGTTGGTTCGGTTTTCAATTGCATTTCCTATTTACTATCGCTCAAACCAAAATGACCTGAAACTGGACTTAGATCCTTAGCATTCCAATAGGGGCAACACCCACTCCTAGGTGTATCCACAGAAAGTCAGAAACTATTGCCAGTTTCTCCATCTCAACAAAATCATCCATAAAACTCATTTCTGAAGCTTCAATTGCTTTATATGCCAGTGGATTTTTTATTTTTGCATTTCAGCAGTGTTCCAATTCTAAAATTAGAGCAGTAGCCCAAGATCCAGAAGAACTAATCCCATCATCACTACCGATTTCAGACCTGCCAATAGAGAAAGTTCACTTGATATAGGGCTATACCTGGTCAACTCCATGGATTCTTGACATTTAGAAAGCTCTCTAACATGAGCTTCAGTCTCTGATAATCTGGAAGCTGTTCGATTAAAAACTCTAAATGACATGTTCTACTAAAAATACATATGTAAATCATATCAATTTTAGACACCTACCAACCACTTTAATATATTAAATCAGAAGAAAAAATTTCAATTTAATTTGAAATAAAACTTTATACTTCAACAAAACTCTAAATGATTCTACTTTCTCAAATGCAATTTAAGAAACTCTAAAACAAGCTAGACAAAAAATATAAAAACAATTTGTCATTTGCTATAAAAAAAAAAAAAAAATTAAAAAAATAAACGTGTCAACCTGCAGGGTCGCGGGTTGACCCGACCCGACCATAAACGTGTCAACTCTCAACCCGGCAGGTTGACACGACTCGACATGATTATAACCGTGTCATAAACGGCCGACCCGTTTATGACCCGAACCCGATTATGCCCAACCCTAACCCGGATTTCGCGTGTCGTGTTCGTGTCGGGTTCGCATGTCACGGGTTAAATTGCCAGCCCTACTTGGGTCTTAGTAGCACTCCTATCAGGTTTAAGGTTTAAATCCCCTCAGGTGCAAACAATTCTTTGGGGCTAGTCCATTAGCTAAGTCGGATTATTACTTGATATTTGTGGAGGAGCTATTTTGCATGAGTTTGAAGTTTACCTAATATGGGTATATGTGACCTTGCTTTGGAATGATTATTTGTTATTAAAAAATAAAAAGAAAGTTATGTCAAAGCGACCGAATATTTTTACTTTAATATTTTAGAGTGGCCTCGACCCAGAAGCACCACCATTTATTTATTTTTAACAATATTCAATTTTTTTTGTTAATATGTTTTTTTTTTATTATTATTTTTATTTGGAAAGTGTTTCGAGTTTTGAGAAGAGTTTTGTAGTTTTCTTTGAAAAATGCGTTAGTGATTGGGCCACATGTGAAAATCAATTTGGTTAATAAGTTTTGAGAAGAGTTTTCATGGTTAGAAAACCGAAAGACTTTTCATAAACAAGGCCTCCAACCTAATTTTGAGGAAATAGGAAATTTTGTCCGGATGTTTTTGGGATGTCACTGATAATACCTTCAAATGAATGAATAATATGATAATTTGTGCTACATATACTCAAATATTTCATGCTTATTAGTCATTTTGTACCAGTAAATTCTCTCAAGTTACCTTATAAATGGGGGATTTGATCTAATATATTTGATCAACACTCTTCACTTGTTCTTTTAAAGTTCACTTTTTATGGGTGTACTTGACTCTTCTCATGAATCATACGTTAATTGCGTAAAAACCTCTGTAAATTAACTTTATGTCTTGGTTAGAGGACATGACTTGAATGAAAAGTTAATTAGCTGGAATATTATCATATTCCGAAAAAGCCACATTTCTTAAACAACTCTTTTAAGAAAACTCTTTCTCAAAATAAAACAATAAACAAATTAAAATATCTTTATTTTAATGGTGTTTCTTAAGCCATTCAGTTCTTATATATAATAAAAAAAAATACGTAGAGAGTTTAATTCCTATAAATTGTTTGTGTAAAAAACCCAAAAGTGAGAATAATTTTGATTGGGAGAAAATCAAAAAGTATATCTCCTCCCTGATATATAATTTATTCATTAAGCTTGTCTAACTCTTTCAATTTGTGTTGATGGCATTGCAGATTTGTGGGATATCTTTGGACTTGGTGTGGAAATGTAACAACTCTTTGTTTTATTGCTCTTTTTGTTTATGTCTCTGTTGGGTTATAATGATATGAAGATGTAGAAGAAACACTATCATCATTAAGGTTATGTTTAGATTGTAATTTTGTTTTTGGGCATCGTGGACCTGAAATTGTTTTTTTGAGAGTATGCAAATTTTATTTGGCATGTTAATCAGTGTTCTTTATATTAGGTAGGATTTGGATTTTAACAGCTTAAAAGGTGCACAATTTAACAGCTTTGACATGAAGACATGTTCTGTGACACTGTTTTAGCTTCGTCAAACTCATCATCTGATCAAACAAAAATAGTAGAATATTGATAAGCATGTTTTTAAACAAAAATTTACCCATCCCTGGCGCGGTGGTCGAGCGTGTGTTTGCAGGCAAAACACACATCTTTAAACAAAAATCACGGATATGTTCTGTTTGGAAGTGTGCGGAAGATGTTCTAAAAACAATTTCTCTCAACAAAAAATTAATCAATTTTTTTTTTTAATTTTACTAAATGCTTAACTACATTTTTTTTTAGTAAACTTTATTTTGAAATAGCTATTTTTCAAACTACAATCATTATTTTTTCAAATCACACGTTGCAAACCGATAAACTAAACGGACACTTAATCGTCAAAGTATAAATAAGCTATAAGGGACTTGATATATATAAAAGCACTGCGACCTTAAACTATTGCCCAGCAGAAAAAAATTGCTCTTAAACTATTGAATAGTAAATAGCAAGTTGATCTTAATTGAGTAGTGATTTATGTCATGCTGGCGTGAGTGAATAATCACTCACGCCGGCTTTTTTTAATAATGAATTATTATTATTTTTTTATTATTACTGTTCATTTTTTTATAATAATATTTAATTATTAAAAAAAGCCGGCTTAATTTATAGTATGGTGGGCAACTACTACATAGATAATCTTGAGTAGGAGAGTGAATACTTTTAACTTTCATGCTTTTATGCATCTATCAACCTTAATCACATCAAACCAACCACCTAAAACTAAACAACGATTTATAGGTCATCAAGGTTGTGTTTTCATGAAAACAAAAGCAATCGATCTTAATTAATTCAGAAAACACATGTTCTCAAGACAATCGATCTTAATTCACTTGGATTATTGTGTAATTATTATAATCCATGTAACAGCTGTACATGGATGACATGATAAACTTTCTTTAAAAGTCTGAATTAAGGACAACATAATCAAACAAATTATATAAGGTGTCATATTTGTCAAGAGATTCCTACCTAACCAATAAGAAATTAAAGTAGAAAGGGGTACCTAACATAATTTCGCTTAAGTCATGGTCAAGGGCAACAGCAACATTTTGGTAGTTGTGAAATTATTATATATAACAAATATAATATCATTGTTGCAACCAAATTGCTCTTTATTTATTGTATCGGAATGAACAAGCCAAAAGTGGTGGAAAGCACGTCGCCTTTAAACTATTGCCCAGAAAAAAAGAATATATGTATTATAATTGAATACTAATCAAGTTGTTCTTAATTTATATTATGGTAGGACTTGGTTCTTATTTCACATTTTTGATTGAAATGGTCAGAAAAGACATGTTCATGAAATGATAGATAGTTTGTTCACTTGGATTATTTTGCAATTAGTGTAATAAATGTAATAATTGTACATGGTGTTAAAGTATTAATTAAATAATTAAATATATTTATTTTTATAAGTTTAAATTAGCTTTTGAGATAAATGACGATTTAATACGAACATAACATGATAAACTTTCTTTTGAGGATAATATCTTCAAACCAATTAAGCTGCCATATTTGTCTGAAATTCCAGAGTTCATTGACTAACTGTAATATATTTTCAAACCAATTAGTTTTTGATTTTTCTTTTAACGAACGTTGATTGACAAATATATCAGAAAGTATGATAAAAATGTGATGTACTACTTCGACTTCTACTATACCTCACCAATAAGAAATGAAGAAAGGGATATGAATTGAAATAAAAAAAAAAAAAAGAGAAAAAATTCATTAGATGCATGTTACTGCAGCTAACAATAGATACATCTATTGTTTATTTTTCCCACAATACTTTGCATCTTCCTGCATGTGCCGTTGGATTAGAATGATAGAATTGTTGAGACTGAATGGGAATACCAATTATTTAACTAGAGATTCCCTCGTAAAAAGAAATGTAGCACGAGACTGCATTGAGATAAGAGGTTATTTTATTGAATGTCTACCTCGGATCGAGGTAATCTTAATTGTGTACTACAATGAGTAGCTTAACTAACGTGCTTTTATCCATCTATCAACCTTAATCAACAGCCCCTGTACCTCGAACTAACCAATTTGAAATTTTACAACCACCACTTCTGAGACTCTAAAAGAAATTAAACCAATTACTTTTGCGTTTGAGAGCTTCGCTATCTTTGCATCATTTCCTGATTCAATATTCATTTCCACATACAAAACCAGCAGCTATGCCAGTAGGAGAGATTTTTCTTGCTGCTTCCTCCAAGTACAAAGTTACCAACAATTAATGACATGGTGTAGGGTCACAAATAATGAGTTATCAACCAAGACGTCTTTTATTATTGTTGATAACGTATTATAAATGACGACACTAGGGTCATTGCAAATAATTGTCGTTACGCTATTTAGGACAACCACTAACATTATCAATGATGACATTAAGATTATGGCTGATAAATTTGTTCGACAGGACAAATGTATCGACCGAGTTATTAGCAATGACTTTTAGTTGTCACTTAAAGCTAAATTTTTCTAGTAGTGAGATACACCTAACAAGAAAAAAAATAAACTAGAAAAATGACTTTTAGCACATCTATATTTATTGCAGGAAATATTAATCTCCTACCAAAGGGTGCCTTTTTATATAATCAAAATGGTGACTTTTATGGTAGGAACAGTAACTTTTGTAGGAATAGCAACTACTACATATAATCCATTTCGACCATTGAAAGATTTATCAGGACTTCTCATTTTAATTTGGGCAATTAGCTAAACAATTATAAACATTACAGGAAATGTTGGTTCTGTTGAACTTTAATGGTTTAAACAATTATAATAAGCTTTATTTTGTTTCAGGGCTACGACCTTAATGGTTCAATAGTAATAACTAGTTTGGCTGATGAGATAGAACACAATCCTACAACTACAAGTGGGGCTTTATTGGATTGTGGAAACCTTTTTCTCTGTTTCTTTCTTCTTCTTTTTTTTTTTGGTAGAGAGAGCATCCTTTTTATGGTGGACTCTACTGATTTAGTGAGGAATCAAATAAAAAGCAAAATAGAAAGCTGTGAGTTGCATTATTTGACAAGGAGACAAGTCTTTGTGTCACCACCAATGGACCAATCCAACAACTGTGATGACAATTATGTATCTCTCAAATGGCTAAAAATATAGTGCAAGATAATGTAGTACTTAATTAATTGCTTTAGGAGCTTTTGTAAACTGTCTCTAAGCTTGTGTCTAAACTTGGTGTAGGAGAAGATATTCTCCAGTGAGGTTTTACTACAATTTTTCCATTATCAAATTTGGAGTCTCTCTAGTGTCTTATTTGAAAAATATGAGGCTGAACTTGCAAGACTTTGTTTGTTTGCACAAGATTGGTTATCTTAGGTGTAATTTAAGCATATGATATAGAATTACAAATTGGTTCCGTTTTATTTTCTTTAAGGGTTTAAGAATTAATAAACTCATTCTCTTTTTCCTGTGCATACCCAATAGCCTAAAAAGTAGTACAGAGAGGTGTTGATGTGAAAAAAACAGTCCTACAAGTGGTGCTGGTGAACTTTATTGGCCTCTGGAAATCTTTTGTTGTTTTCTTTGTCTATCTTTTTTTTTTTCTTTTTTTCCTGGTATAGAGAGAGTTTTGGAGTCCGTTGGTCCCTGAATGTGGCCAATTATGGTGGACTCCACCCATTATTTGACAAGGGAGAAGACTTGTAAACAAGTCTTTGTATATATTTTTTTTGGATGAGTAAAGTCTTTGTATATCCAAACGGCTGTGATGAGAATGATGTGAATTACAGAGTATTAGGTCCAAGTTAATCATGACAGAAGAAAAGCATGCTCATGCGAGGCCCCCACAAGCGTCCCATCTTCTTCATAGCAGTTTCAACTTCTTGCAATTTGCAACTTTTGAGACTCTTCAAGCTTTCACAGAACAGAAGAAACCTTTGCAACTACTTCTGCGTTTGAGAGCTTTGGTATCTTTGCATCCTTTCGTGATTTAATTTTCTTTTTCACAAAGAAAGCCATGCCGGTAGGAGAGATTTTCCTTGCTGCGTTCCTCCAAGTGCTGTTTGAAAAACTGCTGTCTCCGGAGTTGCTGAAGTTTGCACGTCGATACGAGGGACTTGGAGAAAAGCTGGGCAAGTGGAAGAAAACGTTGTCAAGAATCGAGGCCGTGCTTGATGATGCGGACCAGAAGCAACATACTGAGAGGGCAGTAAAACAGTGGGTGGATGATCTTAGAGACTTATCTTACGATGCGGAGGATATACTTGATGAATTCGCCACGGAAGCTTTGCTATGCGAATTGAAGGGAGAAAATCAAGCCAGCACAAGTAAGGTACGCAACCTCATCCCTGCTTGTTGTACTGGTTTGACTCCACATGCTCTTAAGCTCAACATTAGGCTGGAGTCAAAGATCACTGAAATTACCAATCGATTCAACGATCTCGTGAAGCAAGAAGTTGATTTGGGATTATTAAAGGGAACTGCTGCTGGGAGGTCATATTGGGAAACTGGGACACTGGCGCCAACATCTGTCATGATTGAACCTCATGTTTATGGCAGGGACAAAGATAAAGCTGCTTTACTTGAATTATTGCGGAGTGAAAAATGTAGGGATGCTCAACTCTCTGTGATTCCTATACTTGGTATGGGGGGTTTAGGAAAGACAACGCTTGCCCAGTTTTTATTCAATGATGAAGAAGTGCAAAATGATTTTGATCCAAAAGTATGGGCTTGTGTTTCTGAAGATTTCGATGTTGACAGAGTTACAAAAACAATTTTACAATCTCTAACTTCTGAGAACTGTGATGGCAAGGATCGAAATTGGTTGCAAGTCAAACTCCAAGAGAATCTAAAAGGCAAGAAGTTTCTAGTCGTTTTGGATGATCTTTGGAATGAGAAATACCATGACTGGACTATCCTTCGTGCTCCTTTCCTAACAGGGGCTCTGGGAAGTACAATTATCATTACAACTCGCAATGGGGGAGTTTCATCAACGGCGGGTACCGTTCCGGCTTACCATTTGCAGGTGTTACCAAATGATGCTTGCTTGTCTTTATTTACCCAACATGCATTGGAGGCAAATGATTTTAGTGCACATCCAAACCTTCAAGATATTGGTGAGGAAATCGTTAAAAGGTGTAATGGCTTGCCTTTGGCGGCAAAAACCCTTGGAGGCCTTCTACGCACTAAACATGATCCTGATGAGTGGAAGGATGTGTTGGAGAGCAAGATATGGAATATACCCGAAGAAAAAAGTGAAATTATTCCAGCTCTTATGTTGAGCTACCACCATCTACCTTCACATTTAAAGAGATGCTTTGGGTATTGTTCAATACTTCCAAAGGACTATGAATTTGAAGAGCAGCAGTTGGTTATGTTATGGATGGCAGAAGGTCTAATTCAGCCACGAAAGGGGGACAAGCAACTAGAAGATTTGGGTAGCCAGTATTTTCGCGATCTATTATCAAGGTCCTTTTTCCAACAATCAAGTTTGGAGAAATCACGATTTGTAATGCATGACCTCATCAACGATTTGGCTCAATGGGTTGCAGGAGACATACTTTAGAATGGAAGATAGAATTGAGAGCATCAACAAAGGAACAATTTCTAAAAAAGTTCGGCATTTGTCTTACCTAGGTGACTATTTTGATGGCCCTAAAAAGTTTGAGGTTTTTCCTGAACTCACATGTCTACGTACCTTCATGCCTCTTATGCTACCTGAGAAGGGGGATTGTTACTTGACTCATAATGTTCCTCTTCAATTGTTGCCGAAATTGCAATGTTTAAGGGTACTCTCTTTGAGTGGGTATTGCATAGTTGAGCTACCGGATTCAATTGGTGATTTGAAGCATTTGCGGTATCTTGACCTTTCTTACACTCAAATTAGAGGTCTACCTGAATCAACAACAACTCTTTGCAACTTGCAGACATTGATATTGGAGGAATGTCACTATCTAAAGGAATTGCCTTCCAGGTTGGAGAACCTAGTCAACTTGCGACACCTCAACATTCTCAAAGCAGATAAATTGGAAGGAATGCCTCCTCAAATAGGTAATTTAATTTGTCTTCAGACATTGTCTAATTTAATTGTTGGAAAAGGCAATTGCTGTGCATTAAAAGAGCTAGGTTCTTTGTTGCATCTTCGAGGGACACTTATCATCTCACGATTGGAGAATGCCATTGAATCCAAGGATGCAAAGGATGCTATTTCAATTGAAAAGCTGATCAATCTTTCTGCCTTGTGTTTGGAATGGAGTGTCTATGTGAACAGGTCAACAGACAGAACAAGTGAATTAGATGTACTTAACACGTTATTGCCTCACAAGAATTTGAAAAAGCTCACTATCAGGCACTATGGTGGTATAGAATTTTCGACTTGGTTAAAAGGTCCTTCATTTCCTAATATGGTGCTCCTAAGAATTGAAAATTGTAAAAAGTGCACATCATTGCCAGCAGTTGGCCAACTACCATTACTCAAAGATCTTTCCATTAAAGGCATGGCTAGTGTGAAAAATGTTGGTCATGAGTTTTATGGGGAAGGTTGGTCGCAAACCTTTAGATCTTTGGAGACTTTGTGTGTTGAAAATATGGAAGAATGGGAGAATTGGAGCCCTAACGGAGAGTTCCCGCACCTGCGTAAGCTTACTATTAAAAATTGTCCCAAGTTGTTGGGGACGTTACCAAGCCACCTTCCTTCACTACAAAAAGTTGTTATAGAAAGATGTGAGCAGTTGATAGTTTCAATTTCAAGCTTTCCAGAGCACTGCAAACTAGAAATTGAAGGATCAAAAGGGGTGGTGTGCAAAAGTAAGGTGGACTTCACGTCACTAAACTCTAAGTCTCTTTCAACAATTTCAGAATTCAAATGTCCAATAGAAGGCTTTATGAATGTAGAAGTTCTAAGTATTAAAGATTGTGAGGAACTAATGCCTTTGTGGTCAAATGATGTGGGATTACTACAACCCCTCCCCCGTCTTCGTGATATGCGGGTTCACAATTGTAAAAAACTAGTATCTTTGGTGGCAGAAGAAGTGAAAGAGCAGCCACAACAGGGTACGCCATCCACACGCAATGGCATGGAATCTTTACCCAAGGCATTGGTGTACAACAGCACGTGTCTTGAGAGTGTTTTTATTGGTGGATGTGATTCGCTTACGCACATAGTAGTCGGACAGCTACCTCCAACTCTAAAGCGGTTAGAGATACGGAATTGCAAGAATATGCAGATTTTGCTGGACGGGGATGATACCATCAACTGTAGTAGCAGCAATTCTCTTCTTGAGGACTTGTTTATTTATAACTGTCCATCCCTCAAATCCTTAACATCCAGCGAAGAATTACCAGCAACACTTCGAATCCTTTATGTGTTCAGGTGTAATATGTTAGAGTCAGTGGCGAAAAGCTTCCCTCACAACTCGTCTTTAGAAACAATTCGTATTTGCCGGTGTGAAAACCTTAAATCCTTACCCATGGGCATACACAACCTTACCCATCTACATCATATTTCTATTGGCAGTTGCTCATCTCTTGTTTCCTTCCCGGACGGTGGGTTGCTCCCTCGCAACCTTAGAAAGCTGCAGATTGGCGATTGTGAGAAAATGCAGGCCCTACCCAACTGCATACACAACATCACATCTCTTCAAGAATTGAGTATCTACAATTGTCCAGGCACTGTATCCTTTCCAAAAGAAGGTTTTGCCACCAACCTAACATCACTTGAAATCAGAGATTGCAACATCATTGAGTCCTTGCTTGAGTGGGGATTGCACAAGCTTACCTCTCTTCAACATCTTGAGATTAAAGGTGGATGTCCGCATCTGGTTTCCTTTCCAGAGATGATGCTGCCTGCCTCTCTAACCAGCCTCTGCATCCGAAACTTCCAGAATTTGAAATACTTATCTTCCAGAGGCTTTCGATACCTCTCCTCTCTTCAAACTCTGAGAATCGGTTGGTGCGAAAAGCTGATCTCCTTTCCAGATGACGGTCTTCCTCCCTCACTCTTGGATCTTCGCATCGTTTGCTGTGAAAAGCTCACATCCTTTACAGAGGATGGTCTTCCTCCCTCACTCCAGCAACTTCATATTGCAAACTGTCCTCTGCTGAAAGAACGCTGCAAGAAAGATCAAGGACGAGACTGGATCAAGATTGCCTACATCCCTCAGGTTGAGATTGATAACATGTTCATTTATAACCTAGAAGAGGAGAATCAGCCAATGGATGAAGACTGCCTATACGGTGTGTTTTATTTTCGGTAAGACAACTCTTTTGGTTGCATTTTGGCTGTGGCTCTTCTTTGATTTCCAGTGCATTCTGGCTCTCCATCCCATACTGGGAGGCTCCTTTGACTGCATAATGGAAAATAATCAAATGGAAAATGGAAAATATCTCATTTTGATCTTTCATTTGTGTGCATAATAATCAAATGCATTCCATTGCATTGGATTAAAAATTAAATATATAGCATCTTAATTACACGGGTCACTGTCTCTGTAATCTTATTGGAGGGAAAATAATATTTATTAACTAGCTTGTAGTGTATATGACATACTCTAATCTGCATATGATTTTTCATTATATCATACTTTGAAAAGTAAATATAACAAACAAGCATGTTTGTGTGTGTCTAAGAGAGAGAGAGATTGAACATAAAATCAGTTCTATTTGACAGACTCTGTTTATATATGTTTGTCTGAAAAGTTATGATTGCCATTGATATTTTAGATCATCCTCACATTTTTAGGTGTTAAATTGCAGATTGTAAGAGGTGTGGATTGCAGCTAATATATCTCATTGAGGGTGGCCCAATGTTCTTGTGAAGCTGCGGAGAGCATCAAGACAGCTTAAGCATTTTTATAAAATGTATGTCAAAGAGCCAGGTTTCTTTTTACCTTATATATAAAATGTTGTGTGGTAGATTGAACCTTGTCCTGTATATCATCGTAATCATGATCAGTTTGTGATGATTTGATTTCTCCTTCCATTCCAAAATGAATTTCCAGGTTTCAAATCAAGCAATTCCCAATGAAGAATGGGTACAATACTCAAAACGATTTTCCCAATATCATAGGTGGGCACAATTTTTTAATGAATGCCTTATTTGCTATTTAAGTAGGTGAAGTGTTATGCGAAAAGATGTATAGGGAGTCTTCTTATTTTGACCTTCATTTGGCATATGGTGTTGTGCTTCTTAGCCTTTTGGATTAGATAGTGTATCTGTAAACTTATTATTATTATTATTGTATTTATTATTAGTCCTTTGAGTTTTGCTGTATGCTACTTTGGAATGGGTTGAATTGTTATTAGACATTGCTTTGATTTGTAGAACAAAAGAAGAATAGGTTGGTTATGATGCTACACCCTGTCTTGCTATCTGCTAGAACATATGGAATAATAATCGACGATACAGGACATAGATTCTTTATCCTAGATTGAATTGGCAAAGTAATCCTTGCCTAAAGAATGACCGTGGCAGTTTTTGATTGGATTGATTATTTGAAGTTATGAGACATAGATTCTTTTAATGGTCAATTGAGCAACCAGTGTGGATAGTATGATGGTTTTGCCTCCTTACATTTCGTCTTGTGCCTTGTTGTTGTTTACAACAGAAATTCTGGAGGGATTTGATGTGCAGAGAACATTAATGGCTCTTTTTCCGTTGAATTTTTCAAGAGGTGCCTAGACCAGGATAAATTGACAGCCAGCGATGCATTTGCAATTTAGCTTATGCAGGTATGAATGTTTTTGTGAGAAGTAAAATGAAAGTCTAATGGTCATTTGAGTCAATCCATGTTGACGAGAAATGTCTTTCTAATCTGCGTTCTCAAATTTTTCGTATTGTGGCCTTGTAGTGTTTTACAACAGAAATTCTAGAGGGATATGATCTGCAGAGAACATTGCTGTTCTTCAGTCACAATCAGGTGAATAATTTCCCTTAAGTTATGATCTATCTATTTT